>VWYP01033507.1:48604-130815 GCA_013400435.1 Pycnonotus jocosus
GGAAAAAAAAAAAAAAAAAAAAAAAAAAAAAAAAAAGAAAAAAAGAAAAAAAGAAAAAAAAAAAAGAAAAAAAAAGAAAAGCAGAACATGTATTATTTCTTGTTCTTTCACCCGATTCCAGAACACTCTGCAGCAGACCATGGAGCAAGTGCTAACTTGCCTGATCAGGAGCATGAAAATTGAATTAGGATCAGTTGATAGTCTTCAGCTGGAAGTCTTGGGATGTTTAGAAACAAAGTACTGGCAAATCTCTACTACTCTATGCAAATCAAGTTGTTGCAAGGGTCAACACCAAAGCCAGTTTGGATGAGATCATAAAAATATATCCTCATTTGTTAACATCTGTGTCTCATTTGTGCCTTTAAAGTCTCTCACAATTTGTGTGCACTAAGGCATCCTTTTGTTTATTATTCTCCCTGGGTAGAGTTTGAAATTTGCTCTGTTTGGGCGACTGAGGCAGCAAGAAAATGACTGATATTAAAACAAATGGCTGGACACCATAATACAGTTTTTTAATCATGCTGCTCAATTTCTTGTTTGTTTTTTCTAGATGGTACATTATTTGTTCACATCTGTTTCTACTGTAGACAAATCTGAGTCTTCACTACTGCCCAGAATTTGCACTATGGATCTGTCACAACTTTTTTTTCCTTCCATCCTTAACAAGGCAGTATACTGATTTAAGTAGGTACTGGCTATTTGAGTATTAATTTATTTTTCTGAAAACAGCAGAATGTAGCGATGTTTCTCTAGGAATAAAAGATAATTACATGATTCTACTAATTAACTGTTACTTTTGTAAATTCCCAAAGAAAACATTAAGCATTATCCTAAACTTTAAAATCTCTAAAAAGGTAAATTGTTACAGAGTTCTTCTTGAATTACTTTAAGTACCAATCAAGCAAAAAGATTGTCTCACATTCTGACTACTTTGGAATACAGAGCAACTCTCCTAAAAAGTTATTAGACTTTTGAGTCTTTCCTATTTGAAAGGCAGAACCATATCAAAAGACATCACTGAGATGGGTCACTGGGTTATATTTCTCCTGTAGAGCTACGGTGGGGTTCTAATCACTGATCTGAAGTTCTTGCTGCCACAATTTTTATTATTCACTGTAAATTTCAAAGCCAAGACACTTAAAATAATTTAGAAAATTTGGATTGTTCAGGGTCCATCAATTTCCACTTCAAAGGTTTAAGATATTCTTCTCAACATTGCTAATTTTTCTTTGTAAAAAATTTTTAATTCTATTTAAGTGAACAAATTAGACATCTTATGTCCATATTTTAGCCTGGTGTTCCAAAGAGGTAGTTCATACAATAGATATCCCTATCTAATTGGCATTTTTAATGAAAAAATAAAGAGAAGCCTCCAAGGCTATTAAGTCCCTAAAAGTTTGTCATAATAAATGGCCGAGTAAAAGGAGAGTATTGCAATTCCCTATGTCTTCTGAAGAGCACCTTCCCTTTCACCCCATGGAACAACACATCATTGCAACATAGCATAGCTTTTCTTACTTCAGTTCCAGCTTCTTTAAAGCAGGTATTACTGCCTTGACTCAATATTTCAGGCCATTCTCTTCTCAAAAGAAGCAGGTAAATCCTTGCTTCTGTGCATCAGGCTGTATGTACACATCCAAACACAGGGAGGCTCACGTGGTGCTCTCCATATATGTATGTGTATATATATGCACACACAGAGGTAAAAAAAAAGGCTTCTTTCCAATTTCATGTTCTTTTTTTAATGTATATTTTTTTTGTTGCTCAGATAGTCTATGTCATCTTTAGCTCTTTTCACCTAATGGCATTCACATCTTTGCTTCAGAAATTGTGTTTGGTGAAGTAAATTCCTCCTCATAGACCTGTCATTTCCCAGCTCTGTCTTCTGCTCTCTGCAAAATACTAATTGTTATGTTCATCAGAAATCTTTAGGGTCTTCAAGAAGTTTAGAAAGTCCACTTCCATACTCAAACAGAATTTAAATTGTTTTATTAACAAAACTAAAGTTTCCTTTCTGTTCAATTTTTTAGAGATGTTCAGCTGACTTTCTCTAACAGTGTATTATGAAACTGCAGCATGTACTCATAGCCATCATGAATCTGAGAATAGTTCTGTTTAATTTCCAAAAATACAGTTCAGAACTCCCCAGTGAATGAATAACCATTTTTTAAACTTGAGGAATTTAATTAAACTTGGTTTCTGTATTTCATCCTTAAACACCACGGTAATCATAACATTGTCTAATACCAAAATAATTTTTGTCTACTAGTCATCAGTATATGACCTTGAATTCCTTGAATGGAATTATTTGGAAGGAAATACACAGTATTATTTTTAAGAATCATGTGAATATTGATGTCTGTTCTTTTTGCAAACATTTTTTTTTCTTTCTGGAACTTGTCCCATTAGGGTTGTTTGCGCAAATTTCTCTTGGAGGGTTTTTCTTTTGTGGTTTTTTTGGCTATTTAAAGCACAGTATAGCACAAAACATAGATAATTATCAGTATCTTTACACATTTCTCTTTCATAGTGTTTGGAGGGGTGAGGGGTTGAAATTTTTTCCAGTCACTTTTCCCACTAACTGGAGAAATATCTCATCGGTAAATAGAATAGTGAGAGATAGATTTGGCTTAAGAGCAAAAAAACAGCATAATGAATTATGTGGATGTACTCTGAATAAAACATTTCTTAGAAGAGCAGTAAATTTCATGACCTGCCTTTAAGTGCCTAAAATACAGTGTTTCTGGATATCATTAGCATATCATACAGACGGTGATTTTCAAGGAAGATGAGAATTACTGTTACAAGGTGATTTGCAGAATTATTTGTTTATTAAGGTTAGAAAAGACCTTAAGAGCACTGAGCCCCATGATTAACCCAGAACTGCCAAGTTCACCACTAAACCAGATCCCCCAGATCCATATCTACATGTCTTTTAGAAACCTCCAGGAATGGAAACTCAAACACTTCCTGGACAAGCCTGTATCAACTGAATTACCCTTTCAGTGAAGAAATATTCCCTAGTACCCAATCTAAACCCCCCCGGCACAATTTGAGGCTCTTGTTCTGCCACCTGTTACGTGAGAGAAGTAACCCCCACCTGGCTGCAACCTCCTTTCAGGCAGTTGTAGAGAGTGATAAGGTGTCTCTCAGTCTCTTTTTCTCCAGACTAAACAACCCCAGCTCCTTCAGCTTCTCCTCTTAAGGTTTGTGCTCCTGACCCTTCACCAGCTCTATTGCCCTTCTCTGGGCACTCTCCAGCATCTCAATGTTCTTGTTGGAGTAAGATTGGAAAGACAGAGGAGACACTGCTTGTGCTCTTGATCACTTAACCAGTCATTCCAAGTCCAGGAAGTCTCTCTTGGTTGCCCTTGGAATTCTTGTTGTCGCTTCACTTCTGATTACCTGGAAAATCAATAAGGAATGATAATCTGAGGGTAGTACTAGGGTAAGAAGCTTTTTTTCCCACATCTTTAATCCAGAAGGTGTTACAAGGTGGTGAGCAGCTGCCAACACTGTCAGGCCTTGAACAGGCACAGACATAGAGATGCAAGGATACTCAATCCAGCAATTTAGGTTTTGTCTTGCTGTCAGTGAAGCGATTCCCCTTCAGTCTCTGGGTTGACTGATAATGTCAGGCAATGAAGAGGCCAGACACAAACCTGTGGGAAACAAGCATATTCCTTTCTGTGGATGATGGAACCAATTTGCCTTTATTTCACCACTAAGAAACAAAAAAAGCAGTAGAAAGCTTCAAACACCAGAATCTTTGAAATGCATAAGAAATATTATGAGGGTTACCATGAAGTTTCTGCCATGTCTTTTCCAGCAAACTACTCCAAAGTAAGCACAAAGAAAGAGGAAGCACACAAGTTTTAAACCACATTAGATTTTCAGTGATGGGTCCAAATGATGTCAAAGAACAAAATATTGACACAAACTGCTTCCTGAGATTATGTCCTTGCTAGATCAATAAAAACATATTTCCTTAGCAATGTCCACAGAACTGCACAGAATCTCCCCCAGCCATGCCTAGTCTCATAAGCAGGAATTCTCATTTCAGAGGCTGATTTGAAGTGCTTATTCTTCTGTGTAAAAGTTTTTGCAACCTCTCTTGCAAAGCAGGGAATGCAGCTCAATAATGTAGATCTACATAATGAGATTATGGCTAAAAAACTGAAAAGTAGAGCTCATTTATTCTACAGGTCTACTCCAGAAAAAGATGATCATTGTCCATCAATAGCATGCACTGGAATGAAGAGTCCCAGAGAGGACAAACACAGCCGCTGCCAGAGGCACAAAGGAGACAACATTGTCATCAGTGTGGGGAGACTATCACACAATATTTGAGATAACTCTTAAAAACAGCCAACGAAGCTCAGTAGCATTAGCAAACTGTTTGGTTCAGACTCATCTAACCAACCACATGGGCAGTTTCAACAAATTATGGCATTTCAGAGTGGCTGCACTGGCAGTCTACTTGAAGGCAAAAGGAAGCATAAATCAATTCCTCTTAAAAAGCAGTTGTTACAAAAATCATAGTTTAGTCTATTTAAATTATATTGATGTCAGGGACAAAATCTGAGATGTAAAGATGATCTTAAAGGTCTTTTCCAGCCTTAACAATTCTGAGATTCTGTGAATATGCATTAATGGCCCAGTAGGCCAGTATTGCAGCACAATCAGGAACACAGCTCTTCCAGGCATAACACAGTCTCAGTCATTTGAATTGGTCTCCACATGGTAAAAGACAATGAACTTAAACACATCCCACTGAGGTCTTTCTGTAACAGGGGTTTTACCAGAATTGCATCTTGAAATTAAACCATAGAGGAAAGAAAAGCTGGACCATGTCAACATAACATTGACCTTTTCTGGCTGAAAGGTACTTCCATTCCATTTGACTTTTCTAAATTTTGCATTATGCTAATATGTACAGCATGTATGGTAAATATATTTTTTCAATATTATTTTTGATTACAGAAAATACGTAAAGAATACATACTATAATTGGCATGAAATCTCTTTGCTTCCTAAAAATAGTTCAAAGGCAAAGTTCACCATATCCAGCATTTGAAGCAGTCATTTGTACTCATTTCTTACTGCACACATTCAAGGTTTTTTATCTTCAATGTACTATTAACTGAGATTACAAAGATTAAGCCAAACTGATAACTTGCTTTGTTTCTATTCTTCACAAAAACCACATCAGCTAGATATCCCTATTTTTTAAATTTCTAAACTCTTATATCTCCTTTCACATTGCTTTATCTCTTGACAACAAGAGATAAGGGATAAGAGACACCACCCACTTCTCATGAGCAGTGATGCTTTGGCTATCTAAGGCTGTTAGCTTTGTCAAAACATGATTTTGATGGCTCCCAAAGGAAACTAACATAAAAAGTAATTTCCATGCAAAATGAAATGTCTAAATTTATTTATATGAGATACTTGATTCAATATATTACACCATGACTTTAGCAAGCCAATAAGAAACACTCAGTGCTGCAGCAGTCAGTAACTCCTCAATATGGCTTGGTGGTCAGCAGAATTGTCACAGCAGGGTTGTGACTCCCAGCAGCACTGCAGATGCAGTCCAACTGAGCTATTAGCTCATTTTCAATGGGCAAATACCTGTGCTTTCATCAATATGTAATCTTACCAGAAGATGAAATTGAAGTCTGCAGGCCACAATGCAATCATATTTTCCCGTTTGATTTGTCTTTGTTTGGTTTTGTTTTCCTTTAACTCTGTGGTGTTCTTGCAGTTTTTCTGGTACCTTCTACCTTCTGGTACATTCAGAAAATTACTGAATGAAATGTATTGCTGAATACTTCTCTGTTCTGTGCATTTTGCTCTGAATATTCTTACTGATCCTCCTTTTTTCCTCCTCTTCCTAAATAGATATTCTAACAAATTTAAAACTAAAACCTCATTTTAGCTATCATAAATGTCATCACTAAATTTTCTGCATAAAAATTTCACTGCGAATATAACCCCACTACTGTGTGAAAGTTTATGGTTATCTATGTGCTTTAATATGCTTACAAGTGGATTTTGGTTGTTCAGTTTGGCACATGTGAAAGTGATCTCACAGTGACACATCAGAAAATTTTCTCCATGGCAGCTGCTGGTGTGACTTAAATCTCTCATGACTTCCTGGTAAAGATCCACTGAATCTCAAACAGTTAATGTTTTCAAATGTTCCTAAAGTTCTGAAAATACTCCAAAATGCTTTTGACCATGTCAACCATGACTATTTACTTTAATATTTTAACTCATTGAGAGAAATTGAGGTATGAAAACCAAGGGAGGATTGCTCCTGTATATGCTGAAGGTGGTCAAGACTCTGGATGTGCTGAAATCATTAAGAGCATTTTCTTTGAATCAGCCATTCCATCTTGCCTCAAGCTGTTGCTGAAGTCAACATCTCCATAGGAACACTTCTTGTGTTGGAAGGATTGTAGCTACTGCTTCTGCATTGCTCAGTACATGAGAGGCGTGAACATACTGGAGAGAGTCCAGCAAAGGGCCACAAATGTCATTAAGTAACTGGAGCATCTCTTCTGTGAGGAGAGGTTGAGAGAGCTGGGACAGTTTGAAAAGCAGAAGTGAATTCATTAGTGCCTATAAATAAATACCTGAACAGAAGGGACAAAGAGGAGAGACCTGGGCTCATCTCCATGGTGCCCAGTGACAGGATCAGAGGCAATGAGCTCACACTGAAATATGGATCATTCCCTCTGAACACCAGGAAACACTTTTTACAGTAAAGATGACCAAGCACTGGCACAGGTTGCCCAGAAAGGTCGTGGAGTTTCCATTCTGTGAGATATTCAAAAGCCATTTGGACATGGTTCCGGGTAGCCTGCTTGAGAAGAAGGGTTGTGCCAGTTGACTTCCAGAGGCCCCTTTGAATCTCAATGATATTGTGATCCTGTGGCATTCTGCTTACAGACACGAACTCCAGTTTGAAAGAACTGAAAGCTCTGCAATTACTATACTGGACTTCAAAACACGGGACTGAAACGTTCAACCTCAGGTCTTATATTAAGTGTTTCCACCACACAGGGAGCAGCCTGTGTAAAACAAATCTTTAGTCAAACCACCATCTCTCCTGAGGTCCTGTAAGCACTGACAAGAGGAAAGATCCTTCAGAGAGCATTAAAGAGCAGAAATCTATTTTAGCCATCTGTCTTCTCTCTCTCTCCCTTGACTACTTATCTTAAGAAGAAAAGGCAGCTCTTTCCTGCATTGGGGATAATGCCCCTAAAATTTACAAACAGCTGCCCCATTGCAATGCTATACAGGATTATATATACACCTCATATTGCAGCAAGAAACTGGCTTTTCAAGAGCTCATTAAAATACAGCTTTTGGGGTCAGAGCATGAAATTTTTGTTTATCCTCCAGGAGCACACAAGTATGCATGTCAAGGGTATGACTCAGACACAAGAAGTCTTGCCAAGCTCAGAAGAGATGCACATTAAAGTGCACACAGTGCACAGCAGGTTCAAAGCTGGCAGGATGGTGCCCTTCCTGGCACAGTCACACAGGATCTGCCTGGGACAGTGGTCACAGTGGTAGGGAGAGGCTTTGTTAACAGTCCCAGGCAAGGCAAGGTGATTAATCTGGTGATGAGGGTTCATACAGGAGCTCCCTCACAGGGCTGTAGGAAGTGGGGATAGACACAAGGTTGGTGGCAAACCTCCATGCAGGGAGCAAGGACTAGACACAGGCTAACCTGAAATACAAAGATTTGATGTCTGGATCTGTGCTGAAACAGGGCTCCTGGGCTGGTGGCAGGGCTGATGTGAAGCTGGCCAGAGCCAGCTGAGCCTGGTAGTTCCCTCAGAGTCTGGACATCTTTTGACCCTACAGACTAACTAATGATCTTCCTTGGCCATATGTTGGTGTGTGAAGATTGGCTTTATATGTACACAGCTACAATTTCACTTGCTTCTACTAATGACACTCTTCCAGATGCGGAATGACTTCCAAAGGCAATCTTTTCCAGCCATTCTGACACAGAAAATTCTGCTAAGAATCACTGCAGGTGACTTGCAAAAATGTGAATATGTTTATTTCCTGGGTGAGGATTTGCACCCACCAGTCCTTCTTTTGGATAAAAATTGACTCAGATAGCTTAAAACCTCTAATTGCCCAATTTACTAGAAAATTTGTCACAGTCAGTAATTAAGACATCTTGTTAACTTTTAATCTGTCCTTTATATTTTTCACTCTTGTATATTTTTACCACTATAACTCACTTTAAAATTTAGATTCCATTTGTCTAGAAAGATAACTGTGAAAAATTGGTGAATCACAAATAGTTTTGTTTCCCCTTTATTTAAAGGTAACTCCTGTTTACTTCTCACTTTAAGCTAGATATACAGTATTTCTTCAATGTGGTCTTAAAAAATATTTTATGTATTATGCTACAAACAAACCTATGTTCCTCAAAACTCATACTAAATTGTATTTAAAAAGCTTAGATAAACAAATAGTGTTCTAAAACAGTTTTTCTAGAAACATGTAGAACCTAAAGTTGCTTTATGAACCGTTTTATAAAAGATAGATAATTTTCTCTTATATCCTCCAGGGATTTCTGACAAGGTCAAAAAGGCTGTGCATTGGCTTAAAAATGTGGGTTCAAAACAAGACCTGAAAGAAACAGGACCTCTGCAGTGTTTGTTGTCACAGCACTGTGTCTCGTGGCAGTGAGCACGCTGGAGGTGACCAGCTGCTCCTCTGGAGCTGAATATTGCCTGCAGAGGGGCAGAGCAGTCAGCAAGGCAGGAGGGAACAGCAAGGGCCTGGAGGTCCTTCCTCAAGGTGGAATTATGTGTCTCATGGCCTAAAGGGCAAAACTGATAGATGTGCAAAGAGTCCCTCGTAGCTTCAGACTAATTAATCACACAAGCTCAGGTCATATCCTGACTTTCTACAACTGTGCCAGGAGGTACAGAAGATTTCCGTCCAGCCTACATTTGAGCATTTCTGAAGAGTGCATTCATCCTGTACTGTTCATTTTGATTTCTTTGGATTTTGGATTGCTGTTTTATTGAACCCCATATTTTGCCAGATCCAAAATAGGAACCTCACATGAGCAGAGTGCATAGTTAACATCCTGAACAGCAACAAAATCCAAAATACAATCAGCCTTCCATAATTAAGACAGAAATTTATAGAGTACCATTATTTTCTATTTACATCCCTGCAGAACACACTCAGCTGCTGTATTTTATGTATATTGCAAAGTATTTTATTCTACAAATTCAAAGCAACTAATAAGGCTTTCCTTTGTATTGCCCTGCTTTACAAAACACATTTTCTTCTATCCTGCATTGGGTACATGGAGTAAATCACAAAGGTCACACTAGTCTGTCAGAAGACAAGTCTATGTTCTTGTTCTGTAACATGACAGGTTGCCTAAGCACATTTAGAGGTGCAAAATAATTTTCATTTTCCAGGCCTCCAGCCTCCCTTTGATCTCCATACATCACTTTCCAATTCCTTTCAATTCTATTCCCACGTGCATGGATGCAGCTATGCAACAACAGAGGTTATTTGTAATTAACCCTGAATTGAAGACACAACCTTCTTGCCAAGCACCAGCCCTAGAACAGAGCCTTCTCCACCTTTCCTGTTGTGTGGTTAATTGCCACTGGGGCTGTGGCATTCCCTGTGGAGTGTCTGCAAGCAGCTCAGAGCAAGGGTGACAATGAGGACCTGCACATGCAGGGGCTGATGACACCAAAATTACAGCTTATTTAACAGCATGATTCATCCACAGACTTAAAAATAAATATACACTCTCTCCATTTGGAGTTAGTGAGACAGAAATACATCTTATTGAACAAAACATGTGTCTGGCAAATTCTGTAATGAATCAAGGCTTTTTACCACCAAGTCTTAAATAGCTAAATTCCGTCACATTTCTATTCTTACAAGCTACTATTACAACAATGCCCAGGAGTCATCAACAAGGGCTTTAATATGTTTAGCTCTGCACAGGGTCAGGGGGATAAAAAGGATGAAAGCCTGACAACACAAGAGAAGGGACAGCCAGCAGGGAGGAGATGGGAGTGATGGGACAGGGGATGGGCAGCACAGCTAAGAGGGGCTCAGCCTGGTGGCAGGCTTGTTATCTGCAGACTGTCACAAGCACCCTGTCCACAGAGAGCTTTCCATGGTGTGTGAGGGAGGGTAATGAGGCAGCCTCACTGAGCTGTGCAGAGAGCTCCTCACAGGCAGAGGGAGAGAAGACACAAAACTGCTTCCTTGAAATGCTAACAAGTGCAGGCTGAAGCTGGCTGGCATCAGTGACCTACAAGCGCTAAGAGGTGACACTCTCTGTGAGTTATAGGTGATCTGTAGGGAAGGTGCAGCTTTGAAGCACCTTGAAGGTGAGGTCAAGTGCTTCACCTTTAATGCCATATAAAAAGGACAGCCAGCAGTGGTGTGATGAGAGGGAGCAAAGTGACAATCCAGTGGGATTATTTTGCAGCAGCATGATGAAGGTTAGGAAAAGGCTACATCCCTGCCCAGATCATTCCCTCCCATGACCACAATCCGCCAGCTGATCCTCTTCACTACATGAGTACATGAGGCACTTCCATTAGCACTTGGCAAGTTTAATTTTTTATTCTCAACTTTAGGGCATGTATGTGACAGAGACTGTACCCAGAATAAGGAGTATGATAAAAAATGCCAGAAAAAATTTTATAAAAAAATTCAAATTTCTTTTAGATTATATATTAATAAAATAATCACCAGATAATCAAAAAGAAAGTAATCAATCATTGCCTTATTTTTAAGTTTTGGTTCATGTTCTTAATTTCCCAATAATTCAAAAGATAAAGAAGCATATCACTCCATTAATATGTGCATTTCATAATCAAAATTACAAGTAGTAAAAACTACTTAACTTTTAATATAAGGTATAAATAAATGGAAAAAATAAATTTTATTAATACAAGTACTTTGTTTAATTGTGAGGGAGTTTTTTATCTCATAAAAGCATTTGCTTTCATGTTCTTCCACCTTTTCATCTCTCAGAATTACATAGCTGATGTCATATTCTCTAGACATTGACCTTCTGAATAGACCTCTGGAGATCTCATCTGTCACATCCCTTGACATGTCTGAATCCCCACATGGGGCACATTCTCATCATTACCCTGTTGTAACATTCCGTATCCACACACTGTTTTGCTGTAATTTGCTCCTTTTATTCTGTTCTCCAGCTGTTGTTAACAAGTCCATGCACTGACTGAAATCCCAGACTTTGCTTCTTAGCCTCCAGCAATGACCAAACGTGACCAGTAAGCAAAGAGGTCCGGTGAGCAACATTCTCCTATGTCTTTCATTAATAATCAAGTATGTATCACAGATGTTCTCAGCATTTCCTACTGGGTTCTTTACACAACATTACTTCCTTCCATTTCCTTCCTGTTAGCTTTGCTTAGAATGTACATACACAAAATAACAAATTAAAAATATCCAACAACCAATGAAATAAGCAACAACCAAAAAAGGCTTGGTGCAGCTGCGTGGAAAAATACCCCAGCATCCTTGCACATTTGCACATCAACAGTAGGATTTGACTGGAATCACCTCCCTTAATTTTAGCCATCTGAAAGGCATTCCATCTTAGCCATTGTTTTTGACTGTTCCTTTAGTCTGTGAAGAGAAGTGGCTGTCTCTGGCTATTGGTTCATCCTTCCCTTTTTTTTGCATCTGCTTACATGAGGCTTCTGACCTTCAAGTAGCTAAAGGTGGCCACAGCACAGAGCCCTATAACGAGGCTTCTTCCTCCTGTCAACAGGGCTCCTTCTTGTAGTGCAGAGTTGCTACTCTACTGCCAGAGTCCTGCGTTCAACAGGGATGAATGCATTGGCCTTGGTTAAAAGAGAAATAGTGGAAAAATGCTCACTGGCTCACTCCCCACCAGATGGGAAAAGAAGGCATTCTTCTTTTTCAGCTGCCTCCTGTGTAATGAAAAGGTGATGATTTAGCCTTCTACACATGTCCTTAAGTGTACCATGTTCCAGACATTCCTGAAAGCACACTTACTCTACTCTGTTGTCCAACCACCGCTGGGACAGTGTATTTCTGGAAGCAGTCCCCATCACTCAGCAGTTACTCAGCTCACTAAAGCATTCCCAGCTGTAGGAAAGTTTTCCCTGATAAGCTTTTAAATAGTTGCATACATGTGTACAAAACCTCTGCATTATTTACATGTGTAAGTTCAATAATGTTTTTAAAGTAGTAAAATAACTGTTGAAACAAAATATTTCCTTTCCCAAATGCATAGTTTTGCTTTCCTGTGAAGTTCATTCCTCTTTAACCTAGTTTCACCCGTGCATACTCCGAACTCATCGAAACCAAGAGAGAAGAAGCACATGCACAGCTCTTAAAAAGCAAACAGTGTCCTGGTAAGAACTCAGAGCTGGAAGAAAACATTTTCATATTAATCAAGTGCTGAAAACATTATTAAAAAAAAAAAAAAAAAGAAAAAGAAAAAGAAAAAGAAAGAAAAAAGAAAACAAATATCTTGAGAAGTTCTGAACCGGGCATGGGGGGTGTGGGACAGACCTAACTCCACCTGGACTGCTAAAATAGTTGTGGATGTNTGAAAAAAATCCCCCGAAAAAAAAAAGAAAAGAAGTATCTTGAGAAGTTCTGAACAGGGCATGGGGTGTGTGGGACAGACTTAATACAACTCCACCTTGACTGCTAAAATAGTTGTGGATGTAGCTGAAATGCACCACAGCACAGAAGGTATCTCCTCTGCAACTTTCAGGTGCATGTTTAAGGATCCTTTCTGTTTTCCTGCTTCTTATTGTCTCCCTCCCTTTTCTGTGGACTTTGATGTCTCCTGTGATTTTTAGTTTCACTTTTAGCCAAGTGATAGCCCTTTGAGATAAATTGCTGGTTACATTCTAGAAAAATTCACATTCCTACAAGGGAGGCATCACATCCCATATTAATTCTTGATTCTATTATTTAGAAATCCCAATGAAACTCAGGAAAAATGAAGAGAAATTAATATACTTTCCAAAAAAAAAAAGCAGAATTGATCTTTTGGAAATGCACTGCTGAAAGTAGAGGAAAGACAGATATTTACATCAAGCATAAATGAGAATTAAGGGTGCAAATTACATTTTATTGGGCAATTTGGCAACCTATACTTCTATCTCAAGACACAAGATTTTTTGTCTTATCATTATTTTTTCTAAATCTGAGCTCTAAGAAATATTGAAAACTTTTTTATTTTGAGACTGTGACTTGAACTATTAATTCATTTATTGAATTATCTAGCCCAGAATGAAAATAGGAGGTGTTCTAAACCTAAAAGGTAGAGTCCTTTCCAGTTCTTGAAGATATTTTTTCAGTCTTTGAATCTAGTTTGATTAAGCAACACACAACAGAGCTACCATGCAATGTTCCACCATATTTGTGCTGTCCTTATCTAAGAAGAGAAAAGGTCACACTAGCTGTTCTGGGGTCCAGTTTATGAGGTTTCAGGGTGGTGGTTTACATTGGAAGATTAAAACAAACATCAAAGAGCAACATTAGCCCCAAAAAAGATGACTGAGAAATAACAAATCATTAATAAGTCTATAATCAGGTGTGGAAAGTTTAACTCAGGTCATTGGAAATATCTTTTCTGTTCTCAGGTGAGAGGAATTCAGGACTGGTCAGGTAGGAATGGTGACTGAAAGAATAGACCAAAAGGCTCTATTCTTGCCACATCAAAAGAATGTGATTTAATGTCCACTCAGCTGCGTGCCTGAGAAAAGATCAAAAAGGATGTATCATAAAAGAAAGATAATCCTTTCCACAAAATGCTCTGCAGAGAGATTTCTCTAGGAGCAAAAATGAAATCAGCCCCTAAAACAGAAGGAAGCTGAGCAAAGAGCAGCTGCAGGAAAGGCCCAGCTGTGTGCCCCAGCAGCCTGGAGGAGGTGGGAGTGCTGCCCCTGCAGTGCAGAGACACCTTCCAGCCTGGCTCCTCCCCTGCCCCAGCCCAGCAGCACAAACAGCACAAGGTGCAAAGGTTAGAAAAGGTCAGAAACATCCTTCAGCCTCCATGGGGCAGAATAAAGCTCACGTTTCTTGAAAAATATATTTTGCAAAAAAAAAAAAAACAAAAAAAAGAAAATATTTCTGATTCCACTAATGAAATGTTTTAAATAATATTTTAATAAATTACCAGAAATATTAGTTATACATTCATCTACATTAATAAGTAACTAGACATTCATCTACATTAATAAATTTCATTTCTATCATTCTAGCTCTGTGGTTAATATTTTAAAAATACTTTAATTTTGTCTCACTGACAGTCCAAGAAAAAAAGTGTTTGAGTTTATAGGAAAGAAAATTTTTCCTTTACTAGAGAATATTATTTTTAAGTTTAAGGTTAGGCAGACTGGAATACTTACTGGAATAGGAATTAAAGATTTAATTGCATTTTTATTTAAATCTTTCTTGTCTTTTAAAAGTATCTCTTTGTTTTAAACCAAAGTATTTTAAAATTTAAGGTTTTGAGGATTTTTGTCTGTCTTCTTTCTTATATGGACACTAGTATCTGAATTCATTATTAATTTGTGAATGACTGAGGCATTTGATGAGGCCTTTTCTGTGAATAACAATTTTCAAAATCTTCAAGCTCTCAGCCTCCTGTCTGTAGGAATATGGATGACCTAGAGGTGGAATATTATACAAATGTGTTGGTATATTTACATAACTATATATTTCTGCATGTATACATAGTGGTGAAAAACAATTTTAAGTATGAAATAAGACATACCCACTTTTGCCAGACTGAAAAAAGATATTAGAACCAGAAACTGAAACAACTTTGATTTCCTGCTCTTCCACTAAATTCTGGGAACTATGTTGACTCCAAGTAGGAATTAAATTCTGGAGCAGCAGAACACAGTTTTCAATGTATGTCCCACAGAACTCTGCAACTTTGCAAAAAAAATCAAAGCAAAATAATTTTGTCCTTAAACAAAACATTTAAATTCCTCATTGAAAACCAAAAAGATCACGCAGAGAGGTTGCCACAGAATCTCTTGACTATTAAAATTATTAAACTAAATCTTCCAGCTTTTATTCCTAAGACTGATTCCACTACTGGAAAACATCTCTCCAATGCAAATTTATTTTTCCTCTCATTGAAATTCTATAATTTGTTACTGAGGAAAAAAAAATACCACTGAAATGCAATAAGGGAGGGTCAGCTTGGGAAGGACAATGCAGCTGTCAAACAACTGATTTCACATTGCTTAGGAGAAAGACTAATGGGACTGCTAGTATTGGGAACATAAATGGAATTTGTTGTTGTTTTCAAATTGTGGTCTAAAATTATTTTGAAAATCTCAGAATATTTCCCCTCAGAAATGTTTTCTTTGTTGAAAGCAAACTAATCCATTAAAACCAGCTTTGATATACCATTTTTTGACGTTCTTGTCCATCAGCTGTAAAACTGAATGTCATTTACAAGGCAAAATAATTAAGAAAAAAATAGGCTATCAATATGCACTGGATTGAAATTACAGTCTTACTCCTGAGCCAGGTCCAAAGACACATTTAATTTCAAACAATTGATAAATACATAACAATGGCAGTACTGACCTTTTTCCAGGGCTGACTATTTACTTCATTACTTTTGATGGTACAAAAATGAGTGGAAGGAAGAAGAAGTTTACTTAAAAATAAGAGAAACATAATTATTACAGTTTATAAAAATGTAGATTTCATAATGCCAGAAGAGGGGGTTTGAGCTGCTCTTTGAGTAAGAAAAGTATATAGAAAATCCACTCACATCTTCAAAAAAGGACTTAGCTACAGTTACTCACAGGAAAGAATAGTAGCAAAGGGGTATCTATCAATTAGTGGGAGATATATCTAAAAGTAGACAGAGGTGAGACAGTCAAGATAGATTTTTCCTAGCAATTTCCAGAAATTTTGGTTATGTAGATATAAATTCTGCTGTGGTACATGGTCTCAGGTATCATATCCTGGAGAACATACTCTGTTCAGTTTATTAATAAGACAAAACATTTTCTTACTTTTTTTCCTGCTTATAGAGATTAATTTCATACATGTCAACTACCTGTAATTCTAGCTTAGATAATGTACCAGCTAGAGCACCTATTCTATTCAATATTTTAAATATATGCACCTTTTACTAGGTCACTATGTTTCGGTGTTCAAAGCAAATGATACAATCCCCATCTCGGAAAGGATGGGCTACCAGAAGAAGAGCCTGTCATGAATAAATGCATTTGGATCCAGGGCTCCAAGTGTTTGCATCAGCTGGTCACTGCCATGGGACAAGGGAAGAGTCACTTCTCCAAGCCTCAGATCCTCAAATGTTATCACACTGCATGTTGATATATGGTTTTGTCAATCTTATCAAGCACACACCTAAAATACTGGGGATACTAATACCGTCCATTTTGATTATCTTGATTTCACTGTTCAATACATTTGTACTGGAATTTGACCAGTGCACCATCACTAAGGTTGAAGGAGTTTGCTTGCACAGGATAGCAGTTAGATATGAAGGAAGTAAGGATGACAAACAAGGCTAATGCCACTACTCCAATGTTTATTAGATGTGGCAGCACACACAAATAATGAAGAATTACAGTGCTCACAGTAAAGAAGTTACTTTTTTGATAACCAAGGAAGACTTCAAAGCAGATTCTATATGGCATTCTCTCATTTCAGCTGTTTTGAGCATTTATTGAAGCCAAAGAATGGTAACTTTCTCTCACTGGAGACCACCATGCACCCTTGCAATAACTGGAAAGGTCTCAGTAGAGACCAGGTGAAGGATTAATTGAGGTTTCTAGGATGAAATTTCTCATGCCCTGATTAAATTCCCATGAATCCCTAAAGCAGAACCATCATAATTCCCAAGTGAAGTCCAGGTGCACTCTTGGCAAGGCCTTACCCACTTTCTGTCTGGCAGCACAGACAGTTTTCTGCAGCTACTTACATGGAGCAGGAGTCATCCCATCAGTCACTAGTAATCATGATGTTGTGCGAGAACATTATCTAAAGATGCAGCTGAGGCCAGTGCAAACAGCATTAACTGAAGACAAGAGACTTTCCATGGGCCAAAGCACTTACAATCTAAATAAACAAGATATTAAAAGAGGTGAGAAAGTTAATAAGTTTCATCAATATTGTCAAGTTCGTATTAACTGATGAGGATAGGCAATCTGTGTCTGAATGCACACATAGCCCTCCAGTGGATGTGTGTTAATGTCCCCTGGCTGCATTAATCCTTAGAGGATGAGCTGATACTTCTGAATTCCTGCTCTCTGTTAGTAGAAGCTCTTGTAACACGCATTATTAATTAGGGAAGTTTCTTGGCTTAACCTGTCATGTATCAGCAGCAGATAAGCAGGCAGAGAATGTGCTGATATTGAACACTAAAAAGAAAAATGGATTAAATTGTTGTCTGAGTTCATGGGATGCACCTTGGTAATTGAACCTTGAGCACGGTACTTGTTAGGTAAAATGCATTAGTTTTAAACCACCACTGCATTTGCCTTGACAATTGCACCTAAATAGACCTGACTTGCTAAGCTGCAATAACTCTTTCTGTTCCAAATAATTCTTCACAGTTTTTTTTCCATAAATGAGTACAAAAGTACTGAATTAAACACAATGAAAAGCACAGATTTTTTTTTTTACAGGAACCTCACTCTCTCTTTTCCTTCCTTCCTTTCCTGTCTATATTTCCCATCCCTTCTGATCAAGAGCACACTGGTCTCTCACATCAGAGGTGACATCTAGCATTGGTGTGACCAGGGCATGGACCTGCTGCCCTCCTGTTCAGCACCTGAGGCTGCAGTGCAGGAAGTCTGAGTGCTGCTGTTCTGGTAGGAGTCTGAGGTGAGGTGGGCCAATAGGCAGGGCCAGCAGGCAGGAGACACAAGGCAGATTTGAGACTGAAGCCAGAGTCCTGAGCTATGGCAGGACAGACTCAGATGGGCCAGCAAGCCATGAGAGTGGGGTTTGTCCCTGATGGGGCAGTGACATGGCCAGGATGCTGATATTGGGTTGGAGTTTGTGTTGCCTGAAGTTAACCTCTCACAGGGCTTCACTGGCCTACGAGATCTCCTCTCTGCTTTTGTCTTGTGTAAAGTAACACTGGAGATGGAAAACACAAGAGAAAACCCCAAAAGAAAGGGAATGTCAAATCCTAGGATCTCTACCCTGGATAGGGAGAGAAAAGGGCTGATTGTGAGGTATCCTGCATTTCCTAATCTTAGCCAACACATAAGCCCAATTCCTATCATCACAACACTTAAATTACATTTATAAGGTCTTTTTTTTCTTAAAAAGATAGCAAAAGTAGTGTTGTCTGGGTTTCTTTCAGCTTTCTGCAAGCTATTTTTTAACCTTGCATCTAACCTTCAAACAAAGTCAGATGTGAAGTTAAACTACAAACACACTTGAATTTCAAAAATTAGGAACACAGAATTAGATTCTTTCTCCAAATCAGAATTGCAAAATGAATGACCTGATTTTCTGAAGTTCTTACACCTAACAGCTCCCACAGATGTCAGCAAAAACTTTAATTCAGAGTTTAACTTCAGTGCTTTAGAAATCAGGTCACTTGTTCAAGTACCTAAATATAGAAGAGTAGCTACTTTTTTTTTTTTTTAAATATACTTGGGTTTAGAGTTCAAAGCAGGTTATTCCTTCAGATCCTGCAAGACAACTTTGCAAAACTTGTTTCAGGATCCAAATTTGGTAAGCAGACACAAAGTCCAGGAGTGTACAGAGCCAGGGCTTCAGTCCCCACCGGTTTGTAGGAGGAATCTCAGCCTTTTGTTCTAGTTATCCTGCAAAAGACCCTGACAGCTCAACAGCAGCCCCTTCCACAGCTGCTCTTTGTTCACCTTCAGGTAGTTTACTAAAACCCTGAATTAATAGTAAATGCATGACTGGGTACAAGAAACTCAGGCAGGTATTGGGAATGCCACCTCACATATTAAAAAGGCATGAGTATACAGAAATTATAAATTACATGGGCTTGACTGTTTATAATGGTATAATGTACACAATTATAAAAATAAATGGTAAGTGGCAGATTTTTCTCTGAGGGTTTTCCTTAGATTTGGCTAAAAGAGATGATTGTTTGGGTTTGCATATATTTGTGCCTATTTGTGTACTAATTTGCTGCCAGGAAGTAGAGAGATCAAAAGAGGAATAACTTTTGCAAATAACAGATCTGGAATCACTAAGCAGAAACTAACTAGAGACAATATCAGATGGGAAGCCTGATATTTTCATGATGTATCCATTGTGCATGAGATGATCCTTATGATTTTTTTTTTAGGGTTCAGTAATTAGTTCAATACTATAGTTCCAGCTGTTGAGGGGTGATTATTTGCTCTTTCTCTACAGCTGTCTGATGAAAAACTTCTTGTCTCTCTGCTTTCAGCCTAGCAAAACCATGCAGCATTGCTCCTTCAAAACCAAATCTTTGTTTCTTCCCCTAAATTTCCCTCTATTTTAATCAAAGAAATCATGTTTGGAAGGCCAAAGACCTTGACACCTGAGAGAACAAAATTACTCCCAGACAGCTTCTTCAAAACAAATTTTTCCTGCACCTCAAAGTATAAAATACATGCCAAAAAAAGTGTCAATATTGGGCTCTACATATAGATTTCTATTTACCTAAATCTTTCTCTGCATCAGTCTGCAAACATTCTTTCAGCCCAGATGGCCTTCATCTCTAGCTGGAAGACAGGGATAATCCCTATTGTAGAGAGCAATAAGCATGACTGGCAATGGGTCAATAGTCTGTTTATTCCCCACTTCTTCCTAAGGTCATTTTCTGTAAGATTTAGTATGCTCTTTAATGGTCAGCTGAATACCCATAAATCTGTTGGTTTACTTTCTAGTGTACTCTGCAGACAAATTACATCCTGTGCCAGGTCCATTACGAATACAGACATACGTCATACCTAGCTGGCAAAAAGATGGGAGACAGAAACACTGGGTGACAGTGCAAGGTGACACTTGAGAGCAGCTTCTACTTTGGGGGGATTTTAATAGGGGCAGCAACAGCTGAGTCTCCCTCATCCTCCCTGTTCCTAGGGGGTCTGTAAAACCACAGTGCAAATTCTGCAGTGTAACTGCAATTATGCACACAAGAAGCTGGGTTTGAGGAATGTCATTAACCCACTGAGAACTGAGAATCCCAGTGTGTGTTGTGGCCAGCTGAGGCAGTCAGAATGGCACAGCAGCAAAGGGCCAGCATACTGTGTGAGGCAGAAAAGAGAGTGGCCTGCAGCAGCAGGGAGCTGGCAGCCCCAGGCACTCCAGGCAGGTCTCAGCCAGCAGCTGCTAGACATGCATTTCACTGTGCTCCTCTTTACTGCCTCACTCCTGCCATTGTCTGGTTTTTCACTCCTACCCCATGCAACACTTGACTAAAAAACTGATGGATTTAACAAGTCATGGAGAAAAGATTTTTTTTCATCCAGGAAGGCAACCAGGCCAAGCATTCAGTTTTTCATACACAAACAGTCCCCATGGACACTCCTGGATTTCCCACTGTCACCTGCCTCCCAGAAACTGCCAGGGGATGGGAGAAAATTCCCTTCCTACATTCGCCTTTCTATATGTCTGTATTATTTCCGTATTATTTAAGCTACTTGGACGGGTTTCCAAGTGACTGCAACATAGATGGAAAGTTCAGGATACTGACAGCAGGGATGTTGTCATGGTGACAGAGAGGGAGACAGGGTGGTTAGAAACTTGGAGGCAGGTAATTAAAGATGCCCAGAAGCCAGGGACAAGGGTTTGATATTGCCCTGTCACCCTGCGGCAAAATTCAAATGAAGATGAAACCTTCTGCCCCATGCTTGTAATTAATGCTTCCAGTTGTGCTCTCAGGCACAGGGATTCAGAGTGTTTGCATTCAACTGAGGAAAAGTACTGTTTGTAACAAAACACTGATTCATCATTTTCCTGTGCATTTTGGTTTCTCTGTTCCTGTAGTGACAGCATACAACTGACACAAAATTCCTTGCCAGCTGTGGATGGCTCTGTAGTTTGTGACAGCAGGTTTGTTTGGTATCCATTATTCACAATGTAAATTGTCAGTGAATGTGGTGGGCTGGACAGCACCTGCCCACCAAGCTGCACTGTCACCCTGCTCCTCAGCAGGATGGCAGGAGAGGGGGGAAGAAAACAAATAGGAAAAAGGTCATGGATCAAGATAAAGGCTGTTCAATAAAGCAAAAGCAAAGATCACACACAAAAGCAAAGGAAAACAAAAGATTTTATCTCCTCTTCCCATCAGTAGATGATGTCCAGCTGTCTCACAGGAACAGAGCTTGTAGTGGTTGTTCCAGAAGACAAACTTCATAAACAATGAATGCTTGCTCTTGCCCACTTCTCTTCCTTTCTCTTAACTTTTACTGCTGAGTACATGTCATATCGTATGGAATATCCCTTAGGACAGTTTGAGTCAGCTGTCCTGGCCGTGTCCCCTCACACTCTGGTGTGGGAGGGAATGTTGTAGAAACAGTACTGGTGCTGTGGGAGCAGTGCTCAGCCAGCATGCTGGAGTGTTTTCAGTGACTCCCTAGCTCCAGATAGAAAGCACCAAAGCACGGCACTGTGAGGGCTCCTGTGGGGAAAGCTGATTCCATCCCAGCCAGACCCAACACAATGAGTCAAAATATTCTGAAAATAAGATCTGACTCATTTTAGTGTGAATGATGATATGATAAAAAAAAACAAAAACAAAAAAAAAAAAACCACTTTTTTTTTTTTTAATTATATACCTTCTAGGAGAAATAAGAGAATCCAAGCCCTGTGCCTTTGGATTGCAAATATAGATGGTTCAGCATGAAAAATAAAATTTCAACTTGCTTCTGTCTGTGATTGTAAGCATACAATTATGCACAGTTAATTTATTTGCATTCATTACATCCATATGGATGCTTAAGTACCCTTGGCTGTGACACCTGTGCTGCTACAGGCAGGGTCCTTTATGCTACGTGATTTGGTGACTCTGCAGTTTATCCCTTGCTGCAAAATATGTTCCAGGTACTCAGCTCTCCTCGTGCACAAAGGTGGCTCTGGCAAAGCCTTTGTGGTGCAAGGAAAAGCCTGAGAATGTGAGCGGAATGCCAACTGCAGCCGTCGTGTCCTCCTGCACTAGCAAACGCTCTGGAACAATGGGACACAGACCTCAGCAACACAATTTACCTCAAAGAACTGCTAACTCCAAAGCTCTGAAAGCAGGAAATGCTCAGCACAAAGTGTGGAAACATCACAAAATAATATAGCAACAGTAACAGAAGATTATATGCCCAGTTTTGAATCTGAATCTGCATTCGAAAGCATTTGAAGCTCCTGCAGAAATCCTCACATTCCCAAAGGTAGAATCTAGGCATCTTGGCACAAATCTTGGATACATTTGGCTTTGTTGTAGGATGCCTTCCACCTACAAACAGATGCAATTATACATGCAGAAATCTAAATGCATGACTTTTTTTATTATATGTTTGCAGAAAATGTCATTGTAGCTAGTGTAATATATCTCATTAACCAGAACCTGGAAAACATAACATGAATGATATGTATGTAATCTTTTTGCACTGAAAATCTTTTTATCCACTGCATGTTATCTATATTTTGTGCTATCTGCACACTAAATAAAAACTTGAAACCAAAGAATTATTGTGAATTTTGTAAAAAAAAAAAAAAAAAAAAAAAAAGAAAAAACCAAAACTTAAACAAATGAAAAAATATACCCAGAAGAGAAAGCATGGTCTCATTTCTGTTTTGTTTAAAAATGGTGAGGAATCAGAGAATGACAGTAGTATTTTTAAAAACTGAAAACTTGGACATTTTAAAGAAGATGTACAAATAACCTCAACTCTGTCCTTGATTACTGACATCTGAAAAGTCTTTCTTTATCAGCTGATTACAGCCTCCTTCCCTTGCAGCAAGTAAGAGGCCATTGATTCAGCTCAACACCTGGCAACCTGCCTTGCTTCTGGAGCTAAATTTCTGTTTCAGAGATTTTCAGGGGAAGACGACAGTGGCAGATCCTTCAACAGCAGCTGCTTCATTTAATGAAGGGAAAAAGTCTTATTGCTGGAGTCATTTGTTGCCATAGCTTCCCGTGTTAAAGCCAGAGAAACCATTAGAGCATCTTTCTACCAGAGACCAAAGATTTTCATTCAATTACATCCATTCTGAGTGCAATAATTTGAGTTTAGCAAAAGCATGTCTCCCCAAAGCTATCCACATTCAATTTGAATGTGCATGCTATTTTTCATTTCAGTTTCTCAGGTTTTGACTTTTAGCTACCAGTTCTTCCTCTTCATCTTCTTGTTGTAGGATATTTTTGAAACTGGGAGAAGATTTGGATATTCTGATCAGGTGCCTTCTTGATATTCCATTTGATAAACTGTCTGTTGTGACCACTTGTCAAGCAAAGAGCATCCCACCTTGCATTCCTACTCTACAATTTTTGGTTCATAAGCTAGCTCTTATCTTGACATAAACAGTCAAAAAACACTTTCTGCTCTCTCTTTAAAGGTCTGTAATACCCTTATATGCATCAGAATAAAGAGTATAAGAATACACTCCTGAGGAATAAAACTCCCTCCCTCTCTCTCAATCATTCTTTCTCTCTCCCCTCCAAGGAAGTCAGCAGCTTTGTTTGTTTTAAAGATGGGCAAACAGAAGCACAGAAAGGATAAAGCCTTACTCTGTATTACATATCAGACAAGGGCAGAACCCTGCAGCCTAAATCTCCTGACTAAATCCAGCCATGCATAAATAACACCAGTACTGTTATCCCCTGCTGCTGGTTGTCTTCACTACACAAACATGCTCTCATATTTCACAGTTTCACTGTGTTAAAATGTATCAAAGATGTCTATCGCTGCAATTTTTTAATGGAGATTCCTATTTGTTTTCCTATAAGGCATTTGCAGATTCACTGCAAATCTACTAAGTTCAATTTTTATCCTTTGGTTTCTTAGCAGACAGAGAATAAAACAATGCAGGCAGGAACCCAAACCATTATTACTTCTAGTTTTGGGTGTTCTGTTTAAGGTGCATGCCAAACAAAATACAACACAGAAACAGCTGACTATACCAGAAAAAATACAGTAATTTGGGCATGAAACATAAAGAGTGAGCCCTGCACCCTGTATTCTGCATACACTGATCTCCCAGACTAACAGAAAGGTAATTTCCTACCAACAAGGTGTTGATCTCCACATTGCACACACAAGCATTTCCTGGAAGTGCTAGATGGTGGATTTTTAAAGTTGGCAAGAATTAGGACCAGAGATGTGCATTTACTGAATTTTTTCAGTACTGCACATGCCTTTCAGTCTCATGGTTTATTTCAAACAATAAGTTTAGTGATTTAAGTGCTGTGAAGTCTCAATGTATACATGCAATAGGAAGTCAACCAGCTTGTGTTCAAGCCAGGCAAAACTGATCCATGCCACAGTTGTAACTCAACACACATCACAGCACACAACAAACTGCACTCTTGCTCTTCCAGAAGAAAAAAACAAATGCTGTGAAATCATCATGTTCTACAGTAGAAGTAGACAATCACCTGAAAGACCTAGTAACTATTTAGTTACTACTAACAGTGTGATTTACAGAGAATGAAGTGTCCAGTTCCTTACAAGGCATGATGTGAATCTGTGGGAATGATTTCACCTAGTAGTGTTAGAGCATACATAGCCTAGGTAAGTCATTCATAATTTACCATATACAAGTGGTATCTTTCTACCTACCAGTGTTCTCAGATGAATCCCATTAAATCCCATTTCACAGTGGTCATGGATTTATTCTGACACACTTGATTATAAAGGCAGGGAATGTTTTTAAACATTAGATCATAATTTGGCTACTGATGCTCACATGAATGTCAAACAGTGGCAGTAAAGATAGATGTCT
Source organism: Pycnonotus jocosus (assembly GCA_013400435.1). NCBI lineage: Eukaryota > Metazoa > Chordata > Aves > Passeriformes > Pycnonotidae > Pycnonotus > Pycnonotus jocosus. Next base: position 73,601 of record VWYP01033507.1, read on the forward strand.
TCAGTCCCAGGTTGAAATTCAGCATCCAGGACAACCAAAAGAAGATGGAAGATTTGGTTTGTCCTGCAGTAGACCTATTGCCTCCCCAGCTGATGGAGAGATTCAGATGAGATTCCCTGAGAAATCTAAATGTGTGCCAGACCATTCCACTCCAGACACAACACTTGCTTAAGTGCTTCTAACCCCAAAATGATAACAAGGGAGATGAAAAGCAACTCCTTGTCACCACAGAGCAATGTGCTCTTTGTATATCTTCACTACTCAAAACTTACCAAGAAATTAATTAGGCCCTTAACATTCTGTTTTCTTCACTGCTTTATTTGCAGGTTAAGACTGTAATCATCCACAGGGAAATCTTGGGCCTCCCATAATCAAATTTTGTCGTGGAGACAGGCTAGGACTGTTAACATTACAAGATTATTGGGATGCACCGTGATATTTTCAAATGCCAGTGTCATTCTCCTCCTCTCTGCTGTCACTGTTGACAGCAGCTACGTGGAAAGGCTCTTCCCACAGTGTAAGATGGTCATTCCGTTTCAAGTTGCAGGCTGGGCCTAGAACAGGATCAAAATTGTGTGTGCATGCACATGTCTACACAGCTACAAGGGGACTGGGGGGCACATTCCTGTATGTTCCTGCCTGTCCATCCGCCCACCTGCCTGTGACTATATGAGAAAGATTAAGAAATGTTTAAACAACTGTTTTCCCTTCTGTATTCTTGGGCCTTTCTACTGTTTTCTGCAAGAATCCTTGACCTGTTGTTCTAATTCCCCTACTTCTTCCACAGGGTTATACCTTATGATAGAGACACACAACTTTCAGAGCCTGCTGGTCCTTGGTGAACAAGAGGTGGTGCTTTTGCAGGTTTCCACCAGCATGAGAGAATGAACAGGGAACCCTTCCTGCCTCAGTCACAGGGGTAGGCACAAACCATCCTGTGTGTTTTTCACCCACAGAAATTTATTGTCTGATCACTTTTCTGATTCTCAGGTTTCAGTTTAGCTGGTTTGCCCAGGGAAGAAATCTGAATTACTGGATTCCTACTGGCATAGTAATTATCATCAGACTTCTGTGGTCTCCAAGAGTCTCAGTTGTCTACTGAGTCTCTACTGAGTCTCTGTCTACTCAATTTCTCAGGCATCTTTTGACTTTTGCAATACTCTTAATTCAGAACCAGCAATTCCACAGGTGTTTTAATGTAAAACTGATTAACAAAATGTCATGCAGATATACACCTTCCAGAGTACTGTTACCATGCTTAACTATAAAAGAAGTTTGATAAACCTTTAGCTTTGTTTCAGTAGTGGCTTTACATCAATTAAAAGCCCACTAAATGCTAAAACCACTTCCAAGAATGTCACCATGAATTGATCTAAATTTACTACTTTGATTTTCCTTGCCATCTGTCAAATTACAAACTTTCATTTCATGTATATTACCACATAATAGTCACTAAATAGAAAAAAAAATATTTCAGAGCTGACATTGCTACCTCTAAAAGTCAAATAAACCTAGATACAAGTAAGTTAACAAAAGGGAAGTGAAGCAGCTTTGATAAAACTCAGAAAGGATCTAAGCATATTCAGGAATGATTGGTAAGTAGTATTATTTGCATGAATAAGACACATCAAGAATGCAACAGCAGGAAGATAACAGAAGTCTGACATAACTGGTCTTACACCAGAGGCAATAAACTGAAGGAGAGCACAGTGCAGATAAAGTAATTGTATCTGGTGGCACTCCAGATCTGGAGTACCCACTCCCAGCAGCAGGTGAATGTTATCATTTGTTAGAAGGCATTTTCATTTGTTTTAAATCCCCTGAGAGTAACTGGACTCAAATTTAGGAGCTCAACTTGCTTTTTAAAAAAAGACTGTGGACAAGTGTTAGAAGTGTAATCTCCTTATTATTACGCTAGAAAAAAATGGGAATTCATAAATGCACCAAAAATACTGCTTTTTTCTGTGACTGACTACCCTCAGAGTTAGAGATGATGAAAAACAGATTGAATGCTCTCTTGTATATTTTAGAACAATTTTGTTAAGTAAGTTTATGCCAGTAAAATGTTATTGTGTGCCTTTTTGGTGTTTCCCTGTCCTTTTAAACTTTGGAATACAATTTCAATTTATTGTAGTATAATACATTTTTAAATCAAAAGTAGCATAAAGGATCAGAAAAATTATCTCCTTTAACAGGTTTGGAAACACATCAATACTCTAGAAAAAATGTATACTATTATTTCCATCAAACATGAAAAATCTATCAGTTGCTCTAGCTCACTTATGTGCCATGAGAAACAACAATAGACTCTTGGAGTCTGTCAAATCTTAGATTAATAATAAATGAGCACCAAATGATAAACAGAACCTTTCACTGTTCTATTGCTGAAGATTACTGCAGGGTAAATACTAACAGGAAGCTGAGCAAGGTTAAACATACAGCTTAATGGATACATTATTTACAACCTGAAAATAAATCCAAAATTCACACTAAACTAAAAGGATTATATTATGAACTAAAGGACATGTGTTAAAAAAATGAAGTGCTTTGAAACAAAAATTAAATGGAAAATATTTTAAAATAAACTAATTTTCAATATTTAGTTGCAGAAATGTCTAGAGAATTCAGAGTTGTCTTAGGCTGTACAACTAAAGCTGTGGATTTGTTGATGCTGCTGAGGTAGAGATGTGTGATAACAGGGAAAACAAATGCTATTTGGAAAGGGTAGAAGACCTAAAATTTCAGCAGAATTTTGGTAGAGAAAATGAAATTACCCAACTCAGAATATGTTCAGAAGAGAGTCCTTGGTATAGTCATGCTTAGAGAGTGACAGGCCCCATTAGAATTTATCTTTTAGAAAAAGAAGACAACAAAATATCTTCTGACACCACATTTTAATATAGCCAGCTGGAGGATCATGCATTTAGGGATCTTACCTAAAGGATTCATGAAAGCAGTGACAATAAGGAGCATCTCAGAGTTCCAATACAAGGTTAGACAAGCCATATCTTCATCCTGTCATAAATAGAAAAGCAAGCAGAAATAGATGTTTAGAAATAGGTATTTGAGGGAATTTGTACCTTTGTTTAGCACATAAATGAAAGTACTAATAACCTAACAGCAGTAATGGCTAGTATTGTCAGAAGTCTGTTGAAAACCTGCCTCATCCTGAAAGTATCTCAGTAGCACTGAGTTCCCTGTTTCTTATATGTAAATCAAAATTACATTTATGAATAAACAGATAGGGAGAACAGATCAAGGAGATGCCATGCTTACAAAATAACTATTAATACCTAAATTTCTTTGCCCAGTGCACCAACAGTTTTTCCTGGGCAATGAGTATGTGATTCTAGAAACTGCTTTGCTCACAGAGATTTTGAGCCCTCACCCACCACACCGGTTGCACCCTATAGTGCTTAGGGTAGGTTGCTATACAATCTGTCCCCCATCCAAAGAGATGAGACTACTGTGGAGGCATTTCATTAAACACAGTGTCACTTTAGTCCCTCTCTCTCTCTGTGATCATCTTAATGCTCTGATTTCCTTAGGGGAGGTTACCTATGTTTTTTGATGCCAGAGAGAGACCCCATTGTAAATATTAAGTGTTAATGTAAAATGCTTGAGATCACAGCTTGAGAAGAACTGGAAATGTACTCCTGGATTTTGCAGCAATGGTGGGCAGAATATTGTATAAAAGGCCAAGAGGATTACATTCAGATTCCTGGGCAGTTTCTTCTCCTGGAACATGCATTTAGGGTTCTTCTTTAGAGGAAGAAGGGGAGGCAGCAGGGTAAGGTCTGTTACTGATGGATGCAAGATAAGCAAATAATCATCATTCCACCGAAGACTAGACTTGGAAATAAGGGAGCATTAATTAATCCATTCTTAACTCAGCTGTTCCTTCTTAACACCTCTCCTGAATATACAAATAAAGCCCTTCCCCCATCCAGGACAAATGTTTTGGGTTGGATGGGACCCTAAAGATCATTAAGTTCCAACTCCCTTGCTATGGGTAGGGACATCTACTAGACCAGGTTCCTTGGATGCTCAAGGAGAGGAAAAGATGCTGGGAAAAGGAGTCACCTCTCTAACCTTCATGGGCAAAAATAGACCAGGATTTTCTTGGATTTCCACATAAGAAAAGCCTTGTTCCTCTATTTCAGAGTCCTCACAATGTCACATCGTCATTTTCTGCCATAAACAAAATAAAAAACCCATCTAAATGATCTCTGGAAAATAAATATATTAATAGCAACAACTCATCTTCCCTGCAAGAGCCAGGCTTCATTCCAATGTAAGAGAATATGATAAAGTTTGATTTCCTAATAGCTCAGAGACCCAAGTAGGAAGAGCACCAAATAGGGATGTGTGTCTTCAGGACTATGTGTTCACCACATATTAAAAAAAAATTCTATGAGTAAAGTTCAAAAATAAAGAACAGATAGTCCTTTTCTGACTGTTTTGCTGCCAAAATCTCAAACAGCTTTATGACCAAAATTAATGGTACATGTATCATTCAATCCAATATCATTCATTTCTCAAATACAAACATTAATAGATAATCATAACAAGTTCCCACAAAATTATTTTTCATTATAAAGAAAAGGCAGAGAGAATGGATATCACTAATCCATCATTATCATTCATGTTCCTTGCACAGTTAGCTCTGTGCTTTCAGCCTTTACATTCAGCCATTCTTCTGAGGTTCCTACCATTTTCCCACTCTTTTTCTGCCTGGTCCTTGTGTTGCCACTTACTCCTGGACTATTGTTGGATTACATGACTGTACAGAATAAGTTGTCAAGCTCAGCATGCCTAAAACCACACAAAGAAGAGCACCAGGAGGTCCTTACCATTCACCTCTGGCAGGCATTTCAAGCTTTGCTTTTTTTAAGCCCTCATCTTCTTAGCCCAGTGGCCACTGAAAGAAGCAAAACAGCCAACAGAACACCACATAATATATGTATGATTTTCAAATCAGCTTGCTAGAAAGTAAAAAGTAAAAATCTCAAGTGTTTCTCTGCTTGATCACTTTGTACCTGTTTTTATTGCTGCACAGGTCCAGGGCTTAGGAGAGCAGACAGAACAAAGGGTGAATCACAGCTTAAAATCACCATGTTTTGGGTTTTAACTTTTCTTCTTAATGTAAAGATGGTGGTATATTAGGAGGCAGTGACATAGTTAGTGAAAATCATACCAATTATATCAGGTTTCCATTAGTTTTCTACTGTACATTCCCTTCTGCCACCCCATTATATGTTTATTTCTATAATTCCAGGGAAGAAAATATGCTAGATTCTTCTACATGAAAAACTTTGAAACCAATGGATTTACACACAGTGGTAAGTGTTCCTCAGCACTCAAATTTAAAATAAAGGAAAGAGAAAAAGGCCTAAACTCTGTCACTAAGGGTGCTGCCTCCACATTGTTTCATCCTTCATAGCCTCAGGGTTCCTCCTCCACTTCCTCTAATAGTTTTCAAGGGCAGTCTCATCTCAGGGTGACTATTATGGACTTCACCAGCAAGAATTCACAGTTTTCTCAAGAATTACTGGAAAACCCTTTATGTCAAATGCCCAAATGCCTTGCAAATATGTATTCACTAAATTCCATTGCAGGCAGTGACATTATATTATCACAATCTAAGAAACAAGCAGGTTGAAACAAGAAGGTAAGTGAGCCTCCTAAAGTTATAGTAGAAGCCAGAGGTATATCTCAAATATTCTTGCTGTTCTCTGACAAGTACATTTGCTTAGCCCAATTTTGGTGCTCAGGTTGTTCATGGTTCAATGAACATCCAAATTACCAGACTACTAAAGAAAAAATGGCCTGAGATACTGTTTAAGTCTATCATGGGAAACCTGTTCAGACTAACACCAGTCCAGTCACAAAAAATTGCTCATGGCAGCCTGTTGCTGATAGAAAGACTGATATTCAGTGCCAGTTACTATTTGGCAGAGGCCTCTAGTTCCATGCTATATTTTCAGGCATCTGCAGAAAGAATAAAAACCATCTCTACTTCTATATATTCTTCAGATCAGCACATTTGCAAACAGGGAAAAAAAAGTAAAAAGAAACCACAGCAAATGCCATGTGTTTTATAAACCTCAAAAGCTTTTTTTTCTACATGCTTTTTGCACACCCATGCACTCACTAAATCTGCCCCATCAATAAGAATTCACTTGGGGGACTGTGTTGTTGATTTCTATCAGGAACCAAGGAAAGCAATTTTCCAGAGAAGATGGAAAACCCACGCATTTCTTACTAATATTTGACTGAGGACTGAGCTGCAGAAAGAGAAACAATGGGAGTCATCCCCTTATACTCACCACCCAGGCAAGAAAGTGGCAGTCTCAGCATAATCAGATCAGCAGACTGCTCTGCAGTGTGGCCAGCCTTTGTTTCCTTTATGTGCTTCTTCATTACTTATCTGTGCTGAAAATCAAAGCTTAATGGCTGACACCCATTTTTAATGAATCACTGTGACAGACAGAAGGGACATGGTCATTACTGCCATCCCAATATATGCAAACATTGCTTTTGTTCAACTGCCCTCTCCACATCACTTGATAAAATTGGACATGTTTCTTGTGGATCATACGCCCAACCAATTTATAAACATCAGCTGCCTCAGAGCAAAAGGTTTCCTTTGTATTCTACATAGCCCTTTACTCCCCTCCAGTAATAATAATGATCTGCTTTCTTTAAATAAATAAGAAATAAATAGAAACAGAGTGAACTGATTCTAGTCAGAGGTTTAAAGATGGTAGAGCTTGTTTCTGCCTTTGCTCTACCTCTGTAAATTATTATGCTGCAGCTACAAGGAGAACATAAGCCATTATGACCTGCAGCATTTCTCCAGGGATACAGTACAAAAGTGGTCTATCAGAAATGCAATCAATTCCAGAGATCACTGCTTCCTGCACGCTTCCAAGCTGCTGCTTTATAAAACAGCTCCCCATAAAAGGAGCAGGAAATGCATGACATCGTTTAGCAACCAGTCATTAGAACTTAATGGAAGAGGATTAAAATAAAAAAATGCCATGCCAGACCTTTCCATACATTACCACAGCCTTTGAGAGGAGGAATTGGTGACATATTGGTAGAGCCTTAACCCTTTCCTCTACCTTCAGAGATGGAAACATCCCACAATCAAATAAAAATCTTATTAGAAGGATAAGTCAAACAAAAATCAAACCTCTTAATGAAAGTGGAGTCAAAGGTTAGATTTCTCCATTTTTTTCCTAAAAATCCCTGGGGGAAGTGGAAATGTGTCCCCTAGTCTTGATTTCTCTGACCTGTCTTTCCTCAGGTGCTGTACCATGGCATTTCTTGTGTTTTAGCAGTTGTCTCATTTCTAGTTGCCTACATGAAAGTGCATATGCACTCCCTCTTGCATACACTTAAGCTACAGTGAGAACAAACCAAATCACCTCTGAAATTATGCTGCTACTGATTTATTGTGAAGATGTTTTTTATTCTGAAAACACCTGGTGCACAGCATCATGTGCATCGATAATAATTCTAGCAAAGCTTTTTTTCTAGAGCAAAGCAAGTATTTACAGCTACAACAGAATGCTGCTGATGAAGTCATTCTTATCATAATCAAAGGTAACTGGAACAGGAGAAATAGATCCATCTCTTGAGGTTCAGTTCTCTCTAAATGACCCCCAGAAAGTTCTAGGAATCTTTCTCCCCTCTACAAGTTTTGAAACTGACAACTGCATGGTGCTGATAAGCAATATCTGTACAAATGCTTTTTCCACTCTATGTTAAATTACATAGCTAAAAATAAGCTACAGATGACTTATCTTTAAAAAGCATATTACGTATCTCTTAATGATTACATATCTCTTAAATGACAAGTCTTTTCACTGTGCTAAGCCAGAAGCAAGAGTAGAGGTATGTTCTTTTTTGGCAACTTTTCTGTCTCTCACACCACAGGAGCACTTGGGAGTCAGAGCTCTGCCCGGCATGCAAATGACCTGGTGCATGACAGAGCTCTGTGGTCACACCTTGCCATCCCATAGCCTGAGGTCACTGCCAGCAAAGTGCAGTTACAGGAATTCAAGGTACTCAGCTGGTAGGAAACAGCATCTTACAGTCCTGTGAGAAGTGTTGACTCACGAGCTTTGTCCGACTCACATTAAATATTTACGGTTGTTACTTCAATCATTCAGCTGTAATAAAGAGTATTCCCTGCAGCCACGCCACCTCAGGCTGTGATCCAGCCATGCTCCACACCCAAGATAATGTCAGCAAGCCAGCAAATGCTGTCTCCTGCCATCTCCAGAGCACTGTGGCAAGGACAGCTGTCTAACACGGGGACCAGCTGCCACTCCATGACCAACACCTCATCCAGAAGGAGCAGCTGGGAAAAGGTGGAGCTGAAAGCATTGCACTCTGAGTGAAAATAAAAAAGCATTCAGGCCATTTCTGACTATCAGATCAAGGAAGATGTCTTCTGTCAAAGCACAAAACTTTAATTCATCACTCTAAACCAATTGATCTTCATTTGACTCAGATTTGACATTTCTCTTGTGGTTTTGGCACAGCATCACCTGACTATACCACTTCTCTAAGGACAATGAATCAAATCTCCTACCATCAGACATTTCATTCCTCATGTCATAAATGTCAAATATAGTATTGCTGTTTATTGCTAAAAATTGTTGTGCTCAACACAAAGGTAGATTTATTTCACTAGTATACAAAAACATTCACGTATATAAGAAAAAAAAAAACTTGTTCTTCATGCCAAAAAAATTACATAAGCACCAAGACTAAGAAACTTGAGCTGTTCCTCAGCTGTCTCTCTTCCTTTTTCCTAACTGCACATTTAACTCACCCAGGGTTTTTTTTACACCTGCGAAATTATGCAATGTTGCAATGATTGTAGTAAAATTTAAATCAAAGTGAACATAAAATATCAATAGGATATTGTGGCTGCTTCAAATTAATACCCTTTATTATTGCAGTCATTTAGAGTTCAAGTAGCCTGTGACGGTGAAAATCACCTAAATGACTAATTTAAAATTTCTTTTAAAAACACACTTTAATTTAACATGCACAGTCTTTTGAGAAGCATTTCTAGCATGGAAATCACCAGCACCAGCCACAAAGGTAAAATTCAGATCTAACTGTCTATTCAAAGATCATTTTTTACAGCACTTCTTATATATATTATTTTTTAAAAAATTATATAGAAATAAAACAGAATACAAGAAAGAGCATAACACTACCTCAGAGCAAGAGCTTACCTTTAACAATGTTGTGCCTCCAGCAGTGGTCACAAGGGGACATGTAGGGAAGAGAAAGAAATGGGAACATATGGGATCCACCCACTTTCAGCCACAGAGATTTTCCAGTTCTGGCACAACAGATAACCCAGTTAGTAAACATCAACAGATCTCCCTCCCAGGCATTTGTCCAGTCTGCTTTCACACCCACCAGATGTTCACCCAAATGAAGCATCCTTCGACAAGGAGCTCCACAGGGTCACTGCATGCCACACAAAGAACCATATCATTTCCTTTGTTTTAAATCTGAGCCAAATTATTGCAGTACTTAATTCTATGAGATCTGTATCTGAAAATTACAATGACCAGTTGATCTCTAGCACTCCTCTCCATGACACTCAGAATTGTGTGGACCTGTCTCATACTTCCAATTAATCATTTCTTTTTCAGGTTGAAGCATCCACCTCAGCTATGCCACATTGTACATTAGATACATTTTGCATTTGTAAACAAAATTATTGATGTAGAGTCTCCAGAACTCTCAGCAGGCTTTTTTCTTCCAATTAGTATGAAATTGGTCCTGCTTTGTATAGTCATTAGCAGTTGGATTGCACTGGGCGTGTTCCAGAATTGAACTAGGCATGTTCCCACATGGGCTGGGTTTTTTTCTAAATGGAATTTCTTCACGTGCTCCAAGAGTGTCATCTGTTTGAACCAAAGTGCAATAATTGAGGATGATTTGAAGATTTATTCAAAACCACATGCCTGATCTGAACTAAAACTGGTAGATGTACCTTAGTTTTCCTTACACAGAAGCTGCTCCATGACTCCAAATTGTCCTTGTCACTGTGCACTGAGCCTTTTCCCCTTCAAGGACATCCTTTCTGATGGATGGGAGGACCAGAATTGAACACAGCCATCAAGATGTGGAAAAACATGAATGAATTTGCTTTCATAATGATGTCTTCTGTTTTCTCCTTTATTCATTTCCTAATATTTCTATTAGTTTTCTTTTCATACAACAGCTGAACAGTAAGCTAACGATATAATGGTCCTCAAGGTTTCATTCCTGAGTGGTAATGGTGTCTCAAAACTCAACATTTTATATGTTAAGCCAAAATTGCTTTCCCCTGTATGTATTGCTATACATTTATCCATGTATCTCATATTTGACACACATGTGAAATCTAAGAATTGATAGAAACATCTCTCACAGCACAAAAGTCAATTAATCAGCCCATTATGTCACACAATGTTCTTTTGAGGTATGTAAGCATTATTATGTACACTTAAACACTGTTATGTCAATTTTTCAAGAGATAAACCCACTTAGAAAAGCAAGCTCAAACTAGGGGGGAGCTTTTCACCAGTGAAGCAATGAATTCCCCCTATATTTATCCTACTTTTAGTAAATTAAAACTTGCCACAACTAGATAGGAATCCTGGAAAACCCTTCTGGTAGAACTACCTCCAGCACAGATCCTCCAGTTAATATGCAATTTGGGGCCACTGGTATCACCTAAATAACACATTATAACCTTGGGCCATCATGTCAAAAAAGAGAATCCAAAAGTTAATTATGCTTTTGAATTGCTTGGCTGTTGCTCACCACTTGCCACGAGCGACCTCAGGAAGGACATTCAGGTGCTCCAGACAGCAGCATTCTCTGGTAATAGTAACTCAAGTTCAACTAAGCACAGCTAAGCTCTCTCTTTTTCACACTGAGATATTAAAGGTTTCTAAATTCAATACAAAGCTGCAGAATTTTAAGAATTTTAATGCATAACACCACATGATAGGCTCTAGAAAGAGAATTCTTGAACAGAAAAGAAAACATATTAAAGAGACAGTGTAGCTCAGATCTAAATTCTGGCAGGATATAACAGACAACTTAGTCAGTCAATACATCAGACTTTTTATGGGAACAGCTTAACTAAAAAAACGCTTACATTTTAATTTCAGATTTTCAATTACTTGGTCCAAAAACTTGCATTATAGCTTTTTTCTCTCTCTTAAGGACAGATTGAGAGATATGAATTTCCAGAACAGAACAGAGACCCTTGAGAAGGAGGATATTAATCTAAAAATCATGAGATTAAATATATTTAATGCATTCTATTATATAAAACATATTTATTGTATAATTTAAATATATTTATATGTATATATGCATCATATTGATGCCTTCTGGCTTCATAGTGTTGGCATTCCCTCAGGTTGCATATTCTTCACAAAAATGAAGCCTTTTTGAAAATGAAAGCTTAGCTTTTTCCTAGACTCTGATTTAGGTCTTGCAAAGCAGCCTTTTGAGGCAAATATCCTTGTGCTTGGCTTTTCTTGGGAAAAGGAATTTTTACCCTGTGTGATGAAAGATGATCCAGTGCAGTGTGGATGACAAACATTATGGTGTGCAGGTCTAAAGCACTGTGGTTTGTGTGTGTGCATATCTGAGCTTCCTTCCCTCTGTCCCAATCAAGTGTCTTTGTTTTTCACTTGAAAGGCTTGCACTGTCCTCTATAATAAAAAGATACCACACAAAACAAGACTGAACAATCCCTTGGATTGCACAAGGCAGAACCCCTCTGGGCATCAGTGAAATTCTTGGAGAAACTGAATTACCACGGAAATCAAAGCAGTATCTCATTATCTGCTGAGCTCATCCTGCCCAGTCCTCTCCAACCTGTGCTCCAGCAGGAGGGGGCTGAGCAGCATCAGCCGAGATCCATGCAAGTGCTTTGCCCTGTGAACCCTGCAGCTACATCACTGCAAGCTGCCAGTGCAGATGAAGTCACAGCAGGATAAAGAGAGCTAAGCCAGCATAGATTATATTTGTGACCATGCCGAAACAGGCAGGACACTGTAAAAGGCACCTTTATGTGAGATTCAGAAGTCATCCTCATCAGTAAGGCAATATCAATTCAACTGTTGTATCCTGAGCCTGCTAGGGTTGTGTCCTCAAAAACTGTGTAAGAAGGTGCTGCAGGTTCAAGTCTGCATCCATACCTGAAGTCTTTTCTTTGAAGGAGTATGAGAAGGGTCTTCTCCAGAACCTTTGTCTTATACAATGATTTCTTGACCTGGAGAAATGTGTTCCCATAGGAATGTCTCATTTCCACTAAGGAAATGTGATTAATGTAATGCTAAGACACCACTAATTCAGAAAGGCTTCTCATCCCATTTATTTTCTTTTTCTAGTCTGTTGATTGAAGATATTTTGTAGCCTTAAGTTTTAGATTAAAACAGTGGTTAAAATAAATGAAATGAAAATTTATTGGCTGTTTTTGTAGTCTGTAGGGGAAAATCCATTTAGCCTTTCATAAAACCACATACAGAGAATAACAGAATTTTAGGGAGTGTATTAATTAACAAGTATGTCTGTGACTACCTAATACCCACAGCTACAATGTATACCACTGTATATTGAAGCATGCAGTACCTGGATGAACTCCAGAGAATACATATGAAAAAAACTATACACTAGAGCCAGAATAAGATGGAGAATCCTCTTAAAAGGTCTCTGGTATGGAACTAAACCTGTTAAAGGATGTTTTACTATGCTCTATGGGTGTTCTTTGAAGAAGGTTCTGTTATATCCAATTACTATTGATTTGTTAGGTACATGAATTGTACAGGTCTAATTAAAAACCTTTTTCTTTCCCTCTTTGAAGCCAGTGGGGAACCTTAAATAGATTTACTCTGAATAAATAAATAAACAAAAAAAGTGTGAAAGAAAGATTAATCAGAGAAATGGTGACCCAAACTCCCTGGCCTTCTATGCATTGATGTCTAAGTAGCCATGGTCTCCCTGGCTTTCTGAGATGAGAGAGCAGATGATGCACCTTCCAAAGCTCTTAGATTGCTTGTCTTCAGCATGAGCACTCCTTGGCATGTCCCACAGGCAGGTGCTGCTTGCTCACATACTCTGTCCCTTCTGTCTCTGGTAGGACAAGGTCTCAGTGCTGGGAATCCCAGAGAGAAAAGAGGAATGCAGAAAAAGGAAGAATAGCTTCATTTAACTAACCAGGCTTCTGACACTGACTCAGAGAGCCTTTCTCATGGCAGTGGAAGGGCTGGCAAAACACAGTGCTGGGAATGGGTCTGGCAAGGGGGATTCTTCTCCCCAGATACGTTACAAAAGCTAAGGAATAACTGCTGGATTGCATTGAGCTTTCATCATTTTTTGGATGAAGTCCAGGCTTTACTGGTGACCCAGTGGCCAGACTGTGTAAATTCCAAGAGCCTTTCCTTGTATAAGGTTCTTTATCCTCTGGCCCTGTCCCAGAGCATTTAAGAATTTAGATAGTCCTCCAGATGTTACACCATCAGTAAAAGGCTTTGCCAGCTGGAATGAAACAAAAATACTCCAAACCTGCCTTGGGAGAGTGAAAAATGCCTCTCTTGGCATAAGGTAGCTTGCTACTCTGTGCTTAAAAGCCTGCCACCTCTGCTACTTAGGCTTTGATAGCCCTTTATAGAAATTATAAATAGCCAGAGGCATTTTAAATACTTTATACCTTCTGATTACCTTGCAATTAGTAGCTAATCTGAGATGAGTCACCTCATCCTTCCAATGCCTTCCCATGTATTAGTGAGTGGCCAGACTTCCTAAAGGACAAAAGAACATCCTAAACATTTCCAGCGCTCTCCAAAACAATAGTACACTCAGGCCTTTATTTCTAATATTATACACCTACCAGGGTCCCATTTGTGGTAATTCACCAGACCAGGATTGAAACCATAGGGATGCACTGTTTTAACATAGATTCTACAACCTCCCTGCTGTTGCACTTCTTGCTGAGATGGAGGCAGATTCAGGCTGGAGCAGGGCTGTGGTGGTTTGGGCAGGCACAGCCCATATGCCCCATTCAACCCAGTGTGACTGGCAGATGGCAAAACATCCGTCCCTGCCCCACTGATGCCCCATCAGGGCCTGGATCAAGGTCCTACAGCCTTGCCCAGCCACAGAAACAGACTTTTGAAAGAATTGTTGGTATTCAATAGCAACAGGAATTTTGATTACTTACTCAAGATACTTTTATGGAACAGAAACTTCCACCTCTGATCTCCTTTAATCAACCTACAAGGCCTTACAGTGTGTATATCTGTATACAAATTACTGTGGTCAATTGGCTTTTCCATAAGGATTTCCTTAGACTCAGTTGATTTTAGATAACCATTTCCAATACAGATCTTCTGTTCTGGTTAATCTTTTTGAAATTTCCTCCTTCTGTGTGATGGAAACAAGTCCACAAGTAATGACAAGAATTTTTTTTATGCCTGCTACATCCAGTCCTGTAATTGTGACAGGTTGCAGCTTCATCAAATTCCTCCCATAGCAGCGACTTCTGCTCAGCCTCCAGCAGGGATCCAGACCAACCTGCAGGTGCCTTTACACATGAATAAACTTCCACCAGAGGCTGCTGCTTTAATGAACTCTACATGCAATTCAGACAAATTCTGGTCTACTCTCATTTTTAACCACTTAAATATGTTTTAGCCTGTCAAGTGAACAGAAAGAGGAAGCCATTACTTTTGTAAATGTAACAAGAAAAGCGTCAGTTCCATTATTTACACCTGAGTTGGGCAAGGTAGAGGATAATGTATGGTAGAGACCAATTCAGCATGGAATGGACTAAAAAAGCCACTGAACTCCATTTCATCAGCAATTTACTGACTTTCATTTCATTTTCCTGCATCAATAAGTTTGGTTATTAAGGCACAGACCCCTGCCATGCCTCTGAAAGGCCTCAACACTGCTTTATACAGCAATTTCACTTCCCCAACACTGGAAGAATCCTATTTTCTTCATGTCAAGAATATGTTCAATCTAACTTAAAACATCTGTGCTCAATAGTTTGAACAATGCCAAAAACCCTGCTCCCCAGCTCCATCTTCAACAACTCCCTGTGGTCACATGCTAAGAGGACAAGCTTCTCAAATGAGTTCTAAAGGCCAAAAATATAATTTTCATTTAAGTAATTTTCAAAGTCCAAACAACTTCAATAGGAGTCGGCTAAATCACTGCACAATTATTTGAATATTTGCTCCTTGTCTTTTTTTGTCACTTTATGGGGTTATAGAAAAAGTCTTAAAGCTATACATGGTCCAAAGGAGAAATATTATCTTGCAGAGTTTCATTTCTGTTAATTGCTAAAGCCAAAAGGAAGTCTGTCAAAGGCTAATAATTCCCCAGCATCTTCTGAGACATGAACATACATTATCAAATAAGATTCTGCATTACATTTGTCCTTTAGAGGGTATTCTATGAATAAGGAGTACGTTCTGGGCAACACTAAGAGTCAGATCTACTCTGGTGTGTATTTCCATATTTGCACTTAGGCTAATGAAAAAGCACGAGTTACACCGCTTGCAGACATTACTCTTTGTCTTTAAATGTTTATTCTAAAAGCCTGAACTGACCTAAATCTTTTCAAATGGATCTACATGACTTCTCAATAAATTCCACACATAGCTTACAACTACTATTTTCTGTGTTCTTTTTGCCTATATATCTTACTTGGTTGATAAAGAAGTAGAGTTACCCAAAAGGAATGGTTACTTCCCACTGTCCCCCAGACTTCACTGGTAGGAATTGTTTCATATCTGACTTCTCTTTTCCAAGGTCTAGTGGTGCAGCTATAGTTAAATAACTAGTTCTAGAAACCAAAAGCTCATCAAAAATTATTTTGAAATAACTATGTATTACTAATAGCCAGTCATGTCTAGTTCATTCAAAACAACTAATATTATTGGCTAATAATTGAAAAAATATAGGAGGTCTATAGTACCTTACTAAATCTTGTACTTAGTCCTTCACTAAAGGTGACTCTAGGTGTGGATTCCCTGAAAGCTTTCCAGGTCAGTGATTTTATTGACATGGTTTTGGAAACCAGAATTGTAAAGCCAGTTGGACTGGAAGAAAGATCCATGGATGTAAAACATGAAATATGAGATAAATTTTTAAAGAATCAACCAGCTTGGATCAGAGAGATGTAAGTACACTTAAAGAAGAAAGTTCAAAATATATTGGGAGAATATAATATAATGAGGGGAAATGTCCTCTTTAAAGTTAACCTAGTAAAAGAAAGTATGGGGTTGCCTACCAAGAAAGACAGAAAGACCATAGAATACAGAACCCCAAAGACTCTCCAGCAAACCTTCAACCTCAAAGCAGGACCCAGCCATTACATGCAGTCATATAAAATATGGACAAACGGTGAGAATCCACTTCCGAGAGGAAAACACAGAATATATTTTGCCTTATCTCTCATTATTATGTTTAAACCTGTGAAAAGAAATGTGTTCTTTGCAGTTATTTGAATGTCTAAAGTTGACATTAAGCATGTGCCAGTGGGTTGAGAGGTGGCATTAAATATGAGGTCAGAAGAATTCCTGTCCCCACTCTGAAAGGCTGCATAATTCTGAGCTGTTGGGCTGATGTAACAAAATGTGTAAAATCACCCATAAGATTAACTCTCTCCTGTGCAGCAGTGACTTTCAGTATGGTAAAGGGGTATAAAGAAGTTGAACTTCTGCATATCCTCTGGGACTCAGAAAAGGCTGCACTGTCACCTGCGCATTGAAATGAAACTCCAAACCAGCTATTCAAAGAATCAGCAGTTCTGTTCTCCCTGATCATTGTAATTGTGCACTGTGCTCAGAAGCATAGAAGACTTCTCCTCAGTGTAATATTTTCCAGAATATTTGCCACAAAAAAAAGACAAATTGCTATAAGTGCCACTTATTCTAGCAATAAAAGCATCTAATTCTTACATCTCTCAGAATTTCCAATGTTTGATAGTTTTGACTCTCTGACTTCCCAGCACATTCTAAGCAGGTCTTTCATCCATCCCACTTTCTGCAATCTTTAAGAATCAAATATTGCTAGTGGAGACAATCTTAAAATGCAGAGTGTTTATTTAAAAAGCAGTCTTATATCTATAGGACAGAGGTTCCTTCCAGAACACCTATTTTCCTGAAACCTCAAAGAGCATCAGAAGAAATAATGCAATAAAAAGTTTACAGCAATGCAGGAAACAATTTTCCACCTCTTCTGACAATCCAGTTACTAATCTTGGAAGGACAAAACAAAGATTTATAGGATCAAAGGATGAGCATCATGCAAGGAAGGAGTAATCAAAAATATGTGTATTCAGCAGAACCAAGACGAATTTCATACCCTTCATAATCTAGGTAAAATTAGTTCAAAATTCAAATTGGATTGTGTGTATGTATGTGTATACATCTGTGTGTTTGTGTGCTTGTGAATCCAAGCATGCTTCTCTCATCTACTCCACATCTGATTTTTCCTCTCTGGGGTCCTATCTACCATTACATGCACTGGCTGAACCATACTTTGAGAACTTTGATAAATGCCATCTGTTGCTATCTAGGTAGTTACCTCTGTGTTGGTTAAATGTAAAAACATGCAAGCCCCAAACTTTTGGCTGAGCACATGTGTGGTTCCTCAGGCTGGCTATGTATCTTTCAGTAGTGTAAGAGGGAAACTTTGTCAGTTTGATGTGCATTTCACAGTGAGCACAGGCAAACCTACCCTGGAAACCAACCACAAAACAAATGGACGAGGTAGAGTCTATTCAGTTGGGAGTTTTTCCATTTCTCTTTGGTATAATCATAGCTGAAGTATGTCCAGGTCCTGAGAGCAGGTATAAACTTATTAAAGTCAGAAAGAAGGCTGATGTGAGTGAGTAGAAGTGGTGAGTCTGTTTTCAATCGCAGAACTAGGCATGGGCTAGCACAAGAGCAACCTGAACAGACACATCCATCACCTCAGGAAGCTGGCTGAACCTCACCAGCAGTAGCTGAAGCAATAGTCCACCTGCCTGATCAAAACATACAAGAGGAAAACCATTTAAACAGTTTGTCTGACATGACACAAGACAACTGATGAACTCAGCATGCTAAAAACATTAGATTTTTCTACACAACAGATCTTGGTTGCAGCACATCCTTGTGCAAGAACTTGCTTAACAGGGAGAAGAAGCTCAAAGATGGAGAACTTATCTCTATTTCTAAAACTCAGGAATGTAATTAAGGATTTTAAAGGAACAGCTTTGAAGAATTCTGTATTCTTATAAATAATACTTGCAGCTGCCTTTAGCCTTTGACAAAATGTCAGCAGCAGCTAATATACTTCCTTCTTCATTAGCTTATCTGTACAGAGAGCACATTCGTGTTTACTCATGTTCAGCCTTCCAGTCACCAGCAATTTTTGCTTCCTCAGTCTGTAGGAGAATGATAGCAATAGCAGGAGGTAAATGAGACAGAGCAGTCAAAGAAAAAATGAAAATGTGTGAAAACAATGTTAAGCATAACAGTTAAACACATACTTTGCTCAATGCATACAACAAAAGTGATTGAGATTTCCTAAAGGTCAAAAAATCTTTAACTCTACTTTATACTAGACAGTAGAGTATGAGAATAACAGGTTTTCTCTGTCTTCTCTCTGTCAACTGAAACAAGATGAGATTTAATCCCTCTCTGACTTCTTTTTCTCAGATGCTGTTTATTGCATTGAGCTTATGTGAAAACCAACACAAATGTGAATTTTATCTCCCTTTCATTGGAAGTGCCAGCACATTACTCCATCTTAGTGTCCACAGTTCTGAACCAGCCAGTAGTAAATCTGCCTTTCTACTGAAATCACCTTTTCGTAGCAATCTCCTAACTCCTGAGGAGCATAAGCTCAAATCTGTGGTAAGAGAAGGTATTTGAGACCTCCTGTATGGCTGTCACAGTAAATCAGTAATTGATCTAAATCAAGTGCTGCAGAAGAGCTGTGGATGTGTTCCCAGTAGATGATGCTCTCATTGTAGCAAGTTTTGCTCTCAGGGAAACTAGAAGATATTAGGTCTGGTTTTGGATTTGCTAGTTTAGAAATGTCTGGAAAGTCAGCTTTACTCCTTACCTGTCGGAACCCAGGGCATCTCTTTGGCTGCCCTGGAAGCTCAGGAGACCCTGATCAAACAGTCTGGGAACTGAGCAAAGGAAATTTGAGTTTTACCCTAGAGCACTGTAACATCCTGCACCCGTCCAGGGGGGTCAACAGGGGGGTTTTTGCCCCTCTCCATGGGGGTCACAGACCATGGCACAAGGCAGAGATGAATTACAAATCTCAAGAGTGTGAAACACAGTAGTTTAGCTTATCACTGAGTGAAAAATATGTAGTTTTAGGTTTTCTATAATAGAAGTAGATGAAGCCAAGGTGGAGATTTTGGGGCGGTTCCCTAGGTTTTTCTTCTTCTTCTTCACCTCCATTTTCTGATGTGACGTTAGCATAATGTGGCTTGTGGAGATTGGGCCAAGTAGGCATGATCTGTTTGATGTGGATGGTGGACATTGGTAAGAAATGGTAAACAATATGTTCGTAATAATCTGTATAAAAGGTGACAACCTTTCGGGGGAAGAGCGGTCATGCTGCAGCTGGTGTTCAAGACAGACCTCGCTGGGCACAGAGAGAACTATGAGATAAGGAATAATAAACAAAGTGATAGACCTTGGAAAAACTGAAGTCTGAAGCCTCTGTCTCTTTCTTGCGTCTGCCCCGAAACATCCAGGAGGGCAAAAAAAGACTAAACCACCAGAATATTGGAATCATAAATCCGATACTTACCATGCTTTCAAAACCAATCCAGGTTCATCTCAGGCTCGCTTTAAATNCCAGGTTCATCTGAGGCTCACTTTAAATTTAATTAGGATTTTGGTAAAATTAAGTTTCTGCCACAGGCAGTGATTAGAGAGTGGTGCAGAACCAGCCTTTGCAAGTGCATCTCTCTCACTGTGATTAGAAAGAGATGTATTCCTAAAACGAATATCCCAGAAACCAAAGTTGGGCAATGCAAGTCTGTCCTCTGGTTTCACAGCAGCCACAAGGATTTAACTGAATAACTAGCAGCGTTCCTGATGACAATACTCCTAGCACTGCACAGCCTGACTGGCTCAAGGTTCTGTTTCCAGTTCAAATTCAGGATTTCTCACAAATTCTGTGAAACCCTTCTCTAAACTTTCCTGTCACTATCTACAAAGAGACATTGGCCCATGTATTTTTAATAGAGGCCACCCAGCCCCTCTCATGGCAAAGTAGGTGTGCTATGCATGAAGAAAAAAAGTTGGTTTAGTCCCCAAAGAAAACTAATTTGTAGAAATAAACATGTCAAACCTGAGTTGGATTTCAATTAGGGTATAGAAAATAAAGTTCTGCCTAATACTATCCATCCCTTTAACCAGGGTCATACAGAGTAACTCTTACGTCTTCAATGCCTAATTCTGAGTTCAGGACCTATGCAGGAAATTCCTCTTTCTCCTTCTCTCTTCTAGCGGAAGAGCTGGTACCAGCATGTCAGCTTTATTCTTCTCAGGAATCCTTATCAGAGAGGCTTTGTCTGCTAAACCCAGGGGAAGTCCAAGAGCAATTCAATTTGTGAAAGTTAATGGGGTCACCTACCAGCTGCAACCTGATGGGATTGTTTGACAGGGCATTGGGAACACGTGTACCCAAAGCATCACAGTTCAGATTTTCTAGAGGACCATGAAGCTTGTCCTGGTTCCAGCCAGCACAGGGTTATTTTTTGTAAACCCAGAGGTTATTCTGTACCACCTCACCTCATTTCTGGGGACAGAGGAAGGGGTCCATCCAGTCTTATGTAGCATGGTGGTACTCTGTGTATTGCCATTTTCCACATGGTGAGCCTTTCACATGTGAATTCTTTGCCTTTCTCATGCACCCTTTTATTATCATTGTTGCTGTTACTGTTCATTTCTTATTTCATTGCCATTTCCAGTAATTTGTTCTTATCTAGACCCATGATTTTACCTTTTGTGCCTCCAGTTCTGCTCTCCAGCCCTCCACAGGGGGAGAGGAAGGGGGCAGGGGGAGTGAGAGAGCAGCAGCACATGGTTTGGAGTGTTCCAGTGGGAGCACTGAATTGGGGAACACCTTTCCTAAACCACAACAAATACTTGCCTTCAAGTATTTCACAGATGGTTGATTGGCTCTTCCTCATTAATGAATCAGACATCACAACATATTGTCTTGACATAAGGATAGCATTTGAAGACAGTAAGTAGCAAAAGAGGTTGTCCGAAATAATTTATGTGAGTAATGTTCTTTAATTAAGTTCAAGGTCCTTTGAGTATAGGCCTGATAAATACAAAACCCATGCATATGACTAAGAACAATTTTAAAAATATCTACTTAAGTAATACTAAGAGTCTGATACAAATATAAATGTGAAAAATAAATAGTATCAGATTTAGGATCTTGGTTCTGCTCCTTTCTGACATCCACATTCATTTTCCTGTGGTTTATCCTTGGGAACTTAAACCCAAAAATTCTGAGAACTTCTCTGAGAACAGAGTAGAATTTAAGATTCTAGCTATACTTATGACTTTCATCATTTTCACTAGTATAAACCAATACTCATATTTTCTTTCACTGTAGTTTTCAGGTTCTAACACACTGTCTTTTTGCAAAGCTTCCCTCTCATTACAGAAATTATGGCCCTCTGTGAGCCTCTGCTCAGAGGATGAATTACTCTCCACAAGAATGATGAGGAGCAGTGGCAGCAAATAGTTGTTAAGAAAAAGGCTGCAGCACTCTAAGAGGGAGAGAAACCTTCTTTTAACAGCTCTTTGTAAAGAAATATCCAGAAATAGGCATCTCTGAAATGTCCAATACGACAAACTGAAAGAGAGTCTTAAAATGCATTGTGTAAATGCTGCTGATACACACATTTTAAGAGAGGAAAGTTGTTAACAAAAGGTAGAGCATTTTTGAGAACATGGGTGGACCTGGCTTGCTGGGCTGCACGAAGTCTAATGAAAAGAGGTCCAAAGCTCTTGTAGCTGTGGCGTGAAAAGACGGTTTGAACACAATGATCTTGAGTTGTTCTATTCTTTTTTCTTTTTTATACAAGTTAGAACAGGTAGTTGTACCTGTAGAAATGAAGGCCAGATCATTACAGTCTAGTCACCTCCACCATCTTCAGCCATTACTGTGAGCAAAGAAAGGGTTTCCTCTTCCTAATGAATTGTTGGAAAATTTTTCAAAGCCAAGATCAGATAAAAAATATCTGCAAATCATCTCTCTTGTCCTCACGTTAACCTGGTAGCATTGAAGACAGAAGAACTATGGTCTCCACCTGTTCCCCAAGCTACCTCAGGAGAGACTGTGCTGTCAGAACAGCAAGCTAACTAAAAAATAAGTGAGTAAAGAAGAAGAATTTGCTCAAGAATTTTCCTAGACTGTTAAAACCAGTGGGAAATGTTTCTTCAGAGAAATACTCTAACAAGGAAAACCACTTATGCAAAACATCAGAATTTTCTAGGGGAAATGTCATTTTATGCTAGGAAAAAGACATGCAATTTTCTGTCAGGAGAATAAATACGTTAGTTTTGTGATTGCCCACCTGGAGGGACTCTATCCATTAAATTCACTACTCACTAGAAGAAAGGAAATAGGTAAAAGTAACCCCTCATGAAGCTGCTACCTTCTGCAAATGTTGTCTGCCACACTGGTTAGGGCCCTAGCTTTTCTTCCACATTTTCCTACTTTTCTAACAGTTTTTAGTTGTTGTTGTTGTTGTTTTTTGGGGTTGGGGGTTTTTTTTAGTTCTTAGTATTTTTGTTTCAAATAAAAGTTTTTTAGATAAATAGGTTTTGTAAAATCTTAAAATCCATGCTGAGTCAGTACAGCAATATCTTGCAGAACAGCTTTAGGAAAGGATCTGCTATTACAGGAGCATGGTAAATTAGTTTTTGCTGAATGACTTCCAGGGTCTGTTCAAAAGCCTCTGGTTATTGGGTAATTCACAGATTACATTATTTCCACCCACATGGATTTGCACCAGTGTGAAAGGTTAATTTTCATAAAAATTACACAGGAAATGGAATGTCACCCCCAGAGCTAAGGAAGAGGTAAGTAAAAGAAAATGCACATGAATGGAATCACCTGAGAGAAAATAAAGGGGAGAATTGAAGTAGGATGTTTCAGTTTGTAGAAATGCTGATCCCAAGACTTATCTCTCCCTTGCAGAATTTCTCTTCTACACCAACATAAAGGCCCAGATTTCAGTCCCCATAATTTACCTTTATCCAAGAGGAAAGCCCAATTTCCTGAGTATATTTTGATTCCTTTGTACATATTTGTGAATGGGTTGCTACATAACTTATGAAAGTGTAGTAGAATGTAGCACATTTTCTATTCCTTCTACAGCAAAATGGTGACATGATTGTTGAAATGAAAACCATCCTGTCTGTGACCTTAAATGCTTAGCCTTTGAAGTGAAATTCAAAGATAAGGAAAGTAGGTTGTGATATTTCTCTTTTTCAGCTTGGTACATCCAGAAGAGAAATGTATTCCAGCACAGTCTGCAGAAGATGGCATTCCTCCCTTTAAGAGGGAAAATCTTTACTTCCAAGATCCTGAAACTTACTCTTTTGAATGTAGAAAGAAATAGTTATAATGAGAGTCCCAGACAGCAGTATATTTGCAATCAAAGCTACCTCTGAAGAAAGAATTGAGTTAAATGGCAAAGTGAGAGCTGTGCCAGGCAGGAGGAAGAACTGGGAGTAAGGGAATTAAGAAGCAGTGAATAGCAAACATCTGCAAGGAAACTGCTGATTTGTGGCTGAGCAACTTCTTGTACTGAGCCAGATGGTTCATTAGCAAAAAAGCATGGGTAGATGCCAAAGCAGCTTTAACTCTGCAGTGACCAACACCTATACCTAGTGCTTCCAGGAGCATTGCAGAGACAGGGCCCTCCAGAGATGTGCCACAGAGTTTTGTTAATATTAAGGCTGGCAATATTGAATCATGGGCCTCCACTGCAAAATCTAACATGTAAATAGCCCCCAAACATGCATGGAGTCTGGGAGATAAGGCAGCAGATTATTTTTAAAGGTATAATAGATGCGTTGTTTTGTAGCAGCGTCTTACTGCCCTTTGCTGTTACCTGTCATTTTATGACCTCTTCTCACCATCCACCAAGTTCCAGGGCATATGTGACATTTGCTCCATGTCCAATTTGTTCCATTTTCATTTCTCAAGGCACTAGAAGTTCTCTTTCCATCTACACTTTTATCTTTCTCTCAGATACCAATATCAGCTATGACAAATGCTTGGTTATTTTTTGTACTCAAGGCAGAGATTTATTTTTCTCTTTGTAAATATAATACACACTGAGGCCAAATTTTTAGCTGCTTTTTCCTGTCATCTTAGCCACAACTGTGGGTGAATGAGTTTGTTTGAAAATCAGGCCCACCTAAACTCATACGAATTTTCTGTGACAATATTTGGGCATCTGCTTTAGAGCAAACATATAGCAGACAGAGAGATTGTTGCCCTCTTTAACCTCAAAAACATCAGCACTGTAGATTACCCATTACAGGAGGCTCTGAGAACACCGGGGTTTTATCTCTTGGGCCATCTCTGTGGAAATCAGGTGATATTTCATGCCACTCTCACCAAATCTGTAAAATCAATCTGTATTTATACCTTCCCAAGGCCACCTTGCAATGAAAAGGAAAAGAGCCGTGGAGTGAAGGACAATGGCACTAACTTTAATTACAACCCTTTACCCAGGATGATGGGGCACAGAAACATCCATCAAAGACAAGTAAGTGCTTAGTAGATACTGAGTCAGGCTTGTAATTTCCCAACCAGCTGGCAAGGACACCCTTCCAATGGCTGAATATGCTTTCTCCCATGCTGATGGCTTTGTGCTTAAGGCTAATATTATATTTAAAAGTATACTTAGCATTACATCAATATAATGCAATCCCTTCACCTTGCTGGAGACGTCTGTCCAGAGTATATATAGCTTGGAAAATCTGTCACCATCAGCAGTGATGATCTTTTCTGTCTTTAATCTGGAAGCAGTGATACCACTTCCAAGAACCTATATACAAACCACCCAATATAGCTAGCCAAGGGAAAAAAAAATTTAAAAAAAAAAAAAGCCTCTCTTCTTTCTCCACTTGAAATGAAGTCTCTATTGCCTCTGGACATTATTCCACCATGTACTTTCTATGGCATTTTCCATGCCATTTTCCTAGAAACCCAAATGACAAGACTCACTTATATTCTGTGCACACTACTCAGGAATTGATCTCAATCTTTTATCTTAACCAAATTCTAAAATCAGAAAAAATTTCCTGATCACGTGAAGCTGGTCTTCCCATTGTCCACTGAAAATCACAGTGTCATTTGAGTGTGTCCTCATACATTCCTGATAGGGTCAAAGAAACTGAGTGCTGAAAAACCATTACAGCCACTGCCCAGCTGTCAGTATTCTGAACTCCAGGTGTTGAAAGGGTAAATTTCCTGCTGCCTTAGGTCACTTGATTAAAAAGTGTGGATATAGACATGGAAAATTAGATTTAACATTTCATCAAATATGTCTTAGATCTGGATTCATATTTACCTGCCAGAAAGCTATCTGGGTTAGGACATCACTACCTGTCTTCCCCTTAGGATATGGGATTCCTTTATCATTTCCTATTTTTACATCTCAGCTCTTGTTTTTCACTAGCTGCTTCTCTGGGATTCATCCTTAATTCAAGGACATTTCTGGGTTTTTTATGGAAGTGTCTAGATGTGAGAACAGATACCTTTGCTTCATCCTTAACTTCTGCACCACATAATCTAAAGGTTTACAGCATTGTATTGTCCTTTGATTTCCTATTTGCACTTCCTCTGACAGCTTGTGTGATTAGGCTCAGCTTGGGTTTAGAGAAAAGCCTTGCTTTTCTTCCCTCTCAGTGTAAAAGTATTTCTTGCACCTGTGGCCTCTGTTTCAAAGTGTTTCAGATGGATCCCTGCCATTTTTCAAACAGCTTGTACTCCAAACCTCCCTGTGATACTTGAACTTTACTGGAATTCTGTTCCCTGCCTCTGTCTATACTCTCGAGAAGTTTCTCTTCTTCCTTCTCACCCCAGTCCTACACTAGAAAAGACTGTGGTGTTTTGACCCTGGCTGGATGCCAGACACCCATCAGAGATACTCTACTCAGTCACTCTGCTCCACAATGGGACAGGGGATAGAAAACATAACAAGAGGTTCATTAACTGAGATAAAGGCAGGGAGAAATCCCTCACCAATTACTGTCATGGGCATGACAGACTTGACTTGAGGAAATCAACTGAAATTATAACCAATCAAAATCAGAGCAAGATAGTGAAAAGTAAAATAAAATCTTAAAAATACCTTCCCTTCACCTCTTCCTCCTTCCTGTGCCTTGTAGGAGGCAGAGTGACATGGGGATGGAGTTACTGTTAGTTCATCACACACTGTTCCTCAGGGAGAGGAGTCATTCTCCTGCTCCAGCATGAGGTCCTTCCCATGAGGGATAGTTCTCCATGAGCTACTCCAGAGCCCTTGCTATGGGTTGCAGTTCTTCACAAACTGTGCCAGAGGGGTTCCCTTTCAATGGGGTGCAGTCCTTCAAAAACAGGCTGCTCCAGGATGGGTCCTCCATGGGGTTGTGAGTGCTGCCAGAAACCTGGTCCAGGCTGGGCTCCTCTCTCCACAGGTCTGCAGGTCCCTGCCAGGAGCCTGCTCCAGCATGGACTGCCCACAGGGCCACAGCCTTCTTTCCACTGGCTCCAGCAGGGATCTCCTCCACTGCAGGTGGATCTCTTTGTCACCATTGACCTTCACAGGTGCAGGGGCACAGAAGCTTCACCGTGGTCTGCACCACAGGCAGTGGGGGAGTCTCAGCTTAGGTGCCTGGAGAACCTCCTCCCACTCCCTCTCCACCGACCTCGGTTTCTGCAGAGCTGTTCCTCACCCCTTTTGTAAATCCTCTCTTCTCTGAGCACAGTTACAGCTGCACAATATTTTTTTTCCTTCTTAAACATGAGTCATTACTATGATTCCCAATTAGCTTGACCATGGTCAGCGGTGCATCTTGGTGCTGGCTGGCAGTGGCTTTGCCAGATATGGGGAAGCTTCTGGAAGTTTCTCCCAGAAGCCACCCCTGTATCCCCCTTACTGCCAAAACCTGGCCACCCAAGCCTAATACAAACCCAAATATTTTTGTTGAGTGCAGATGTTACAACCTTGCTGCTGCCTCCTGTACAAGGAGTAGGGTATCAATAAATGAGACAGTGGTTGCGGTTTAGTTAAGAAGTGGTCTATTACATCCTCTGATATATGTCTGAAACACTCCACCCTCTCACCAGTTATTCATGATAGGTTGGCATCCTTGGTACATAAAGTGTTGGATGTTCTTTAAAATCAGTAGAGATCTCTTTTCTTAGGCATCATACAGTTAGCGTGTCAATCAGTAAACATTTCTTTGTGCAATCAAACTGAGAAAAGAGCTTAGTTTTGCTATTCATATTTTGAGATAGCATACAGCATAATTTATTAGGATTGTATTCATGGTCCTGTATATGACAACTGATGTGCAGCACTGAACCCTCAGTGTACACCTAAGGATAATCACCAGTAACTGTCTTGTTATTGTTCCCTTGCATGTCAAGGATGTTTATTCATGGGCCTCTGGCTGTCTTCCCATCATTTTGGCCCTGCTCTCAAGTCACTAGATCTGAGTCTGTGTCTTCACCTCTATTTCCCACTGTCATTATAGAATAACCATTTGTACTGCCACCCATCATCCTTGAGCTTTGATCAAAACTAAAGTCATTTTCTGGAGCTGTCATTAGTTTTATGTGCTGGAGACAAAAAGCCATCACATTACTCTGGAAGAGCAGCTCTCTAGGAGCCTATTTTTGTGCTGTTTTTCATGACTTTGATATTTCAAACACATCTGTATAACTGGATCTTTGGCCCTCCAATCCTCATCTATGCTTTCACCCTTTCAACATACTTTCCATTAGCTTCATGCCAAAATCTGTTTCAGTTTCTCACTTTTACTTCACTGCAGTCAAAAGCTGAAGTTGCTAATCCTCTCCTGCTCTTTGCTCTTACATCAAGGAACAGAACAAAGACAAACACTTCATGTTAAAATGCCATTACTACTATAGTGAGGTTTTCCATTCCATCATTTTCAGAAATTCAGGACACTGGTGCAGCACTGAAACTGGTCACAGTAGAAGCATCTTAAGTGCTGAGATGCCAGGGAGATTGATGCAATCCTTCAATCATACATTCAGGTTCAAATTGTATCTTTAACCTTTGTCGGTCTCATTTGCAGAAAGAAAGAAAGAAAGAAAGAAAGAAAGAAAAAGGACAAAATTCATTTACACGTTTCAATATGTAATTTTTTGGAAGATGTAACAGTGAAAAAAATGTAGAGACAATTTAAGAGTCAAGTCTTATATCTGCTCAATCAATATTAACATAGTGATTTCATATCTAAAGTACAATTATTTCCTCTCTTTTAACCAGTAAATCAGATGGAAATTTATCTATTTACAACCAGCATGCAAAATATTTCATCATTCTACAAAATTCATTACAAATCCACATAATCACAGCAAAGATAAATTCAATTGATTGAGAAATCAACCATGACAAAAGAGGACTGAGTAGTGAGTCCATGAGTATGCAGAATTAGGCATACTTGATCTATAGTGTCTTTATCAATAGTACCATCAGAACACAGAGTTGAGATCCTGCTGGCTTGTAACACACGTCTGTGCACCCAATTTGGCTGTGTACAGTAGTCAACAAATATTTTCAGCAAAGTGTCTTTCACACATACCTATAATGCCCTTCAACTGCACAGCACAGCTACAAAGCTAGTGGTAAAAGGAAATTTAATCCTATATAACATTTATGATATACTGTATAGAGAGACTCTAACTGCAACTCTTCACTGTCCCTGACACATTCACTGTACACAACACAAAGAATATAGGGGAAACTGTCAGTCATGTCCAGACTGGTGTAAATTGTGGCCTGCCAACGATTAGCTGAACATAAGACTTAAACATAAAGACCCCATTGTGTTGTATTTCCCTTTGCTAAGAAGCATTTTTGCACTAACAAAGACAATTTTTTCAAAACTTCGCCAAGAGCTTTTTTGATGTATTTGATGACCGAACCCACTAGCCTAACATGTTGGTGGTTATGCTCTACATAAAAGCAATCCACCCTGCAAGAACATTTTTTTCTGGTAGCAGCAGAAGTTACACAGGTATTGAGAAACCATTAAACTTTGCCAAGGATCGGCTTCAAGGTAAAAATAGTTCTCTTTAAATAATTTCAGAGTAAAAAGCCAAAGCCTCTAAAACTGGAGCCCAGAAGAGATTCCACAGAAGGAATAAGGGCATAACTTTCTCCCTAAATCTGATGAAAACTGTAAGCAAATCACATCTCAGTTTCACAGACAAGTAGATTCAGCCAATCCACTTGAAAATATCACAAGATTCTAAGAGCAGCTGGACAACTCTCATTGGTTCTGAAAACCCGAGTTTCTAAAATGCTTTTATCAGTGAACAAAAGATTTGTCCTTTAGTCTGACAAAACCAACAAGACTGGCAACATCCCTACCAGCACAGATGTCACAACCCATCTTAGAGTGGAGACTACAGGCAGATTTAATATTCTCATGAAGTACCATATGTTTTGACCCATCTTTTTTTGCTAAAGCTACATGATGAAGAAATAGTGTCTCTAGCATTATGAAACATTGGAGTAATACAGGTGGTCAGGAAGTCACTGTCCCCTTTTATTCAAATTCATTCTCTTTCTTCAAGACTCTTAGTTGGAATGTCAGTCATATTACCAGCTTCAAAGGACACAGTGCTATATATTGTTCAACAAGTTGGCTTTTTCAGGAGACATATTTCCATTTTGGCAATGGCCTGCAGCATTGTGTGAAGCCAAAATGGCAGATGGTCTCACAGTTATGTTGTTGTTACGTTCCCAAACTCACAGAACCAGTTTTGTTCTAAACAAGATGTTTATATTTTTTGCTCATAATAGCTGTCTTGGGCTAGCTTTGCCTTACTATTCACATTTCACTCCCCTTATTCTTAACACTGCCAGTGTGAGAATCTGAGTGGGGCTATCAGTGAACTGCTCCATGACTCAAATTTTTCACCTGCACACAGAACAGCATTGAAGTCGGTCTCACACGGTGCATGGCAAAACCAAAATTTTGTCTTGCTCAATTTCACTTGCATTTGGAAAGACTGTTCTCATTAAAATATATTTCCTAGTTAAAATGTGTTTTTCTAGTTTAGGAAATAAAAAATGCTTAATTTTCAGGCCCTAATTAGTTCTAAAATTTTCTGTGATATAAATGTTGCTCTTGCAACAATTTGTCATGACATTTGGAAAGATTTCATATATCAGAAAACAGCTAGAGGTAAGAGGTAAAATATCTCTTAATTATTTATACCCAAAGCAAAGCAAAATCATTAAGAATGTATTATTTTTAAAAGAAGTCAAAATGGTTGTGTTTGAGACAAAGAAAAGGCTCATCGGTGATCCCACCTTCTCATCCAGATCTTAGTGATTCTTTCAAATGCTGCTTTACTCAGGTTGTTTGTGCAGTGTGACAGGGACTCACTCCCTGCAGGGGCATTGGCAACCCTCAGCAGTCACCTGTTCTGTGTGAAGGGTGATGACAGCTAAATGTTGGTATCTCTGAAGGCTGGCAAGAGCTACAAAAGCCTAACCAGCAGGCAGTGTTGACTGACTTCCAAATTCTACCACTCCCCAGGGACTGCAAAATATGGGAAGTGCTATGAGGAGGTGAATCCTTTCATTCAAAGTTCTCAAACCTACATCATTTTCATTGTAGTTTTGCTCCAAGATCAAGGCAAAAATCGTAATTTATGGTTTTAAATAGTCATCATATAAAATGCAAAAGTCATCAAAAGAGATTCCAGTCTGCTTTTAACCAGCCAAATGTCCTAACTGTGGCCAAAGGCCCTGATTTGTTCTGGAAACTCAGAAACATGCCAGTGGTTTTATGAAGACCACCAAAAACTTTGGATGTAGGTGCTGAATTTATGAACCATATTCTGACTCTTTCAGGAAAATAAGGAAAAAAAAAATAAAGCCAAGATCTACATAGCTAGTTAAAAGATTATTATTCTTAAAATGGCTCTAGTGATCTACATTATGTGTTTGTGTTGCTTTGTCAGTGCAGACTGTACTATCTTCTTGCTCATGCCACTTACAGATGCACAGTGTTAGGCAGTGCATTGCCTGTTTTAATATGTTGCTCCATAGATACTGACTCATTAGCTAATCATATGTGCAGACAACCAGAAACATTCTTGAAAGGATTTTGGCTCTTTGATTTTTTTTCTCCAAATGAAAATTACAATTTTTCCACTCCATTCATCCAGTGTTCTGAATGTTGAGTTATATGTAATGTTTCTCACAGGGACTGAGGCATTAGCTGGTATTCACAGGCTCCTAAAGCCATTTCTGAGAGATGTTGACAGTAAAGTGGAACATCCTTGTCTCGGTTTCATTCTATACATTCACATTTAAATGCAAGAAAATGCATCCTGCTGATCCCAGGCTCAGAGATGGAAAGGGAGGAGGTGCCCCGAGCACCAGAGCACAAGACCATGGTGGAGCAGGTTACAAGACCATGGTGGAGCAGGTTGCTCCCCTGCAGCCTATGGAGGACACCATGGATTCTTTAGCTTCTCTCACTTTTCCCTGCCTTACAGCCACACATGGAGAGCTGTAAGGTACCAAACTTCTGTTTCCACACACTACAATACACCTTGATTACATTTTTTTAGGGAGGAGGTGCCCCGAGCACCAGAGCAGGAATTCTCCTGCAGCCTGTGGACAAGACCATGGTGGAGCAGGTTGCTCCCCTGCAGCCTATGGAGGACACCATGGATTCTTTAGCTTCTCTCGCTTTTCCCTGGCTTACAGCCACACATGGAGAGCTGTAAGGTACCAAACTTCTGTTTCCATACACCACAATACACCTTGATTACATTTTTTTTTCCTGATTATATTATTCAATTCTTCCACATTCTGTTTTCTTTTTTACTGGTGGAAAAATAAGAAATAGAGGTATTTTATATACTCCCAGGCATTTTTACAGGAACAAGTGCCTATATAATTTCTGTATTCATAAATTAATAATAAGTATTCACGCACGTTTCAGATTGCTGAGCTTTCAAGCACTAGTAGCAAAAATTATCATGTAGTTTCCAAAAATAATTCCATTTTAACAATCATTTTAGAACCAATTTTAACATTTACAACAAGTTTCTGGATCTCAGATGAAGCAGTCTGTAGGAACCTGTGCCAAATCAAGACATTTATCATGAAATTGTTATCAATTTTATCAATATGGTTTATAATCTATAGATCACCAAAAGGATGTGGTTAATCAGAGCAATATTTGCAGAATTTTCAGATTTGTGGAGAGTCTTAAAATGGTTTTCATCCTAATTCAAGGTGGGTGGGAGCAAATTTCTGAGATTTCAGCATCTCCTGTAGGGCAGGATTTCAGTGCTTCAATCATGCTGTTGACTTGACATTTCCCAGAAACTACAGCTCCACCATTGCATTATAGTATGCATTGAGACTAAAGGCTATAAGCATTGAAAAGCATTCAGGAAATGCCATTGCTCCTCTAGGATATATTTAGAATGTTTTTTGTCAAAATTAAGTATTTTTACAAGAAGGTAAGCGACACTGTGTGTATTAGAGGCCAGAGAGAATGACAGTATGTGGGGTCTTCTATCTAAGAATGGTAATAACAGATTAGTAACAAAATCACAAAACAAGCTCTGGGATAAATTCTTCTAGGGAGGTTCTTTGTGGTACTGTGATTCACATTAATGCAGTGACCCTTTGCATTGTTCTGAGTCAATAATGCATTTCAGCACAGAGGCATGAATGTGAATTCTGTTCAAAATGAAGCATAAACCTTAACCACATAGGGATCCAAAGCGTCTGAATTCAGGAAAAAATATGTTGCAAGAACCTCAGCAGAAATGGCTATGAATCCTGCTTCTGGGTAATGCCCCTGGAGCTGATTAAACTCCCTGCTTCATGAAATGTGGCAGTGGAGGAGGTCTGTCCTTCTAACAGAGACATTCAGAAAATTGTGCAGATGGAAACTGATAGAACTTCCCAGCTTCCTTTCCCTACAGCCCTCCGAGAATGAGGAGCTATGTGACTAGAGAACTGGGAGACAATATACCAAAGAAATTAATTACAGGCTGATTACACAAGGCACCATTTTCATGTCTTCTCACCTTACCACCAGGACACTTGGACACACAACAGGAGATCTCAGATCATCCATGGTTTCTGGTAACAGCTCTCATCATGCTGTATTACAGGAGCATTTCTGTCTCGTTCTCTTCTTTGTTTTTTAGTTTAAATATGACTATAGAAGCACTTGAAGCTGACCTAAAAAGGTGGGGTTAATGAAAATTCTGCAGATATTGAATGTCAGAAGGATGGGTTGAGGATTTGCATGCATCATACTGGAGCCACTGCATACATTTCCATAACAGTAAGTGATGAATAATAAAACCTTCAAGTTTTATGTTTTTATCATGTCATCATCTCTGATTTAATATTCTTTTTGGTGCACTTTTTTCTTCCTTTTTCACAGTGCTCCTTCCTTCATTATTTAGTTCAAACAATAAGCCTTTCTCCACCTTTGGGAGTTTTATTTATATGTTTTTTCCCTTCCAGATGCAAAATAGAAGTATGCATTAAGAAGCCATCCCAGAGGTGATTAGAGTCATTCATATGTAAAGTAAAAAGAGGACTCTCTAGGGAGGACTACTAAGCTTATATCACTGTTTTAAAAAAACTCCTAGTTTTGTCCTTTTTTTCTACTATTTTCATACCTCCCCCCAAAAAAGAAAACCTCATGCATTCCAAAATAGACTACAAAAAATTTTATGGTGCTATTTGGTCAAGGCCTCAGAAAGTTGTTCTCTTTAGGGAATGGTGGTAATTTGTGTTTTAGCTCTTACCAGGCAGATGGGCAGTCCTTGGGACAACCTGATCCTGTAGTTGCTGAGTGCCTGCAGAAGTGCTAAGTCTGATCCTTCCACTCTGAACCCAAAGACAATGTTTGCTTTTCATTTCAAAGCAAACAGAACCAAGACTTATACTGAGGATTATCATCTCTGTTTCACAATTTAAGATTGGTGTAATAAAGCCTCAGAATGAGACACTGCTGCCTACCTTGCTTTGGACAAAATTTTACAGTCTCCTATCAACCCTTGCAAAATGGAAATTGAAGGAGACCTGAACTGTGTTTAGCTATCACCTAGATAGAGAGGCATCCAAATTTTCTTCAGCAAGATATTTCATTTTTTCTTTTGGTGGAACCCGAGACATTTTTCAGTGAATGTCATAAAAATGACTGTGTGACTTGGCCATTGTCAACTTGCTTTAGGATTCTGAGTACAATGCAAGGATTCCCCAGGGTGCTTTGGGTGCTTATTTTTCTAAGAGAAAAATCTTCTTGTTGTCTGGCTGTCTCTGACTAGGAACGCCTATGTGTCAGTAATATTGAATTATTTAATACCCAACCTTTATACCTGCTTATCTCTTAGCATAATTCAGACACTTTGTGCTCAGTCCCACCACTGGAGCTTTTTCCAATACATTTTCTTTGATATTTACCTACTGGAGCAGATCTGAGCACATAAAGAGAATCATTCAAATATTTTGAGTTAGACCAAAACTGTTTACATCAGCCTTACTGGAAGATTTTCAGTGCCCTTTAGAAGCCACCTTAGCCTTTACAAACTTATTCTCTTATTTAATTCTCAATGCGTTTAGATACCAATGTTGTGGACTGCTGAACAAGCTGTATTAGCCAAATGTGATTAATATATTTTAAATGAGTTTTAAGCCTGTAGTTATGACAGCGTCCAACAAAGGCTAAGACAATTATGACGGATACCAAATATAAAAACAACGAGGACTAAAAAAGAGAAAACGAATACATATTTTTATAAGTGACATTTGAATTATTCACACATTAAGAATTTATTTAGTAAATAATTTCACTTTCCCTGAGGTATTTTGCTCAATCTTTCCAAAAGAAATCATTTAGACGTCTTCTGTTTAAAAGAGCTAAGCTAAAAACTAAATCCCTTGTTGAAGTGTTCTGTTTGATTTATTTGACCTGCTATGTTTATTTAAAAACAAACAAAACACCCAAAAATGCTGTCAATTAGGGATGACCTGAAATCTGGTAAGAAAATTATTGTACAAGATCTATAGTCGTTTACATTCCTTTTTTTTTAATCTTAGCTTATATGAAAATAGAAACAGAAAAGGTAGAACAATATGTCAGAAATTAACTTTTTGCCCTGACCAGAGTGCAAAATTCTCATTGAGATTTGAATTTCAGCCCAGATGGCTTGGCCAAGAAACACATGTCAATAGTGTGAAATGCACTGTATATGATTTGACATCTTGACATTTAGCAGACTTAGGAAAAAATTATTACAAGAGACATAGATACCTTAAGGATGAGCCTTACTAATACCACTATACCTATTTTCTGCTGCTGTTCTCCTGGATCGTGTGACATACAGCTCAGGCTGTATGCAAAACAGCAAATTCACCAGTACTGCACCCTCTCTAACACACTTTGCCCAGTCCTGGGCATTTCACAACCAAATAAGAATTAGTCCAAAGTAAAAACCCATGGAATGCACCCAGTGTGGACATCAGGTGGCATTTCACTGTGCAGACCTTGCTCCCTCTATATCACAGTTCTGGCTGGTGTAGACATGCTAGCAAGCACATCAAGAGAAACAAAAAGCCTTGGAGTCCCTCAGGTGCCCCACCTAAGCGTCTGAGCCATCTTGCAATCAGATTTCAAAGCACTAAATATTCATCACAATGAATTCAATCAATCAATGGTATTCAGAAGTGTAACTGCAAAGTATTCTACAGATAATCTCTGAAAGCAATTTTTATTGCCGTTTCCATTACAACTGCAAATAGAAACTTGTTCTTAATCTTTTCATAGCAGTCTCCCACTTGAGCTGTTATCATGAAGTATGTTTTCTGTCTTGAAGTAGTGAGGACAGCATAGCACAGATGGGATGAGCCATATAAAATTATTTAGGAATTGGATCCTATTACTGAGCAGTTGCCATGCTAAAAAATAGCAGAAAGGGTGTAACAAGATTATTTTACAAAGAGGACGCAGAGGAAGATGAATTACTTCTAATGAGATTTATGCTTTTTTTTCCCCTTAGAGTTAAGACTTAAAACACCATGAAAATAATACATAAATTTTAATTACAGAGAAGACTTATTTTTTTTCATAGGGTTCTGTAGAACTTCAGGAGACACCAAAGGGAGGTATCCAAAGATTTCTCTATACAACACTCCATCAAACTTTAATTGAAAACATACTGTTATCTGTCTAATGAATGACCAAACTGATGATTGTTCTGCTCTTTGAAATGTAATTTTTGAAGGAATTCCTAACACAATGTCCTTTTGCTTTCTAATGTCATTCATGAAGGGTGCTAGTTTAGGCTACAGCTGGCAACATAATTAGTTGATTAGGCAGAGCAATTCTGGAGCATTCACTGATCTGCTGCCTGTGATCTAAATAATGAAACATTTTGTCCCTCCAAATGAGAATGCTTTTCAAGCACATGCCAAAATCAAAAAAACGTGTGGTTCTGCTGTGGCAATCTTCCAGAAATGCACCAATGCTTACAAGATGCACCTTGTACCTTGCACTGGCAGGAAATTGGAGTTCAAATGATGATTCAGTACAAATTCTTCTGAATCACAAGACAGTCTGCAGAAAAGGTATAAATATGCCTTACAGGACAAAAAGATAATAGCTTATCACACTATGCTTTAGCAAAGGGTCACCATACTCAGTGGAAACAAATAAACCATTAAAATGTCATTGCAAGTGGCAGAAAAAGAAATCTCTCTTTGTTTTAGTTTATACCTTTTTNCTGGCAGAAAAAAAAATCTCTCTTTTTTTTTTTTTTTTCCTTTTTTTTTTTTTTTTTTTTTTTTCCTTTTTTTTTTTTTTTTAAGTAAAATTAAAGCAGCTGTGTATTTCCCCTCTCCTCCCCTTGAATAGGGAATTGGTTCTCTGGAAATGCTAAGACAGAATTTTCTACAAAATCCAATTCTACCTGACAGATTCATTGGAAAAAATTCATATTGTTTATGAAAAAGAAGACTATTTTTGTATCTGTTTTCTCCTTCTCCATCAGTGATAGTGAATAAATAAACTGAATAACATCTCAGCCCACCAGCAGTAACAAGAGTAATTGATTCTAAAATAGAAAATTAAACTTTCTAAAATTAAAGATTTTCACTCCAGATAAAGCCTTTGCTTTGTTATTAACAGTTCTGGAGAAATGCATTCAAGATTTCCTGGTAATCCATTGTTCCTATTTACTGATACATGAATATTACCACATATTTCTCCTCTGGGCTGTTCGTTTACTTCTACTGTTAATGTGAACAAAGTGTCTGCCTATGTATCAGTCCACATGGTAAATAGTCAGTGTTCAATCAACAGTCCCTAATTAATATTCACATTTCTCTGAGGTTTTGTTATTTCATCCTATCATCAAAAATTAATCCAAGATAGGAAAAAAAAGAATGAATAGATCAAGATTTCAACACATTCTTTAGTAAAGTTTCAGTTGTAAGCTGCACCTTCCTGACACCATATACATTTCTTCCAATGCCCAAGAGAGGGCCAAGGGCTATTACCTCACTTCTTGTCAAATATCTCATGAAAAATCAAGGGTCACTTATAAAATCAGAAATTTTCTGCATTGTTTTGGAAGAAATAAGCATTTTTCCTTGTTTTCCTGCCCAGCTGTGAAAGATCAATTGCTCTACACACGTACACATGAAG
This sequence comes from Pycnonotus jocosus, assembly GCA_013400435.1. Lineage (NCBI taxonomy): Eukaryota > Metazoa > Chordata > Aves > Passeriformes > Pycnonotidae > Pycnonotus > Pycnonotus jocosus. The sequence continues at coordinate 111,652 of VWYP01033507.1, forward strand.
ACTACTCTCAAAGTCCTTCTACAGAGACATTTTTGATGAAAATACATATGAATCAGGGAAGGAAATTAATTTTATGTCAGCAAGAAGCTTCCTGACCTCCCACTATCTGGCAGCACCACATGTTCCCACTCTGCAAAATGATTCAACAACCCCCTGGAAGCTCCAGAACAGCCTGCCCCTGCAAAGGGAAATTAAGAAGGCAGAAGAACCTGGGTTGTTCTGTAGAACTACGAAAATCAACATCCAATAGCAACATTAAGAGAAAGCCTGAACACAAGTGGCCACTGAACCTGGAAAGAGACAAGCCACACAAAATGATAATGTTATAAACATCAAATTGGGAGAACAAAGGAAACAGAAAATCAGAAGCATTGATAAGCCCTTGAAAATGTTTCATAAGAAGCTTGAAAGCAATCCTGAAAGTCATTTGCATACATTACACACAGTAAATATTCCCAAAATACATGTAAAATAATGAAAAATACTAAGAACACAAGCAAAATAAGAAAATACTTAATAAACAGGAAAGTGCAGCAGAAACCAAGCTAAAACCAGCCAGTTCACACAATGAGAACTCAGCTTTTATTCAATGTCTGCCTTACCAATAGTGTTTTATTTTGCATTTATGGCCTTATTTTTATAAAACCCCATGGAATAGCATATATCTACATTGCAGTTTGTGACTTACAGCTAAAGATCCCTCACCACAATGGTCTCAAAGGTGAGAGGAGACATCCTCTGAGTTCATGAGGGCCTGGGAAGCATATACACTGACAATATCAATATGTTGGCAGTGGAGAGGAATGCCTGGTATGCCTGAAGGGGTTTGGGCAGGGGATCTGGGGAGGAAAGGAGAGCGAGAAGTCATTCCTGAAAGACCTTGGATGGAAGGTAATATCTTGAAAATGCCACAATGACTTTAGGAGGAACAGGGCTAATTTCCTGATGGTTTAGTAATTGTCAGGCTCCAGTGAAAGCCACAGAAAACCTTTAAAATCCCTATGAAAGGGGCCTGTTTTAAAGAGGTTGTCATTGCTGAAAAGAAAAATAATAGGCTAATGGGACTAATTCTAAACCCAGCAGGTCGGGAGCTGAGGCCTTGCAGAATAGAAAGGGAAAGCAATCATGTCAGATGAAAGAGAACTTGTAAGGGGAGAATATTCTGCTGTGTACCTTCGAGCCAATTGTGGGCTAATGCACATCTCTCAGTGCTGTCACTAATTTAAACAGGCTGAACATTCAATCACTATTATCATGTTATCTTTTTAGCTGAAGGTCGAACAAATGGGCCTTCAGACATTATGACTTCTCCAGTACAAGGGAAAAATCTCTGCCTACATTTGAAATGTAACTTTGCATTTTGTAGCTAAAAGGTTTACTTGTAATTGAAGGACACATCTGAGAAACAGCAAACAGAAAAGGCTTTAAGGAGGCAATCCCTATCCAATGAGTAGGGACACAGATCAGGTAAAGAAAGGCATGATCCCTTCTCACAGACCTTCCCAGCATGAACACACAGATTTGGGATGCTGGGCCAGGGCTGTGGTCACCAGGGGGCAGTTCTTGTTATTGTGGGTCCTATGATTATATCTCATATGACTGTATGTGAAAAACAACACATCTTAACAGTGCTTTTCCTTTATTTGTGCAGTCTGTGATGCAGACCACTGAAGAAAAAAAATTACAAAGCAGAGTTATTAGCAGGAAACTTAGTCAAAATTCTGTATCTCCAAAACAAGAGCTGTCTCTGTCCTCTAAGCTTCTTAAAGAATCATACAATAATTTAGCAAAAAAGGAATTTAGGCCATCTGGGTGGACCTCCAAGAGAAGGACCAGCTTCCAGTTTAATGAGGTTGCTCAAGGCTGTGTCCAAGAAACTTTCAAGTATGTACAAGGATGGTAACTCAGCAACCTTGCTGGGTAAATATTACAGTGTTTCACGTCCTCATTGTGCAGGAGTATTTTCCTTTTATCTATGGGGAAGGTTTAATGTTTTTGTATTCAAAGTAAAAATTGCTAACTCTGGTCTTTTCAGTGTGCCAAATAAAGATATTTAAACAAACAAATGCCCAGCTCATTACTAGAACTTGCACAGTAACCTGAAATACAAAAATAAATTTTTAACATCATATATCTTGAAAAAAAAAATTTTAAAAGGGCAAAAAATTGCAAGGACTCAGGATTTCTGAGTTATTTTTCTCTCAATTTGAAAAATAGGAATAGAGATGAGATGTTATAGCTTTCTAGTCTCTTTTTAAAACTAAATAAATGAAAAAAAAACAAAAAAAACAAAAAAAAACCAAAAAAACAAAAAAAAACACAAAAAAAACAACTCACAAAACGTTTTCTTCAGATCCTTCCAAGAGGAGGACTTTGATGCAGCTCTATCTCCACAGAGTACACACCAGTACACATAGGACACACACCACACTTCATCAGGACTCACCAAACTGAAGTAGATTCAGGTAAGGTATTAGATATTATTAAAGTTACAGTTACTTTTATATGTAACCTAGTGTCTTAAAAGACACAGTTCTGCTGCAAGCTATGCAGCAAAAAAGAGCACAAGGGTTTCTGTTAAATTTAAACAATGATACAGAACCCTCATAAACTGCGACTGGTCAAGATGGAAGTGAGTAGGAAAGAGGAGCTCAGATCTTCACCTCCTGTGAAGGTGGAGGCATTGGTCTATCCAAATCACAGTCCCAGCTGCGCTGGGTACAGACCTGCAGCAGAGGGAATGAAGACTGCAGCGTGGGGTGTCTCCTGATCCCACATTACAGCAGCACAGAGAGAAAGGAGTCCTTCAACACACACACACTGCACCTCCTTTCCCCCCTCCTCCCCTGCCACCTGAGCTGGGCTGTGGGGATCTCAGAGCCAGATGCCACTTGTGGAGAACAAAATAGATGAAAGGGCAGAGACAGCCCTGGCATAAGTGCTACACAGCAACCAATAACTACTGTGGATACATAGAAATGCCCTTCTCTCTGTGACTGGTTTTAACTAAGCAAACTGCCCATGCCCAAATCACAATAGTACTCAGAGCAACACTACACAAGTCAATGCACAAAATGCCATTGTGCCTCTTGTCCAAAAAACGTGAGTGGTTCAGCAACAGCCAAGCAAGCCAAGAGTGCTGGGATTAAGTAACACAACCTTTTTCTCTGACTGTGACTATTTCTATAGCTCTAAAACTATAGATGCTCCCTAAATTAATTTACACTGACTTGTAAAAATGCCACTGACAGTAAAACCATTACAGCCTTTAAGAAAAAACTGAGATAATTAGTAACCTCCATGGTTAAGATAGTAAAAACCCTTTTACAGGCTGAAATACAGGAATCTTTCAGCTTCCAGTCCCAATATGATTTTACACATGGATCTGCTAAAATTATGGTACCTTTATCAAACTTTCGTTCTTCATATAAGACTACCCTGAAGTCACTTTTTTTCCTCCTCAGGGAGCTCAGTGGATTAGTTGGCCTTATTTTATTTAATGAATGGATCCTGTCCTTACAGCTGTTGATGTTTTCACTCCATGTGTCCTCAAGGACATTTACATAACAGTTCTCTTGAACTGGGCTTGTTACTCCAGCAGCTGAAGCAGGGCACGCCATGGTAACCAGCCCACAATTATCTCTGTGGTCTCCAACAGCGCTGCAAAGGCCCCTGCTATGTGAATGGGATGAACACAATTACTGACAATCTCAGGGAGAAACCTGCAAATGATTGTACAAACACACAACACGGTCTTCCATCCTAAATTCAAAACCATTCAAAATACTAACTGAGCAAAGTATTTGTTGTTTTCTTCACTGTTACGGTTATATGCATACATAAAGAAGTAATCTGGTTTTATCCTGTAAAAAGAGTGATGAAACACAAGTCTAGGGCAACAACAGTGTAAAAGAAGATATGTTCACTCTTAAATAGTACTCATTTTTCTTTGTCTCTCTGTCTCACACAAATGCTGCTTGGAGACATGCTGCAGAGTGAATCAATGCACCATTGTGGTAGTGGGAGTGGGACTGGCACCTGAAAGCCTCATTCTGGAAAACGTGGATTGCTCCAAACACTTCTGAAAGGTGTAATAACTCCCCACCCGTGGCTACAAGGATCCTGGATGGTTCTGATTTCTATTACTTGAATGTGAGTCATTCCCAATGCTTCCACATTCTAGAATTTATGAAGTATCTGCAGAAGGTTTCAAATTAGCTCCAAATTTCAAAGTGATATCCAGGGGGTACTGCACTGAATTCATTAGGGTTTGCTTTGAAGCAAAGACCTTCAGGCTTGAACCCTAGAGATTCCTAAGCCTGAGTGAAGCTTTCAGAAACCACTGCAAGCAGTTTAAAACAGCAATATGACAAGGCTCTACTACAAAAGTAAAATAGTAAAAAGTAAAGTGTAATCTTTCATACAAATCCAGACTAAACCCATGGAAATATGTCTGCTAATTACAGCTGGTCAGAGCTGTCATAAATGCCTTTATGATATTTAGTGAGGCAACAAACTGCCTTTAAACAACTACTGAGAAAGCAGTGGAGCTGCTAAGCATGACAATTAATTGTTTCCACTTCAATGAGATGAGGGAAACAAACACAGGAGGCCCATGGAAGATAAGCCTAGCATCCAACTTGGGAAGTTCAGCAGATAGCTTTTTGGAATGCCACTGCCAAAATCCTTCTGACGCAAAACTCTTCAGAGATCAGCTCTGCAAACCTTGGCCAAGCAGGTTGCTACCTCTACCTCCTGCTGGAGATCAGATCAAGTCCAGAGGGCTGGAAATTGTGTTCACCAACTGCAGTGAAAGAACTGTGGTGTAGCCAGGCCTCCCCTCCTCCCTGCCCCGTGTCATTCCTTGCTCACTCCTCCTGTTGGGGCCAGGTCTGTCTCCAGCTCCTGAGGAGAGCCCAGAAAGCCGCTTTCCTCCAGCTCACCAATTAATCCACATTCCCTGGCCAGGCCTTGGCTCCTCTCACCAACGCCTGCAGCCGGCAGGACTGAGCCCAAGCTTGCTCATGGTGTGCAACGCCTTGGCTTGAGAGCTGGCACCCTAATGTGCAGAGGATTTCTGGCACATGGGAGTGTGCATGGCAGAATCAGATTGCCGTTCCGAGAAACTGGACCAATCTCATCCCGGCAAAGCTAGCGGCAATTTTCATAATTAATGCTTTAGGAACAGCCCTCAGGAACTGTGCTGAAATGTAATTTTCCATCAGCCTCCACAGGGCGGCAGTTTTACAATGTGACAATTATTCAAATATCACTTCATTGTGAAAATTACAGATTTAAGCTGTGTCATGGGTTTTGACATTTGATAAATTCATGATACTTTTTATTACGTGTTCCTACTCAGGTGTTAATGTGCAAAGTCTCATAAATGCAACAAAATACAATAAAACTTCTGACTTAAGATATTAATTAGGTGATTAAACTGTCACACAAGATTTGTTTGGCCTTTATAAATTAGTAACTCAACCCTCACAATTTATAAGCAGAACAAATAATAAAACAAAAGGCTTGGTTCACTTAAAAAAACACTAATGTTTTGCACAAGGCCAAAGCAGCCATGGAAAATTGATTTTCCACAGCTTACTCAGTCTTGAATAGACACTGCTTTGTAAAAAATTTTTTATTGGCTGAAGCCAAAACTGATATAGCTTAGACCATTAGGAACAGTGTGTGTTTCCACAATTATTTCTAATGTCATCAACATCACATTTGAATCTCATGTATTAAAGTGGAAAGAGCTCAAAGATGTATTTGCATTTTATTACCAGGGTAAAAAAAGGGGACTGTGCTAAATCTTTAGTAAAATGTGGGCTGTTGGAAAAGGAAAATGGTTATGCATTATTTCTCACAAGATGAACTGTGGGTAAAGAGCAGGTTCAAGGTAAAGTGAAACAGCACTTTTTGTACAATTTACCACCATGGAACTCATTATCATTGAACCTAAGGACAGCCAACACAAAAAGGGCACTGGACAAATTTGGAGAACAGGACATTACACACAGCATTCCAGGTGCTGCCTTAGAAATCTCTTGACCAGTGATCACTGGAATCTGGGAAGCCCTGAGCAGTATGGGCTATCCTTTCTTCAGAATTTGGCCTCACTGTGGGAAGCAGGTTGGACTACGAACCTCCTGGGGAGGTGTTCCAACTTGAATTATGGTGCATTCCCCTGTCCATGCCCTTGGCTTACACTGATCCTGGCTGGTATCAGAAAATACGAGGGCTACATGGACATATGATTTGAACTGCTGTGGAAGATTTTATGCTGTGTTAATAAACAAAATTGTGTCACCTGATCCAGGATACATTAAAATCTGCAGTCTTCAGCAGCTTCTCTAGCCATTGAACTGGTCTAGTTGATTTTGCCAGGATTATCATAAAGAAATTAATCTTCAGCATACTCTATACAGCTGAATAATAATTACATAGGGGCTGGGCAACCTGTATTTTACAACTGATGCAATTTCTGATCTATGCAAGAATCACCAGCTACTCACTCAGCTCTTGGCAGAGACCTGATCTCACGGAGTCACGGAGTTTAAACCCAGAGCTACCACTTGTGATCACCTAATTGATCTACTTTTCACAGGCCATTACAGCTGTACTGAGCTCAGTAACTTTGTGTTTGATTTAAATACATCTTCCAGCATGAGATCCTGGCTTAATTTGAAAATGAGAGATGGGAAATCCATCTCTTCCCTTCATCATGTAATTCAATGATTAATCACTCTTTCTATTAAAAGGGGGCACAGAATTTCTAACTTTAATTTGACTTTAAACTGATTCCAGCCATTGCTTTTTTAGTACTTGGAATTTTCTTATTGTGAATGTGCTTACACATTTTAATGAGGTCACCTCTGAGTCTTGTTTTTAATTCACTGACATGCCAAGTCCTTTATTTCTCATGGGATGAGGTATTTCTTACTGCTCATGAATCATTTCAGTAGTTCTTTCCCTTGCTCTTTTAAACCTTTGAACCACTTTAAAAATATGAATATGAACTGGATACAACATTCCATTTCTCTTCAGAGAAGTAAGGCATCTCCACACTCCTATCAGGAATCTGTTTTTTAATGGGCATCCTATCATTGACTGGAGCATACAAACTGAATTTGTTTGGATGAAATAAAGTCATACTAGAAGACTGACAGTTACTATATGAGTCAACTTTCTTGTATTCAAAGGGTTAGTTGAGCATCCAAATTCCTGAGTAAAGATAGCAAATTTCCTAGTGAAACTCATTGGGTGTCAAACTGTGGCCTTTCAAAAGCCAGATTACCACCTGATCTCAGTTTCCATAACTACTAAATTGAAATAAAATCTTGTTAACCCTGGCACACCAGGAAAAAAAATATTTGCTGTAATACTGTCATAGCAATTCTGTTCTTCACCACTACCAAAATTTTCAAAAAATGATGCCACATTAATGGGAGTGTTCAAACTGGAGGAAAAAAAGGCTCCAGGGAAACACTACAGCAGCCTTCCAGTACCCACAAGAGAACAGGAGAGAGACTTTTTAAAAGGGTATGACATGATAGGACAAGGTGGAATGGTTTTAAACTGAAGGAAGGTAGACTTAGGTTAGGTATTTGGCAGAAATTCTTTACTCTGAGGGTGCTGAGGGTGCTGAGGGTGCTCAGAGATAGTGGAAATGTCCCACCCTTGGAAATATCAAAGGACAGGCTGCATGGAGCTGTGAGCAATCTGGTCTAGTGGAAGGTGTCCCTGTCCAGAAGAGGGGAGGTTGGAACTAGATCATGTTTCAGGTCCATTGCAGTCCAAACCATTCTACGATTCTATGAAAAAATAATTTTATGAAACAGTTCTTTCTTCTCCATGGGTGACTCAAAGCAACTTCTCAGCCTGTAAGCAAAGCTTTTATCCTAGTGCTACAATGGTGAGATAGATGATTACTGAAGTTAAAAAAAAGGGCATGGGTTGTACTGTGTTAGTTCAAACCCACTGAATTTTGCAAACTTTTAGCTGACAAATCTCATTTTGGAATCACTGCTGCCATCATAGATGTTTAATAATGCCAATTTAAATGCATTACTGAATTGAAAAAAAAAGAGGTCTCTAAATGAGCATTATTTACTTTAGAAATTATTTCTTTTTAGTGATAGGGATACATGGTTTCTCAGAAATGATGGATGCTGCATTCCTTTTGCTGTTCAGGATTCTTATCATCCTTTCAGACAATTGAATTTCTTCCATTTGTAAAATCTATTACCAGCAGAAGGACTGCAAGTAAAAACCCAATGACTGGAATCAGAACTGTTTTGGCAATACAGTGAATGAGTACTTCACTGACCCATATCATTACCCAGGAATCCCATTTTAAGAAAAAAAAAATAAAATGGTATTTACTTCGGCTTAGAAATTAGAATTCAAGCAATACCATGAAAAAGCTCACAAGGGATAAGAATTCATTGTATTTTTACAACATATTTATGTAAAATACACTTTAGCTTGGACCAATTTGATGCTTTGATTTTTGGAATTGCACTAAAGGAATACAACCATATTAAATATCTAAAGGTTGATTAACCAGAGAGACTGAAGAAAGCAATAGTAGGCTTAGCAACTTTATCCAAAAAGGTACTTTCTAGGCAGAACCTTCTTTAAATCAGATTGAAGCAACATTTTTTAGTAATATAAGTGAGACTATTAAGCTGATGTTAGTATATATGAAATTACTAATAAAATTTGTGATTTCATAAATAATTATTTGCAGAATGACTCAGAGAAAGTAATAGTCCTTTCCAGGCTTAAAAATTTATGAACTGATGACACTGTATTGATTGGAGCATTTACTGCATTTCCAATAGGTCTAATTAACAAAACTGCTTACAAAATTAAACATAGTACTTAGCAGGATGACTCTGTGGCACAGTCCTTTGCAAACATCTCCACAATCAAACACTTTCATCCTCATGGAGTGGCCTAAGGAGGAGCTGACTGCTTGTCCTAGTGAAGCCAGAGTGCTTCTCATTAACTTCAATTATCTTATGCTTACCTACACATGAATATAAAGCTACCTAGAAGACATGTAAATTGCAGGATCAAGCAACACTGCACAAAATACGATGTGAAAGAACACTCAGTTTGTTTCATCTATCATTAACTTTGAATCATTCCTACAGCATGGAATATGGGGAAAAACATTTTTTTTGTTATTTTTTAAAATAATGTTATTTTGAATTTTAATATGTGCCAATGCAAAGGTATAGATCCAGCAACAGGCAGTCTAACATAGCAGAGAACAACAACCTGAAAAGCAGAGTCTGAAAGGGATCTTCAGATCCCAGTGGAGAAATGCCATGAACTCTTAAAAGCAGCTACATTATGACAAGATAAGCTAATATAATTTTCAAACTTGTTAAAAGAAATGAGCAAAAACAGAGAGGCAGTTTTTGTCTGTTGATGAGGTCATTTTAGAATAATATGTTTCTACTGCATTTTTCTTAAAAGATGTTAAAAAAAGAAGGAGAAAAATGGAATAAAAAGAGTCATAAGGTTTAAGATAATGCCTTAAGGCAAGAAACTTCAGGGACCAAATCATCTTGGTTTTTCAGGAAAGCAACTGAAAAGAGACTGAAAACTGAAACAGAAAAACAAAATCAGAAGACGGACTTAGAAGGCAGAGAAATTCAGCTGCTGAGCTGGAAGTTTTCATCAAAACATCAACATGTTTTTCCATGTTTGGTTATTACAATGGCTATTTACCATGGAGTCATTGACAAAGATGGACAGCTCTTTTCTCTTCTTTTTCTTTTTCTGTCTGAAGTTCTTACATTACTTGAATCTAATAACATTTGACTGAATAGGAAATCAGAGGTAAGTGAGGAATTTTTCAGCCTTAGAAAAGATAAAAGTGAGTTATGGCTTTAATTGGCCATTGAATTAGCTCATATGAATAACAGCTCACGGTCTTTTCAAGTTCTGTGGCTTAATAAGACTCTCTTTTCTTTCTTTATCTGAAGATTTACTGGAAAATATTCTTTTCTTCTGAACTTAGTGATTACATTCAAACTTCAGACATGAAAAAAGAAATAACTATGCAAAGCAAAAAACCTGAGTAGCATAAGCTGCTGGGAAGAGAGGTTTTTTACCACCTCCTACATGTCTGCTACAGGACAAAAACTGGCAGGGCACATTGTGCCAAGGGATTGCACTAGACAGGCTTTGCAAGGCTGCATATAAAAATATGAAAAGACAAAAGGGGACAGACAGACATCCACCAGACAGCAGAACCATCACCCGTGTCACAGAGGTGGAACTCACATGGTGCATTGGCTTTTGTAAGTTCAGAGCTGAACTAAAAAACATAGGAGAAATAATATGCCATTCAAAAACTAAATTCTTATTGAGCCCTATACCAACTGTGCCCACAAGCAGTCACTAAGAAAAAGCTATGTTGTGTGGCTTTAATAATACAAACAAAAGGTCAGTAAAGAAAACCATTTTTTATTCTCTTTTGTGAGTTACTAAGCCTGTAACTCCCTACCTGCATAAACTCTTCCTAAAACACCATTTTCCTTGCAAACAGTAGCATTAAAGTTGTTTAGTTAACCTCTGACCAGTCACAAGCTGTTAATGCATTGCCACTATTTTCCATGACACATTAAATATCTACCTCAGTACTATTCATTCTTACTGTACCTAACCACACTACTCAGAAGCAGTGACTCTATGGGACATAGTTTGGAGTAAGTTTCCATAAGAGACAGGAACTCCAAAAAAAAAAAAAACTTCAAAAGCTCCACTACCTTCTACCCTCAACACAAAGTGCACTCATGAACCCTACACATTTAAAATAGGAGCATAACCATTAAAGTTCTCCTCACAAACCTGAAGCTGCATACTATCCGAACAAGAAAGAAAGAAAGAAGCCATGGGTCATCAGCACACCTTTTAATCCCCCTCCTGGAAATCTACCCACTACAAGGGTGACAATAACTTCCTGTATCTATGTCACACGGTCTTTAACTGCTATTTTTGCATATGACCACTATGCTATATTCACCAAACAGTTAATCAATACTTTGCTTTCACCTCATAATTCACTGTGTGGCCTGTACTTTGTTCACTGCCCATTATTCAATTGCCTTGTGATGCCAGAAATATTAATTTCCTCCAGAGGTTCTCAATGCTGCTCATCACTTCAACATCTGAGTGCAGCACAAATTCAAATTAATTCACAAAAATTCACAGCAGCAAAGAAAAGGTACTACTGCTGTTTAAAATACAGGGCAAGGAGGCATAAAATAATTGAAGGCAAAAGTTTAGATTTTATTTCTGAGGCATTACAGATGCGATTTAAAAGTATTTTAAAATATTTCAAACACAGACATTGCAACACCACTTGCAGGTATGATTGCTGAGAAAATTGGGTTTAGGGCTCTAAAAGGGGTCATTAAAAATTAGATAATTAGAAACTATTACACCCATTAGAAGTTCCGCACAGAACTGGTTTAAGCATCTATATTTCCACTACACAGAAAAATATCTTTTGTGCAACAGTGCATTATTACAGTTGCATGACCTTTCTTTCCCTTCCCATTGTTCATTATTGACTTCCCAGCTCAAGCAATAAATGAAGCAGGAGCCACATGGGCATCCCTCATCTCTCCTGCCCCAGTACATCCCCAGAGCAGGTCCACCCTGCACAGAGACAGAAACTCTGCATAAACACAGCATGTGATCACCCATGTATAATAAGGGGACCAAATTAAGGTTGCCAAGCAACCACTTCCCCACATTATGCCACAAATCCCTGTTCTTCATCTCTTCAGCAAACACATGCCATGCCCTGTCTCACAACCCACCTCTCCCTTGTCTGCTTCTGTGACCCTAATTACCCATTCTCCCAAAGGCTTCTTCATTGCAGTTTCTTTGTCCAGCCAGCACCCATTTTCTCTCATTATTCCAGTTGTTACCCTGTCTGTCTGTTCTTCATAATTAGCATTTTGTTCATCCCATTTTCCTATTTCCCTGACCAGCTCTCAGTCCACCGACATTGCTAAAAAAAATAAGCGGCAAGCAAAACTAAAAATATCAGATTAAGGTAATGAAGTCTGGCAAAGCTGTAAGCAAAAACAGTTGTTAAATGAAATTTCCTGTAAACATTTTAATGTACTAAGAGCAAGACTAGAACTAAAAAAGTTCTCTTATACTTCATTCTCAAAGTGATTTTCTGCTACTGTTTCCTTCTAAGTGTGAATTTCACACTAAGATTTCAGCTAATACTTCAAAATCTGTTTTATCTAACCTCAGCATATTTTTACTTTACCATCATCTGTTGTTTTGCACGCTAAATCACTAAGTCAAAATAAAATTCAGTTGTAGAAAGAGTAGACGATGTGCCTGGTATCAAGAACCATATCTTTATTTGACAGCCACCAACAATATAACACTTATCTGTCCTAAAACAAATATATCTATTAATATGCCTGATAACATAGAGAAAAATGTTCTAGAATACACTTGGAGTAGCGAAAGGTCTTTTGGTCTTCTCCAAGGCATGTGAGAAAAAGCCACGATGGAACAGCTGATAACCAGCCAAAGGTAACAAGAAATTTAGTGAATTCAAAAAGAGCACAAGAAAGTTAAAATAGCTCAGTACTTTCTTACAGCAAGCAGTAAGGGAGGCAGAGTAAAGTGAATTAGGCACTTTACAGCATGATTTTGTTGCTGACTTCACCTAACATGAAGTATTTTGCTGTGTAGAAAATTACAGTCAGGAAAGCAAATCAGAACTATGCCAGGATATACCTCATTTGGATAGGACACTTGGAGGACACTTTCCAACTAGGCCTCCTGGTCTTGGAATGACTGATGATTTAGTTCTGCTGAATATTGACATCAGCAATTCTGGGTTTATAGGAAAATTTCACTGTGAACCTCTGAGGTGCAGCACACAGTTTTGTTTCCCATCAGGCTAATCTAACTCCTTCTGTATCATCTATTTCTTGCATTTTAAAAGTACAATTGGATCCAGTATCCTTCCCTCCATTAACTTTTACTTTAAAGAGGGAATGACCCTATGATTTTAGGGCTGCAAGAATACTCAGTATCCCACATCAAGATAAACATAACAGGTCTTGGTAAGACATATGCCCAATATATACAAAAGAAGGTGCTTGTTCACACAGCAAGGGGCTGCTCTGTGGAACAGATTTCCATGAGACACTGTGGTATCATAGAAGGAAAAAGATCAGTCAAGAGTATCAAAATTGTATTAGGCTCTGGTGTTCCTGAGAGCAGTCAGTGGCTGGAATGACCCCTAGGGAAGCTCTTCATGAGCTTTTCCTACTGTCAGCCTTCCCCCCAGGGTTTACCTGCAGCCAGCAATGACAAAGAGAAGCTGCACTACCAGAGGATAGGTAACCAAATGTAAAGATGTAAAGATTACAGGATAATGTAAAGATTACAGGAAGGCCTCAAAGTGCATATACTGGGAGAATAACAGGAGCTTGCCCTTTGTTTGTGCCTGGTCTTCCTATATGGCTTCCCATTTCAAAGACAAGTGTCAGCTCATCCCTTTACAAAATAAAAAAATAAGACTTTACGTGTGAAGAGTGAACTGAAGAAGAAAGAAATTAGGGAATTTTTTTTTTTTTTAAGCAAGGGAATATGGAAGTGGAAGCAAGAAGGCAGGGGAGGGCCAAAGAATTACAAATGTAGGGATTCACATGTAGACATCAGGCTGAGCATCTCTAACAGCACTTCTGTGAGCACACTGAACACATGCAGGGATGTGGTGGCTAACACAAAGATGGTTCAGGATGAGAATACCAAAACCATTCCACAGGCACTGGGATTCCCCTCCAAGCTGCCCTGTCCAAGAGCTGATGATGAGGGGTTCATCCAAGGTGAGAACGTCACTGACTAGAACATTCGGCTGTCTGGCAGGGCCTTGGAAGGGGAGGATATGCAATTTACAGGCTACTGGATAGATGGCCCCCTGGTTTAATTCCACACAAGAGTTCTCAGAGTCCCATGCACATGTTATCCTTATTCAGAATGATGTAATTGGTTTCCACCTCAACTTTCCCAGTCTTCACCCACCAGGCCTATGGTTCATGGATTTTTGGCACAGAGCAGATCTAGCTGCATCCAAGTCACTCCCACCATGTGGCCTTGCACAGCTCTAGCTCACATCTCATGGACAAGGTTGTTGAGGGAGATGTCACTATATACAATACCTGTGCTAGCATTAAGCCATTGCTTACAGATTGCTATGAAAATAAAAAAAATAATAAACCCACAAATGCCACAATGCCATTATTCAGCTTCCCCACAGTGGTCCTGAATGCTGCTGAAAGGAGCACCATGTGCAAGTATAAGAGCCTGCATGAAACCAGGCGAGCTGTAAAGCTGCCTTACTCCAACATGTCTGTGGAACAAACAGCAACCAAAAGCACTAATGGTGAAATTGTCTGCAGCTGGCTTATCAAGTTGCTACCAAGCTTCTTTACAAGATGATTTTTAGATAGGCTATGCTCAGGGTAAAAAAAAAAAAAAAAAAGCACAATTTCAGAAGCAGGGAAATGCTAATGGGAGTGTAACAGAACTGCTTCATAGCGGGAATGTTGCATAGGGGAATGAAAGGATAAGAAAGATACAATTCAAGAAGAAAATGGTCACCATGGTTCAGATGCAAGACACAGTCATACATACACATATATCTCTGCTCTTTCTTTCTCCCTGTGTTTTCAGTACACAGCTAATCTTTTCATCTGCTTGGTATATTTATACAGTTCTACAAAAAATTTCAGAAAAAGTTACCAAAAATTCCCAAATGTTACAAAGATTATGAAAATCACACATGCATATATTTGGAGTCTTCTTTTTCTAAATTTCACATTAAAATATGCTTGCTTATCTGCTTACTGAAACACAAACTGTGCTAACACCTTCTAATCTGTGGTTAACCTGCTGTGAAGAGGCAAGACAAAAGACTTTTTCACCCATATTAGGAAAATATTCTGGCAAACATTCCTGCAAGAAAATCTTTATTGTGCTCATGCTTTCAAGGACACAGAGGACTGTGCCAAGGTCCTTTTTTATGAGAACAAAATGAAAATAAAATATCAACTAGTGCTCAAAAAGGGAGTACCATCCATCTTCTTATGTATGTAGAGAGAAAAAAAAATAGCAAGTGACTGTATAATCTAAAACTCTAACATTATATAAATGCATTGGAAGGGTAATTAAGATTGTGTAGGCACCATTCTTCTTTGAGTTTTGAAGATTTTAACATACAGTCTGAACAGTATCTTTTATTATAAGTTTTGGTGAGGATGTGAAAGTAAGAGATGTAAACAAACTAATGATGAACTAATTACTAACTAATTTTCTAAAATTTCATAGACACAAAGAGAAATCAATCTTGAAGGCCTAAAGAAGAAGTGAACAAATAGGAAAAAAATCAGCTCCTCTAGAGAAAGTCCACTACATTTCCTAATGACAAAGGCTAAGTGTAAACAATTCTCCCAAAATTCAGTAGGAAAAAAGCTGGCTTTTCGGGTTATTTAAGAGAACTAAACAAGGTGGCAAAGCCTTCCAGCCTATGCAGTGGAAACACATAGCACAGGCAGAGAAAAAGAGATTCATGACCTATTCCCACCTCTGTGATTCACATTTCAGTGCCAATGCAGTTCATTTACTTAGCAGCAATTGTCTTCAAAGTGCTGCACAAACATTTTTCTTTCCAGTACCACCTCCCTTTCTCCTTTGTCTGCAATGAGGTAAAAAGTAAAATCTTTCCTAACAAATGGAGAAAAGAACAAATGGGGAAAACGAACAAAAGGTTTTCAATTATCTGGCCATGGGCAGATAAATGTCCATCAAAAATGGTATGAAAGCCACAGTTACGCCCCACTGCTATGCAGAAGCAATTCAGGGGTGTTTTGCTCAGTGGCACATCCTTACAGGCTGTACAGACACAGGCCTGGAGGTAGCCTGGCCTGCAAACTCATTTTAATGTCAAACAAGAAAAAGCCCAAACTGTGAAATAAAATAAGTCCTAGCCTTGCTAGGACATGCTGGAGTTTAATTTATGCTCCCGTAAAATTTATGTGGAACACAACATGAAAACGTGGCAGTCAGTGGAACAGAAATGATGTATGAGGTGTCTGGAAACTGCTCCTGTACGTGCCAAGATGTGATATGACAGTGATTGCCAAGCAATTTCTTGCACCGCTTTCTCGGCACTCCCCGCCCCAGGAGCTCGGGAACTGCATCCTGGGGGACACCCGAACTGTCATCGTCTGCGTCCCACGTCCCCCAGGCCTGACAATCCGCGCCGGCTCCCTCGAAAAGGGCTGCGGGGAGTCCCGGTCCCGCCTGGGGCACCGGGGATCAGGCAGAGGCTCCGTTCCCGGCGGCGAAGGGAGCGGGGAAGCGCTGCTGCCACTGCGGCGGCAGCAGGGAACTGGGAAGGGAGGGCCCTCCCGCAAGGGCGGGGGAACCTTCCCACCCTGCCGGCCGCCCGTGCCGCTGCTTTAGCTCGGAGAACGGGAAAATCAACTAAATAGAAGAGACAGATGCCGGGGCGGGTTCGCTGCGTACTGGGCGTGCCAGGCGGGGGATGGGGAGCCGAGCAGAGATGCTCTGTGTCCGCGCAGCCCCGGTGTCACGTCCTTCCCCGGGTAGCTGAGCCCCGCCGAGCCACGCCAAGCCGAGCGCCGGTGCCGCTCCGTGCCGGGAAAGCACCGGGGCGATGGGGAGCGGCGGGGCCAGGCGGGCCGGCAGCGAGACCCGCACTGCTCCGCGGGGCCGGGGTCAGCCGCACCTATCCCTGCCTGCCCCCTCGCCATCCGTCCCGCCCGCCCTGCCCATCTCCCTCCCTNCCGCCCTGTCCCGGCCCGGGAGGCTCGATGGGTGTCTCGGATGGGGCGAGGCCGCCCTTGTGTGCGCAGCACTGCGTCGATGCTCACCATTGCCTTTCGGGAATAAGCTCCTCTCACTACAGACATCCAGCCGCAATCCTGTCCCATGCTCACCAATGCCCCTACGCAGCCACAGAACCGAAGGCCCAGAGGTGACACACCATAGAAAGCCACTGGGTTCCGGGGCAGCATCCCTGCTTTCCCCGCGGGCAGTCCTCTCAGGAGAGTGGATCGGCCTCACATCCCGATACACCTCTTCTCATTCCCTCTGCCTGCACCTCGGCAGGGAGCCATCACGGCATCTGCCCCGCCTCAGCTCACATGCTGGTGTCTGTACACGGCGATGTTTCTGTCCCCAGACTCACTTCTAGACTTCACTATTCTCATTTAAAGAGAAAACCTAGTTTCGTTTTTAGTGTCATCATTGGTGTCTCAAAAGAGAAAGCTAGCCTTATGCTCCAGGTGATGCTTCATTCAAAAGTGCTCTTCACCAACTTCAAGGAAGCTTGAGAAGCATAGAATGGTGGGTTACCTGTTCTAGGGAACCACAGAGAGTGAGAGCATCACACCTAGTGATGGCACACAGTGTGGGCTGTGCAGCTGCAAACAGCCCCACACAAGGAAGAACAATAGTGCCAAAGCCCTTCTTTTTCCCACCCACCCATACACACACCATGAAACACATCTACAAGTAGTGTCCTCCAAATTGCAAGATGAAAATTTGCCCTATGCCCTGTCTGGACGCAGTATGGGAGTCTGGTATTTCTGAAAGCTCTTAATGGTAAGGCAGGTTATCCCCTGGGAGAGGCAAATGAGCTCCAGCTGGACAGTGAGATGAGAAGGTAAAGGTGGAGCATCCTTCTCTTTGTGCCAAGGTCTCGGACACTCGCTCCTCTAGGCCAGCAATGGATTCCAGGCCTACAAGATGTACAAACAGGTGCCACCACTGCCATATCTCTTGCCATGTTTCAATTAATCTCCATCACATTTGTTTAGTGGCTGCCAGTTACCTTACTGGCTTTCCTCTTGCCAGGGACAGAGAATTCTTAAAATCAGTGTAGGGAATTCTGTACAAACAGGTCCCATCAGTGCTATGTTTCTAGCAATGTTTCAATTAACCTCCACCACATTTGTTTACCAGCCGCCTGTTATGTTACTGGCTTTCCTCTTGCCAGGGATAGAAAATTCCTAAAATTAGTGTAGGGAATTCTTAGAATATGTCCATCCCCTTTCATGTAATGACCATGTCAGATCCCATTGTGCACACTTTATCAAGGGAATCAAGCTCACATCTGCCCAGTGACTCTTACCATAGGGCATCAGGGAAGTAGCTACTGACTTCTGTCCACATTTATCTTGTTCTGGGGTTTCCAGAGCCCTTTGAGAGTGTAAGAAGGTCCAGCTGCCATTTCCCAAGGTTCAGAAAAGTTTGTCATGACCAAAGTTAGGTCTGGGGAAAGTAAAACAGGTACTGAAATGCAGAAACATTCAGTATAAAACTATTTAGTAGGCTATCTATGTATCCTTGCAGGAAGAAAAAATAATCTGAGCAGCTGTTTTACTGAAATGGTCTAGGAAATCCCTTGCAATGGTCCCTCTTCTTGTTGTATCTTTGGAATGAAATATGTTAAAATGAATTTGTGCATGTTTTACAGGTAGCAACAGCAGAGCCTTCAACACCAATAGGCTTTTTTCATGTAAGGCATAAAACATTTGACATGGAATGTACTATTAATGCCAGACCGAGGGGGGAGAAGCATCCACAGACTGATTTCCATTTCAAACTGCATTCTGGCACTTTGTACTCCAGCACCATTGGTGGATCAATATTTAATGCCCGGAGATTCTGGCTCTGCAGGAGTCATGTCAGGGGACCTCTCGAGCCAATCTGCTTGGGTAGAGGAGTGATAATTATTCATGGGCTCCTGCCTCTTGCTCCTTCTCTTGCACAGCCCCACTCTGCTGACTCAGTGCCTTATTCAGTCTTCTCTCCCTCTCTCCACTGCTGTAGCTGGACCCCTTTGCCTTCACCGCCTCTGAGAGCTGCACATCCCAGCATGGCTAAAACAGCAATGGGTAAGAAAACGCCTCTCTTTTCCTTCAGCCACTGTCTCCTAGGTCTGCTACCTACACTGGGTGTTCTTCTTGCTGCCCCAAAAGTTTAGGAAAAAAAATTATGAGAACACTGAACATATTCTTAATTTCATTGATCGGGGGGAAAAAAGGGAGGGTGGGTGGGACCTGGGGCTCT
>VWYP01033507.1:131685-217660 GCA_013400435.1 Pycnonotus jocosus
GGTGTTGGGTTTGGGGGTTTTTTCTTTTTTCTTTTTTTTTTTTTAAGAGGAATGAGGCTGGACCTGCATTTGACGCATTCAAATTCAAGTTTTCACAATCATTCACCATTAATGTCGTGCACACGCAAATGCTACAAAATAAGGATGAAGTGCTCCCAACACAATTAGCGTCCTCCCCAAGAAGCAAATCCTGTTCAAATTTTTGTCTGTGCAGGTTCTTGTTATCACTCTTCATCGCGTTGCACGAAGTTACAGCAAACCCTCCTGGCACCGGCTGAAACCGATGCGTTACACCCAAGCATTTATCCGAATGCTGATGTTCCCTCCCAAGGAACAATTGGTGTGGCTTGAAAGCATTCTAACTCGGCTGTGGCACCCTTGGGAACAAGGCAGGAGACAGCTGTAGATGCAAATAGAGGAGAGAAGTGAGGGCTGTGGGAGCCTGGCCAGCCCTGCAGTGCCGAGCACGCCGTCCCCTCCCCACTGCAGCAATCCCGTAATCAGTATTGATAATTTGTAGTCGGTCGGGGACTTAGCGCTGCAGAAGGCCTGTTAGGAATTCTGTCACAAGGGAAGGAAGGGCTCCTCAGCCTAATATTAATGACCTCGCAGCACACAAATATACAGATTTCTGCGGCAAGGGTGATGCCGGGAATCATTAGGTTTACCCAGAGACAGAGGGACTGTGTGGCACCAGTTTGTCTGTTAATCCCTGGCTAACGAGCCACCTATACCAGCAATAAAAAGCCGTGCAGCCACCTAGCTCCACTTTCCAAAAATGCTAATTACAACAACATTCAATTAGAAAACTAAAGTTCCTTTATTAAAAGCATCTTCCATCTTGAAATTCACAAAGCTTAACGGATTCTCCTCACCATTTCTTTAAACTATATTCTTCCTTGTTATAGTTATAAATAGACTAAATTTGTATCTAGACAGCCTATTAGAATAAACTACTTTCTTTCAAGAGTTACAACAAAGCAATAAATTTTATTTTCATGTGGAAAAACAGATGCATTTTCAGTAAAGCACATTTCCAGTTAGAGCTAAATGAGATACGTTTGTTCTGTACTCAAACTTTACCCAGTAGAACAGTGAAAGAACTACAGAGTGCCTGATTTTTTTCCCTGTTGAGCACCAGATTTTGCAAAGTGGCAATAAAGGCTAGGTCCTCCTACCACTGCAGCCACCAAAACATTTCTAATCAGCTTAACCTAGCCCACTATTATGTTTCTGGCCCTGGTCCAGCAAGGCACTTAATCAGGTGTCTGAGCATGTGAATGGTCCTGCTGGCTTTGGACAGAACTCTTCAAATAACTCAGGTCAGGCAGTTGCTAAATACCTTGAGCAAGCCTGTGTTTGTATTCTGCCATAGAAAGCAAAATTAGGCCTGATTTTCTATCAGTGTAAAAAGAAAAGGTTTTCAGGGAAAGTTTCTTTTACTTACATAGGATTTTAACAGCTGCAAGAACTTCTGGAGATCATTATACTCTGAATGTTTGCAAGATTTTTCTTTCTGTTTAGTTTACATAGTATATGAATGAGGTATGCCACTCAAGCATCTTTCTTTGGGTGTTTTGGGGTTTTTTTAAGTGTGTCTTTTTTTGAAGTTCTATGTAATACGACTGTACAGAAATTCTGGGGGCTTTTAAACATCATCTTCCCCCTGACACCATCTTCCACATGAAATATGTGTTGGATAGAGAGTCTCCTTCATGCCTTAAGCTCCCAAGCAAACAGGACTGTGTGTTACGTAAATCAAGGCCTTTGCAGATAGGGTCCCTACAGACCAATCAGGCCACATATCTGGTTTGATAAACTTGCTTAATGTAAAGTACATAGATGGCAGTGTGAAGGTGAAACAGTTTGTGATGCCACTGGAACTAAAAAAGTGTTAGAAACCGTTATTCCATTGTTTCATTGTGGTGTTTCATTTACAGAATATTTATTATTCTAACATCTTCAGACAACCATCATACAGAAAATCTCAGTCCTGATTATGGCTCTGGTTTATTTTATAGGAAGTTGTTTAACAGAAATACATGGAATATGTGTTAATGGTGTGTTACAGAAGTGTTTTAATGTCAGCTCCTTTTGAGATAGTCAGGAACACTGTAAGGTGATAAATGGGTGGGATTATGAGGACGCAGGAATTCAGGCAGCCCCATGCTCCCTCTTTCACATATCTGAGTAAGACTGATTAAACCATTGTAGAAGTGTTTCAGAGTTGCTCTTCTACTTTGTAATTTGCATTTTAGTTACAAGCTCAGACCTCAATAGTTAGCTTGATGGATGCAAGGCCACTGCTAAGCTTTTCTGTTAACTGAGTAGTACATTATTGTTTTGTCTGGTATGTAACATACATATGTAGTCATAAATAAGTGTATAGTTATTGAGTTTAACTGGTTCCATTATTTTAATAAGTTGCCCTTTTTTACTGCAAAGGGGTAAGAATTTTGCCTCTGATCTGCCACTACACTTAAACAATTGTTTGATCATCAACAATTGCACATGAGCAATCATCTGAATATCAGTGGCAATGACAAGCTTCAAGTTAAACAATATATAGCTAAGTAACAGGCTGAATTTGGACTGAACACGTTTCTTTCCATATTATTCAGTTTTTAGCTGAAGGTTTTAACCTTCCCTTTTCATAATAAAATGAACATACATCAGCTCTGAATTATTTCCATCAGAAAATTACATGTCTGTGAATAGGAAATTACTTTAAGAGAAGAATGAACATAGGCAAGAATCAGAAAATTATTTATTGTATCATAAAGTTGGCAGAAATGTGATTTGACTGAGATACCACTGTTCCAAATTTTGTGAAGAACTAAGAGAAGAAATTACAGAATATGCTGAGTTGGACGAGACCCATCAGGGTCACTGAGTCCAACCCCTGGCCCTGCACAGGACTATCCCCAAGAGTCACACCATGTACCTGACAGCATTGTCCAAACACTTCTTGAACTCTGCCAGGCTTGGTGCTGTGACCACTTCCCTGTGGAGCCTATTCCAGTGCCCAACCACCCTCTGGGGAAAAAATCCTTTTCCTAATACCACTTTGATATGATAAGGAAACTGAGGTGAAAACATTTCAGTTAGTTTATTTTTTCTGAGAACTTTTATCACTGAGCTAATATAAAAATGTTGGTAAGTAAAATTCACTAAAGAATTTATGTTAACACCTATTCACATTCTTTTATTAGTTTTTAAAGACTAGATTACTCTTCCTGCTATTGAGAATTAAGGCAGGAATAATTTTTAAAACAGTCCATATGGCTAAGGATTTATACTGCCTCATAGCAGTTCTTTACTTATCCTATGAGGTGTACAGGCAGGAGGGACAGAACGTCATATATTCCATTTTCTTATGGAAGATATCCCATAACACGCTGAGGAAATAAAAATAAAATTCAGCAGCTTGAACACTTCCAAAATGTTCTCTCACCTCCACCTCCATTGCCATCACCTCTTTGTTCCAATATAAACTCTAGTTAGACTAAAAACTTCCCTGCTTAATAATGTATTCCTGTAATTCATTCACATAGATTTTGTGAATTTGAATTTTCTTTAATTTATTATTTAAGACTGGAATTTTTTTTTACTATTTTTATTGGTATTTGTCCTAACGTAGTCATTTCTCTAGATAACATTTTGCACACCTACTTTTTATTATATATACTGTGTAATCTAACCTTATGGTTAGATTTATCTCAGGTAACATTTATACTAATTTCTTTAAAAAAGAATTCTCCATTTTCAGATTAATAGCATTAATTTGAAAAATAAGAAAATCATTACAAAAGAGAGATGGGGCACTCACATCCAGCAATATATTTAAATAGTGTTTTAGCCTTCAAAGACTACACAATATTAACTAATTAATTCTCCTAATTGCTTGCAGTGAGAAGTCAGCATTATTTTGTAGTGTAACACAGAGAGCAGAAGGTTCCCGTGACAGATCAGTCTGGGCAATACTTGACCTGTGCAGCATTTTCATGTAGGTCTAATTTAACTACCTTATTAGTTCACAGACAAGAGAAACAAAGAGATGCTCATCACTCCTGAAAAGTAACAAGCCTTAGGAGTCCTAAAGTAGGTATTTGAAAATGGTATAATTTTGATATAGATAATTTATAGACTTGATCAATATTATCAATTAATAATATCAATATCAAAATAATATCAATTATCTATCACATAATTGATAGAGTTGGCAAATTGACTCTCTAAAAGCTTTGCTAGAGCTGGTACAGCAAAAAAGCTGAACATGAGGGACTGAGGGTGGTATTTGGCCTTGTGACCAGTGGGCAACACCACCACTGAAAGTGACTCCTCCAGCAAACATTCTCACAGGCTGCAGAGAGGGGATGTAAATTTGCCTTTCAGCTTAGAGTATCAGGCTTCAAAACCTCTTAATCTGGCACTCTCAGTACTTCTGCCCAAGAGGACAAGCAAATGGTGCATCGAGAAGCAGCAGTGCTTGCTCACCTCTGCAGTAACTACCTTCCCAAAATCCTCTGTCAGTTCTCCATACAAATCACCTTTATAAACAAAAACTATTGCCATCCTCAGGTGGCTTGTAGAGAACATGTCTTCTTCAGCATTTATCCATAAAATGGATGATAGATTAACCAAGTTTACAAATGAGTCTTGCCTCACAGGAGCCAATGGAGCACAGCCAATGGCCTCAGCACAATCATCTGGTTTTTTAGCCTATGGAGAAACACAGAAACTGGCAGCTGATTTGGAGGAATGGCTGCTATTCACAATTCTCTCTAGGCTACACACAACCCTCACACTATTCCATGGATACAGTCTGAGGTGGTGTTGGTTTTCCTTCAGTTTAAAAGTACTGTTGATCCCACTTGGAAGGGTGGGTCCCTGTGGGGAATCAGTCTCAGCTAGCAATTCTACCTGGGACAGGTATCTCAATCCTGCAAGGTACTGGGTACCCATGACTGCAGTGCAGATAGTACCTATTCCTCTAGTTGCTCAGCACTTTTCAAAAATGGACAAAAATTGCTGTGGAGACCTCAATCCATGTGGACCTGCATCCTGAGTCCAAAAAAGAAATGCATTGATGCAGAAATGTTGGCTCCTAGGAACTACATACTTATAACATCATGTGTCTGACAAAAACCAGCATACAAAATGATCTGAAATTATTTCATTTTCTCTTCCACTTATGTTTTTCTTTTTCCTGTCTGCTAATACATAATTTAACCAATGAAGTGAATTTAAGCTTTTTCTGCCCGGATGTACAGTTAAACTGGTGCACAGCATCTGCACAAAACATTAGGCTTGCTAATGGAGAAGCTGTGATCCTTCACAGACACAATCACAAAATGGGATTATTAGGAGGTTTTGCCAATTTTGCCCCAAGCAGGTAGTTTAGTTTAGAGAGGTAACTGAGGATAGGGTTAGTAAAGCACCTGGTGTGAGATACAGGCATGGCTGTACCTCCACAGCACACAGGGAGAGGCCAGCACCTCTGGCTGTGGTCAAGGTCTGCCCATAGTGAATGTGCTCATAGTTCAGTGACCCAGAGGACAATGCAGGGAGGAATGGTGAGACTTCAGCTGTGCCTTGGACACTTCACACACAGCCTTAGAGAAGCCCTGGCTCGGTCTCTTCCATTGTGGTGGGTGGAGAAAAGGATGTGGCAATGGGTGCACTCCTGCCCCTGAGCCAAACAGCTGGTGCTTGGCCCCCAGGTGTGCTGCTGGGATGTGGTGGCCCCTGTCCCTGTGTGTCCCCATAGAATACCAGAACCACCAAACTGTGTTTTCTTTCCACTTTTCCATGGGAGGAACATCATGCTAGAGAGAGGACAAGAGAGGACCCAGGAGAGAGGATGACCTACACTTCAGAGCTGGGGATCCCAGGAGAATCACTAGATTTTGCATGATATGGCAAAATAGAAACAGTTATGGAAGCAGAAAATAGAACCTGAGTTCCTTTTGGTGACAGTTAGGATACTTTGGCTTGAATGGAAAATTTGAGAGTTTGACCCCAGCCCTGGCATTTCACAGTCAAAGGTGTCACTGTAGGCACTTGCTCCAAAGGGCAGGGGTAAGACAGCCAGCAGCATTCCTCCTCAGCTGCATTTTAAAGGAAAACTCTGCCTTGCTCCTCTCTTTATGAAGAACCCTGTGCTACCTGTGTGTGCCACATGCTCCCAGGAAACAGGCTACACAGATTTCTTCAGAGGAAATTAAGAAATTCTTCTCTGGCTGTGAGCTGAAAGAACATGCAATTCCCTATGTTAGTGGCTTAAGCATTTCAAGTCTGAGCTTTCTTTGCTTGTCCAAAGTTTAGCACCCTACAATGCACACGAGTTTAAAGAGCACAAATTGTGTTTTTCTGTATTCTCATGACTTCTCCTCATCTGTGTAGGAATTTCTAGGATCCAGGTTTTTGATTTAGAAACCTGAGTTTTCTTGAGCATCATTTTAGGCACCATGTTCCCTTATTGGATTAGTAGGTTAATCATTTTATGACATGAGTTTCTCCTCTTTAAGATGGGGATAATCTTGGGTACTTACCTCAGAGCTGGGATGTGAGGTTATGTTCCATACTGCATGGAAATGTGTAGCCATGCTCTGATGTTATAGAAGCTGCCAAAATCCATACTGATCAGATTAAGAAAAAGAGCAATTTAGCTGCTAAATCTGTATTAGCATTCTGTGTTATCGAGGTACTTTTTTTATAATCCTCAGGGATTTTTTTATATAAAGAAAAAATAATGACGTGTATTTTATGGCACCAAAGGCACAATGTTCTACAAATTGAGAATTTACTCTAAGCTAAGGTACATTCTACCTGAAGGTAGATGGAGTATTTTTTTCATGCTTAAGGTTTTTACATTTAAATATATTCACTAGTCACTAAGTAGCCCTAACTTTTGATCTTGATGCTATTTTTGATGCTTTCAAAATTACTGAAAACATGAATTGTCCTTTTGGATTATGATTTGTGATATATATATATGTTCAAATTCATCCTCTGGTTTCCAGTAGGATGACTCTGGATGTCATTTCATTGGCAGAGCTCCTTGAAGTGGCTAATATCATCACAGTTGTTGTATTTTTCTTTTTCAAAAGACCATGGAGACCACAGCAATGTCAAAGATGCACAAAATTTTTTTAGCAACATTGCTATATGGGATTGTAGCAAAAATTACCTTTTTTGGTTTACTAGTATTTTTGTACTGCAAATCCTCCAGTTACGTGAAAGGAGCTGTAAGAAATGTTGCATGTACCTAAGAAATCTTAAAACAAATAAATGAATCAATATCCATAATTTTTCAAAGACATTTTGGGATGAAAAATTCACTTCTGTAAGCCATTTTATTGGTCTATTAACTATTCTGATGTATTTGTTGCTTTCTTTATTCATGTGAAAAGAAAGGGCAGCTGATGTCACTCAAATCATGTTTATATCATTTGAATATACTTTCTTTGTCTCCACGTGCTGGTATTTATTACATAGATGTAATACCAAAAGCTGTTTCTAAACTGATATCTTTTCTATGTGCTCAGATATTTTTTGATGCTGTCGAGACTGCAGTTAGGAAGCTTTCAATATTATATGTCATAGGTAGGAATGAAGCTCTAGTTCCTGATTTAAAAACCTAAATGTTTGATGTTTGTCAACAAAACACTTGTTCTCAAGGCAAATAACTTCTTGCTGAGAAATGATATTTTAAGTCTAAATGTCATCATTTTCCAAGTAAATTATCAATAACGACTTCTTAAGAAAAGTAATAATAAGGTATTTATTTTAAGCTGCATTGACAATTCAAGTTACTCCATTTTGAAGTGCACTTTTTTTTTTTTTTGCAGTGAAACATTAAGAAGGGAAATATCTTACTCAGAGAATCATACTGCATTTGATCAACAATGTAAAATATTTCATATCCTTGTTGTGAGAGGCCTGAAAAACAGGAATAAACTTGACAGAGATACTTTTCAAGTCCTCTGCAAAATTTTTTGTATAGTTTGCCAGGGCTATTCTAGAGGTCTCATCTCTCTGGAATCCTGGTTTCTACTTAGAGCTGTGAACGGGTCTGTCAAGGTTAAAAATTGCAATAAGAACAAATACTGAACCCATGCAGCAAAGTGAAGGCATTTAGATAAGCAAACAGGTAATCTACAATACAAAGGTTGCAAAATTATATTTAGTACACTTGTATGTAATTATATAAATAGAATTTCCAAGATTAAAAAAAAAATTAAGAAAAAGTATTGTGGAAACAGAATGTTATATCAGATGGATCCCAGTCTGTCCCTGAACTGCAATTCTACTGTTTTTATAGTATTTTAATGTCATTTGCATGTAGGAGAAAGTCTGAGATAGCAGTTAAGAAAATTTCTATTTGAGATGACTCTCAATGTTCTTGTGAACAATCTACCACCCTAATCAGTTTCCCATCTATCCGTCCCCATGACCCACTGATTTCCAGTCTCATCCATTTCCTTGGTAGCCTTTCCCTGATTTTCTCAACCTAGTTTCATTATCCAGTCAGTCAAGTGTAACCCTCATTCTTGATCCAGTTTCAGTCATCCTATTCCCTGACTGACTTTACCTGCTTGGTTTTCCTTCTTTATTTTTTTCTTTTATTTGTCTGCTTTTTGCAGTTACTTCCATGATGCAGATTCAGCTCTCATCTCTTCACACAGCTGTTTCATTCTTGTAGTCCTTCACACTTCTGTGAGGCCAGAAGGGGAGGATTTGAGACCACAGGATAGTTGTTTCCTCTTTTTCTTTCCAGTTTCCAGTGCTCCTCTGGTCCATAATATCACTCTCAGCCCATGTGGAATCAGAATCCAGCACAAAGTGGCTTGAGAGAAACTGGCTGTAAAGCTTGGATTTGTGTCTCTCAGACAAGGCTGAGGGCTGAAATCCGATATTTCACTGACTTATTCCATGGTCAGACTTGGACAGATTTTTCAAATGAAGAATGATTCCCTGGGACAAAGCACTAGAACCTTTCAAACAAGTGCAATAACCACCTGCTTAGTTTACCCACATGCATGTATTTTTCTCTAGTTATCTTCATGGAAATAGTGAAGTTTTTTTAGCTAAAAGCTCCTCCAAAATTCAGCAAGGAGCAGCCTCCCAGCCAAGCAGACTGTAGACCAAATTGTAATTTAACAATGTAATGTCAGTGGAAGGACATAGTTTCTAATGCAGTGGAAGAAACAAAGTGGCACAAGGTGGGAAATAGCAGTGGCTGGTGGTGTTGCACATTTAAGTGGCTAAGATGTGCGAAGGCCAGGAACACCAGTCTTGACAGAATTAAATACTAAACCAGTGGAAATCTGTAGGTGAAGTAGACTCATGTTGACTTACGTCTGATGAAACTATTTCCTCCCCTTTAAATCTCCCAAAACATCAACTTAGGAGGAAACATTTCCTTTATTATTTTAAAAAATCATCTAGTGTAGCTAAGAGCTAGCTACACTAAAAAACAGGAGAATATTATTATTCAGGAAAAGAAATCTTTTTTTTAATACTGGAAAAAGAACATCATATAATGAAAGAGACAGAATAGGCTGTTACAAATTGACATTTGGGGATATCTAACTCCTGCTACTTTTAGAACATGTTAAAAATTCGATGGACAATCCAGTTCTGGAAGTTTGATAAGTCTGTTATAAAGGACAGGGTGAACAACAAAGAAGTTCTGATTTTCCATTAATAACAGATTGTTGATGCTGGTGCACAGTGCCCTGAAAATCTCACTATTGCAGGATCATTTTTTTTTATTCTAAATGAGACAAACACCCGTACGCCAAAATCAGTGGAGCATCTCTGCAGGGATCAGCTCCTCAGGTGGTTAATTTAGTAACAGAGCAGTGTCTCTGAATTCATCAAGATTTTCCTCTAAGTGGAGGTTGGTATTGCAGAAAAACAGACACAGACAGAGACAGCTGCAGAGAGAGAGATAGACTGACAGAGCAATTGTACTCTGGAAATTCTCAGACATATTTTGGGATGGGAAAAATACCACTAAATTGAAAAACAGTAAAAAAGAGGGAAGGAGAAGAGAAAGATGAAAAAGAGAGATGGGTCATGAAAGACTTAAATTGGGAGCAGTCACATTTCTGAAAGTCCATAGAAATTGTTATAGCATAGACATTTACACGTTAATTTTACATCTTCAAAAATCAAAGTGCTTCTACTATGCAAATCTGAGCAAAGCTACTTAAAACACAATGTCCCTTCACTGTAAGCAGTGGCTCTTCTTCTAGTTTATTGTAGCATCAATTGTGGTAAAAGTATCCCACCAGCAAATGTTCGCCCACAGCCAATTTAATCAATTCTGAATAATGAACTAATTTCTTTGCACCATCAGTATGGTTTCCAATAAGAGATGTCATTCTTTATCTTGCTTTTTTCTTCTTGTTAATTTTTTACAACTTCTGGTTAGCATACTCAATAATATTTATTAATCTATGACCAACCATGATAGATTTTATATGCTGTTAAGAGCTATCATTATTTTCATTATGGAAGCAATCAAATGTTTGCATATATGCATAGAATCATGGCAGGATATAATAGCAGAAGTATAAATCTGGTAATTAGTAGTAATAATTGCATAGATTGTTTAGGTAAAGATCACACTGAAAACTCTGAAAGCCACAGAGTGACAGATGTATGTCTTATGGAAGGATTTGGTTCTGTAATTCCACGAATTTGAGCATCTAATATAGTGTCCCTTAAGCCATCTACTTGCCCAATTATGCCTCACTTTCCTGATAGCCCTCCCCTGAACTTTCACCTGACATGTCGCTCTTAAATTGGGGCATCCAAGGCTGGATGTATTACCTCAGGTGCACCTCCACAGCACCAAACACCTTCAATCAATGGTGAACCCAATCCCTCCTGCTGATTCATGCACACCTCTGCTTCTTTTCTCTGTCTTCCAAACCTGGACATTTAAAAGAAAGATTGAAGAAATAGAAAAGAAAAGAAAACAAAACAAAACAAAAAACCAAACCAAAACAACAACAAAAAAAACCCCAACAACAACAACAACAAAAAAACCCCACCAAACTCTCCATTATGAGACTTTTGGAGCCAACCTACAGATGCTGAATTTATTTCTACGAACATATTTTTTTGGCAAGTCACTTCTGCAGTATCCATTCCTATTTTGGTTCTTACTCTTCATCCTTCAGTGTTGACAGTTATGGGTTTAGGAACCTATCATCTGAAACCTCACTTGGGCATTTGTACTTTTTTTGGACTGTAGAGAAGACTAACAGGAACTTATCCTATCCTTTCAAAGTTGTAAAAATAGATTTCCACACTAGCCCCAGTTTCTAGATTTGGTGACCTGCCAAGAGATTCTGCTCCTAGTCATTCTGCTGCCCACTTGTTAGCAGAAAACTCCCAGTGAAAAGATGAGTTTTACAGAATCTGCTTTGTATCAACATGGTTGGTGAGGGAGTTGCTGTCATCTTTGCTTACTTTGTGCAGTGCTTTCAAAGTCCTCCAAAACCTGAAGACATTGTTTTTGAGTCAAAGGATTTATCCAAAGATAAATATGCCTTTGATAGGCTTCCTACACAGGGAAAGTATTTTAAATTAGGGATTACATTTCTCTAAACCCAGAAATTTAGTCCTTTGTAATAGCTCATAATTAAATACAGTCCCTTACTCCCACATATATCCCACTGAGTAGACTTATAATTGTGTAAAAACATTTACATTTCGATAGTCTCTGTTATGAAAAATGGGAATTAAGTCATACAACATAAAGCATCAGAATAACACAGTTTCCATTATCACACCTCCTTGGATTTAAAGCAAAATCTTCCACAATTATGAGTTATGTTGACAGGCAAAATCTAATATCAAACAGTTTTATTGAAAACTCAGAAGTTATTTGCTAGGAGCTTGTTTTGTTCTGGCATTCACATTTAAAATACTACTGTTAATTAACACAATTATAATGTGTGTCCCATTGTATTATTGCAAGGATTGGAATTCTTCCTTTGTAAGTAATCTGCTTACATATGTCATTTGCAATTGTGTGCAGAAAGCAAACTTTATAAAGAAAATGCCTTTATTGAAACTGATGAGACATTCTTGTTTTAAAACGTTCCACAAAATTAAAATTTCTTTCAAAACCCAGAGGTAAATTGGATTTTCCAGACTGTCTCCTTTCATTGTCTTTTGCATTTTGACATTTAGTCGGTAGTCATGGCAGCTAGTAAGAATGATTGCGTAGCATAAAGATGCAGTTACACATATTTGGCTTTGGGTTAAGTACATTTAATGCATGGGAATTGCTCAAAATCAACCAATAAACTTACACAAATAAAGCTTTATATACCTATATATATATACACATACATATATATACTTTTTATGTATAGCTATAGATAAAAGCTAACTAATTAATGATTCTATGTGTTTGGTTTTCAGACCCTATAAAATGTGTTTTCTAGTCTATATGGAATGATTAGTTTTGAAAGATACTATCTACAGCCCTCACAGCTGCATATTTTCTCTTAAATGCATTCTCCTGATATTTATGGTGTGAAAATAACTGCAATAGGTTTTGCACTCAGTGTGATGACTCAACAAGCAAGGAATGCATTTAATTACTCGAATACAAAGATTGATAGTCCAGCTCTACAAGAAATCATAATTGCATTTATATCATCATACAAACACAAATTTCTACTTAGCTGATTGCCCTGCTGCTTTTTTTTTTTTCCTTTTTGCCAAGAAAACAAAAAAATGAAAAAAAAAGAGCACCTTACAATTAATTTGGCTTATTGTTCTGAGCCTCAAGACACAACTAAATATTTTGGCCTTCATCAGTTCAAAGCAAAATTTCGAAAATATTGGAAGACATTAAAGGTATCTGCACTTTGGAATGGCACAGGTTAATGAAGGTTGTGCTTAAAAAAACCTATATGAGTTATAAAAATGTCATATTTTATATCAGAGCTACAGTTTTGTTAAAACCATGTTCATATCTGAGCCAGAAAAATGGTAAGAACCACTTAATGGAAACTGTCACTGTAGCAATCTCTCTCTGTTCCCTTAACTGAGGTACTCCACAACAGCTGAATGATGAAAACACAAAAAGTTGCATTCCTTACCCATTCTTTCTTAGTTGCTTGTTTTTCCTGAACCATTTTGGGCCATTCCTTTCCTTGATGCTATATCAGTGATTTGATTTCAAAACATGTGGGTAGTTCTGCTAAAATTTTGTTTCTGGAGAAGCTCAGTATGAACAATTTGACTGTAATCTCAGCACAGAGGTGAGGGGAAGGATTTCATCACGTGATACCAGGTACAAGTCCAGAAAACATCTGCTGTGTCCAGATGAAAAGAAACAGTAGCAGAACTCCTATTTCCATCATGAAGACTGGCAATATGCAAGGTTGTGTCATAGTCTCCAAGCATGATAAAACACAGATGGCTTGGAATAAAATGAAACTCAGTATCAAGTGTCAGTGGGCGATGCACGGCCAGGTGATGCACGACCAGGAAGTGTTTAACATAAAGGGAAAAGGGTGATGCAAGTTTAAGTCAGTGGAAGCCTCTGAAGACATCACCAGGAAAAACTAAATAAATGCCACTGTTTCAAACACACATGGATGACAGTGAGATTCAGATAAATAGAAGTAATAGTGGCAGCCAGCTCTCTCACACCCTGCTCTAGTAACCCAGTCTCACTGTGCTGGAACAGAACCCATAGTGATTCATACCTTGGGAAGATGCTGTTTGATCATAGCAGGCTGCGTGACTAAACCCTTGCCATTCTATTTCATCATATTTGATTTGCATCCTCCCTCAAGGGGCTGTTTCACCAGCCAGCACCTGTATTGCCTGCAACACTTGCAAAGAGGTTTCATTTATACAGAATTCAGGAGAGCTCTGTTCCCCAAGAAGGTTTCCTATAGAATAGGTCTGTGACCCAAGGCATATTTTTTTTTCATGTCTGGGTCATTTTTTCCCCCAGCATCCCTTGCCTCTCTTTCTCACACCATAAGCTCTTTGGCATGGGGTGTTTGCATCTGACACATTTTTACAGAAAGCAGCTCAGATCTCAGCTGGGCCCCCACACACTCCCACAGAGTGATGACGAGATGACCTTAAGAGCATTCGGGGAGGTAGCAGCCATCCCTAACAGCCTAGTCCAGGGTGTTCTGCTGGGTTCTCTGCCTGAGGCACCAGAGGAGATGGAAGTGCTCAACATAAGAACTCAAAATTTCACTTCCCACCACTGCTCAGTTCAGCACCAAGCTGCAGTCATGCTGCTGCTGTGGTGGCTGAAGCCTGCGTGCTGCTGAGGGAAAGTGGGCTGCTTGCAGGCTTGGCAATTTCCAATCTGTAACTCAGTTCTCCCCGTCAAGAAGTTGCAGCTCCTTTGCATGTTCTTCCCTGATGCTTCAGCCACCAGCAGGGCCCCAGAACCAAACCAAGCACCACAGGAAACAGCTCAGCCCAGGAGCTCCTGAGCACTACGTGTCTGCTTCTGAGGGAAGGACCAGCAATCTGGGGTTGTCCTATTGCAGGGAAGTCCTGAAGCAAACTCCGCTATGCTGATGTCAAGGAAGGCAAGTACAGCTGGTAGCCCCCATCTCAGGAATGCTGAGACAAAATAACTTGCATACAGCAAGGCTGGGGTGGTTGTGTTGAGAAGAGACTTTGAAAATCCTTCTGCTTCCCTGGCCTTCAGACAGGTGCATCAGGACTGCTGAAAACATTGCTTTTTGGCCTGCAAGTAGATGGGCATCATGGTTCAGTGGTGCCTACCAGGAGGGATTTCAAAGCCATGTTAATGGAAACTTTGGAGTGAAATAGCTGGTTTTTGAAGCCATTTTATATGTATCCTGTCTCAGAAGTGTAAAAGAGATTAATGTTGTTGAGTTCTGGTGAAAGGGTATGTCACAACCCTTCAGGCATACAATGCAAAGGAAATACATTACACACCATGAGCACTAAATCATCGTAGGCAAATCCACCCATTCAAAAACTCCAGAGCTCAAGGTTTTGTTTCTTAAATCATTCATATGAGATTTTAAGTGATAGATCAGGAGACAGGGATTTTTCTTGAGAACAGGAAAATTAGTGGTAGAATCAAACCCAGAACAATACATGGAGAATCCTTACTACAACTACTACTACTCTAGCAGGAGTTCTCAGCTAAAAGTAAACCAGATTTTTTTTTGTAAGGCACGACAGAGCCAAGCTTGCTACAATGCCAATCAAAAGAAACTCTTTGCCGCAGGTGCAGGTATGTAACAAAACCAATGACAGTTCTCGAGCAGTTAAGGTGAGCCAAATAAGGAAGGTTATTTTTTCCTGGTCTTGCTGCTTTCCTCCTGGTGCTTGCTGAAAGCCTTTTCCATCCTGTACAGATTCAGGAAAATTACTTTGGTTCAAATCATCCCATAGCTGAATTTCCACAGTCTTTTTTGCTTCCAATGAATACAGGAGACAGTGGATAGCAGAATTGTTCCTGGCTGGGGCTGGCTTAAAATTTTTCAAATTTTGATGTTTGCATGACTTTCACACTTACATGATAATCAGAAACTGTGTCTCTGGTGGCTTCTTATGAAGTAGGTGTAAGCTCAGCATCTTAAACGTCAGTATCCTGCAAAATCATCTGAATAACAGGGTTTGAACTTCTGACTGCACAAAAATTAAACAGTTATATTCAGTTAACCAGCAGGAAATAAAGCTGGTTTAGGACTACTGTAGCCTTTAAGTTCATTCTTCACTCTTCATCCTCCCCATTGTTTTCAAAGTCTGTTTTAGTAACATACGTCCTTTCTTACTCAGAATGCTCTATGGGAAGAAAACTGAGGGAAGGCAGATGGAATGTAGAGATATAGAGGAAAATATGGTGAAGCGATGCCTCGTAAAGGCAAAGCAGCCCTTAAAGAAGGCTGTATTTTCCCTTTGGGAAAAAAAAATCAGGAATTTTTGGTTTTACCTTGGTTGAAGTTCTCTTAAGTTCAAAGGAATTTCAAGAGGGCCACAGTCCTGTATATTAGTACTGGCTCCTTGGCTTTCCTTTCAGCCCTAAAGAACTTTTGGAACTGAACTGCCAGGGGCTTCTTCATGCCACTGTGATGCATGGGCTCTGCAAAGGGGTCACTCAGAAGAGAGTGCAACATCTGGCTTTGCCACTGCTATGGACCAGATTCTGCAGAGCTGAAGAAGGAGGAGCTAGCCCATGGCTTTCCTGTCTTGCCTTCCCGTGTTTCTGCCACCATGCAGTGTGATGAGGCTGTGGGGCCCGAGTGCACCAACAGGCTCTGAACAGAATCACAGAATCACAAAATCACAGAATCACAGAGTCACTAGGTTAGAAGACACCTTCAAGATCATTGAGTCCAACCCATGCACCAACACCAAGTAAACCATGGCACTGAGTGCCACATCCAGTCTTTTTTTAAACACATCCAGGGATGGTGACTCCCCATAAAGTACACTCCAGTACTTTATCACTCTTTCTGTAAAAAAACTTTTTCCTGACATCCAACCTATATTTCCCTTGGCACAGCTTGAGACTGTGTCTCTTGTTCTGTCCATTGCTGCCTGGAGAAAGAGACCAACCCCCACCTGGCTACAGCCACCTTTCAGGATGTTGTAGAGAGTGATAAGGTCACCTCTGAGTCTCCTTTTCTCCAGGCTAAACAACCCCAGCTCCCTCAGTCATTCCTCACAGGGTTTGTGTTCCAAGCCCCTCTCCAGCCTCGTTGCCTCCTCTGGACGCGCTCAAGCATCTCAATGTCCTTCCTAAACTGAGGGGCCAGAGCTGAACACAGCACTCAAGGTGTGGCCTCACCAGTGCCAGGTACAGGGGAAGAATGACCTCCCTGCTCCTACTGGCCACACTATTCCTGATCCAGGCCAGGATGCCATTGGCCTTCTTGGCCACCTGGGCACACTGCTGGCTCATGTTCAGCTGCTGTCACCAGAACCCCCAGGTCCCTTTCTGCCTGGGCACTGTCCAGCCACACCGTCCCCAGCCTATAACGTTGCAGGGGGTTATTTGGCCACAATGCAGGACTCAGCACTTGGACTTATTAAACTTCATTTTATTGAACTCTGCACAGGAACGTGTCTGCTGCATTCCTTTGACGGAAATATGTGTGTTTCCATTTCAGTGACTGGAAAGCACAATGTGACTACGACAAAGCATCTGTATCAGTGCTTGTTTCGAGTAATCATGATAAAGTTGTTGTTTTTTTCAAATTCAAAAAAACCCTCACATCAAAATCTCATTTTGGAAATGGGTTTGCATTAGCTTGACAAAGAAGTCCCATTAACTCGTGTCACAGATAACTGTAAGAGCCAGGGCTCAGTAAATGTTTCAGCAGTGAAAATTACATACATTGCAATAATACAAAATAGTAACTTTACATCTTAACATTCTGACATCATAAAGTGAGCAAAGACATTTGACTCTAACCACGCACAGTACATAAAACCAAAGACATGGTACCTGAAGTAGTCCAGAAAGCCATAGTCATGATCAGTGATAGATTAGGTTGTAAAATTAGCAGCAATTTTTAGTGAGACTTGTGCCACTCTTCAGTCTGCATGTTTGTAGCCATGTGTATTGTAGGAAATGAGGTTCAAGAAAACCATTACTGCACAGTCTTTCCATAAGAAAACAGCTTCTTGTATATTCCACAGGATGGGTTTTCCAGCCAGATCCTATACTGTCACCTAAATTATGCTGTGGAAATGTTATGCCAGGCCTTGCACCCAAAGACAGGGTTCACTGGTACAATCTGACACAGTCTTAATAACAAGCTGAAGGTCAGATCTGTTGCTTACATTAAGTTTTTTTGAATATTTTGAAGAACTGATGCTACAGTGATCCCTGATTTCACAGCCCCTCTGTGCTTTTATGGATGACACTAATATTTGATCCCCTCTCAAATAATTGTAAAGACTTTTGTTAAAAGGATCTAATGTTGGAGAGAATAAAATTGATGATATTTCTGCCAAAGCCCAGGAACACTCATGAGGGTTACAGAAATTAATGCCTAAAACTATTTTTTCAAACTCCCAGTTGCCACAAAGGCAGATTAGAGCTGTCCCAAGTTCTTCCTTTCTTGTTGCCATGTGTATTGTAGGAAATTCTAGAGTCATGACTGACAGAGGAAATTCACTGGTTAACTCTTTTTTTTCCCCTTGTTTTCTGTTTCTTGTTACTTTTTCATGGTACTTGCTTATTCTATTGCTTAGATATAGAAATATCAAAAAAATCAGAGGACATAACAAAAACTCTATTCTCATCTCTATCTTAAACTGCATTGCAGTATAATAAGAGACCAATTTTAAAGTCTTGGTCCCCAAAGAATGGCCCCAGGTGAGTGGGAGTTCTGTGCCACCTTTCCCTACAGTGAAGAAGGTGAGCACTGTAGGGCATTAAAGAGTCCCTAATCTGTAAAGCAACTTTATTTTTTTGGGAAAACTGGAAAAACACACATACACATAAGGTTGTGAGATGGACTCAACCTAATACTCTGGTGAGCAGTGTTTTGCATTCAGAGAGTAACAAAATAAGCCCCACCTATGTGAACCACCAAAATGAGATATCACTATGACTGAGCATAAGGGATGGATAAGAAATATTTACTGCAGGGGCTTTTGCTTTTATTCTCTCTATCACTGGTGGTTCCACAAGCCTGTAAACATCCCTAGACTTCCTGACACTGAAGATAAATTTGCTGGTCTTAACCTAATCTGTTTAACTTAAGACATCTGAATGGGGCCATCGTTCTCTGGTAGTGTTAATCTCTCCCTTGACTAAAAAGTAAGCTTTCACAATTTCTTCAAAGTAGCTCTCTTAAATAATGGCCAGCATTAACTAAAGTGAGTCCCAGGCTGATAGACCTCAGACATGCCCAAAACAAAATGATACCCAGAATCCATACTGCTCATGCCCCAACTTGAATTTTAATTCTCCCAGTCCCATGTGCTTGTCCCAGTACCAGCCCACCACTTTAGCACTCATCACATAACTTTCTTCAAATATCCCACCAGCTATGGGGCAACAACACAGCTGGGATTATACAACGTCATCTGGCTTGGCAGAAAAGGATGCAGCACATTACAAGAATGAATTAGTAAAAAAACTCGTAAATTACTGGCCACAGAGTGTGGCTGTCAGGTGTTCATAAAATTGTATGACTTAAAGCATTGGCTTGACAAACCAAAAGCTCTAGCACCCCAGAGGGAGCATTACACAAATTTATAACAAAACACATTGTCAATAACATCAATCAGAAATCCATATGAAGGATGGGTGTGATAGGTCTTCACTACCTGCACACTTCATGCTTAATCTTACATCTTAATCCTTCAGTATCTTCCAGGACAGAAAACTAAGCAGAATTTCAGTTCACTCCCAGAAAGGCAGCTGTCACACAGGTTCCTGGCAAGGGAGCACAGGGCTGAGCTGTGTTTTGGGTTACACATTCTGACCATGGGCAATGTGCCAGTTTCTTTTTCCTTTCAGGTGTGCAGAGCTTCAAGAACTAGTTGGCAAGTGGTACTTGAAATGTCAAATTACAGTAACATTACAAATTAATGTACATGATGTACACATATTAATGTATGTGATTAATATATATATTAATGGGTGTATAAAATACATTTCTTATATGTGGACTGGATTTAGTAAGGCAAAAATAATCAACATATTTGCCTTCATCAGATGTTAATTATAAGTAACATTTACACTTTTCTCTCTGCCTTCATGTGTTAAAAATAGTCTTGCTCATGAATAATGGTCTCTGCTGTGACACAGCAATCTGTCTGAGCTGTGCTTTGCCAAGGAACAAAATGTGACCCAAATTGCCCATGGCCTGTCAGTCAGGACAGATTTTCATTTTACAGTGTAAACTGTAGAAAATTCCTTACAGCTATTGGATAACAGATGAGAACAGACAGGAAGGGTTTAGCAGTGCTTTCCTTAACCTTCCTATTACTCCCAGCAGTAAATAAGTGGT
This sequence comes from Pycnonotus jocosus, assembly GCA_013400435.1. Classification (NCBI taxonomy): domain Eukaryota; kingdom Metazoa; phylum Chordata; class Aves; order Passeriformes; family Pycnonotidae; genus Pycnonotus; species Pycnonotus jocosus. Next base: position 151,707 of record VWYP01033507.1, read on the forward strand.
TGCTGACTTCTAATGGCAGCCATAGCACTCTGCCTTGGCAGCTTCATTCACTGGGCAAGTGAGCTGCAGGACTGGCAATAGACTACTTTTCTGTCATTAGCAGAGGAATATAGGAAATATCTGGACAAACATATTATTTGAGATCAGTAAAGCATTTTCAAAGAGGATCATCAAAACACCCCAGCTGACCACACTTTGGTTCCTACATCAGAGCCATCTGGGAGTGCAAAGGAGTTTAGTTGATAGGTATTGAAACTGGAAGGTATTAGCAGTATAACTAGTATGCCCCAGGCTCTAATAGCTCAGACCACGGGACCAGACTAGCCTAAAGAAAAGATCTCCAAAATTATACAACATGTGCATGAAATCCTTAGAATTGTTTCCCTCCAGACATCCAGTCCTGCTGTCCTTCCCTTCTTGTTCATGCAGTTGTAGGACTGGAGCCCCTAAAAGGCCCCTGAAGTTCTTACCTGGACCAGCAAGCAGAGCCCACAAAGGAAGAGCATGGATGTTCACCCAACAGAGGGAGTAGTTTCACAGTTTCTAAATACAACTGTTGAAAATAATGCCAGAAGGTTGAGGAAAGGGTGAGGTTGGCTTAAAACACTAATATTAAGGGACATTTGAGACTTATTCAGAAAAAAAAATCATGCATTCTTAAGTTTCAAAGCCATCTGAGTTCATTCTTTTCTGAAGCTGTCAAAGATTTAGGGGCATTTGATAGTATTTCTAAGGCTTTCTATGCAACTCTGAATATAATGAGTTTATTCTTAAAAGGTAGATGAGGTTCTAGAATAATCACACAGTTTCTGAATTTAGGACCTACAAATACTAATATATTCACAGCAGAACTATAAGAAATGCAAATACTGAATTGTCTTCTGGTTTTGGCAAAAATCAGTGTTCTTAATGCACATAAACATTTAGATCTTGCTGCATATAACTAAAAAGATTCTGTTGCCATCTTTTGTCAACATTGTTCTTGCCTAGCAATTTCCCTATCAAAGTTTTGTAGTATTGAGATTACCATCATTTACTCTCCTTCATTTAACTTGCACCGTTAATGGAATGATATGTTGCTTACATGACTGCACAAGGAGTGATATAATTAGCAAGTCAGTGGAAGCACATTTGGAAAATAAACTTCGTTGCAATCACTGCTTGTCTTCGAGTTTTGAAAAGCTCCACTATGAGGCAGGTAGTTTTTGTGTCTCTTTCAGGTTACACAAGAGGTAACCAGATTAATGGGTAATCCTGTGCAAATTGCACAGATGCTCTGTTCTTGTTGGTCTGGTCTATGTGTGCTGCTTTCTTAGCAGAAAAACTTCGGGAGGTAACAGGCTCCCACTGCTAAAACATCAACCCTTGGGATTTGGGAAAGTAAAATTACCTTCCTGTCCAACCTGTGTGACATGGGCCAGCCACTTCAGTCAGACCACCAACTGGACTAACATTATTGCTTTCAGATTTTTAGCGTGTTTTAAGGAAGCGTTTAAGGAAAGGAGAGCTGAACAAAGCAGGAATCCTGCTACTCAGAGCTGAGCCTGATCAATGGGAACATGTCATCACGATGTTGATGCTGGACACCAGAGGAGGTGTGTGCCTCTTCAGGTCCTTTGATGCCCTCAGCCCTTACGTCTACAACAGGAAAACTGAGATTGCCACCATGGAAGGTTGTTTGGTTCCCAGGGTTGCAGAAGCCTCCAGAACTTCTGTGAATATTCAAGCCAAGTTCCAGCTGTGGCTGAAGGAGTCTCTAGGGCACGTGCAGACTAAATCAATACCACAAGAAAAAAAGAAAATATAATTCTTGTAAAGGGTGGAAAGTCATCCTAATTCTGCCAGGGGCCAGAATTAACTAAGACAATGATTTTGACAGCATGCTTTCAGTGCAGCTCTTGCACTGAAGGAAAGAGAGCTGAGCCTGTTTTTATCTTTCTCCTACTGTGTTTTGCAGATGGCAAGTTGGGGGATAAAACACCTTTCTGTAATCATTTTAAATGCTGTTAGGAAGCAAAACATATTCAATGTCAAGCAAATATATAAAATTTTAACAAAGGCCCCAAAAGGCAAGATTCCTGGGATGCTGCCTTCCATGCCTTTTTCTACAAAGATATTTTACGGTATACATTTTAGCAGTGATTCAGCAGATCTTGTACAAGATTCTGATTATATCATCAGTGGCCATGTCTTTAACACACAACCCAGTGTCCATTTTCTCTGTGTTTAGCAATGTGCCAGGGTTTAATGTGCACCCACTCCACAAACCTGCTGCTGGGAAGGATGTAATTCCAGTGGTATGGGCAGCTGGCTGGGCAAGCCCTCTTCAAAGAAAAGTCTTGAAAACCACACCTGTGTGCTTGTTGGATGGAGGTCTAGGTGAACAATTCATTATGTTTACCATTATTCATAATTTGTCATACATCAGATGGACATGGTTTTCTCTTCAGAAGATTTTTTGAGTTATTCTTTGTAAGTTGGTATTTAGGTTTCAAACCAAAATCGTGTCAAGATCAAACTCCCATGATAGCTTAAGTTCACAGAAAGCAAAGTCTTTAGTACACTCTTAACCTCAAATCCTGTCCTTTAGCAATGGTTTCTGAAAAGCTATATGTCTTTTAGGTGAGTTATTAAAGGTACATGATTAGAGGTCCTTGTGCAAAGCTTAATTAAATTAACTAATCCTTTATTGGCAGCTAGAAAGTTTTTTCTTGAATCAGGCTTCTTTCTGAGTAGGAAAAACAAAATCAAAACCCACCAGAGCATCCATGAGAGGGGTTGACTGAGAATTTCATATGTGTCCAAAGTTTGAAGATCAAAACACCGTTTGATTTTCCTCTAGCAACAACAAGGGTTAATTTTGTCTAGTCTATTAAGCACAATACTTTGAGTTATACATATTTTAAGCCACATTTTTCACATGCTGGCAGCAAATGAGTGTCTGCCTCTGTAAGTATGATTTTGGTAATAGCAGGGATTTCTGTGTGCCAAAATATATTTTGAAGCACCCTGCCTTAACATCCATGCATTATGAAGTGGGAAGTGTGGAGGATATTGCCCCAGAACCCAGGAGAGCCAGCTCTAATCTGGGCTCTGTCACTGCCTTGCCAAGTGACCAAGTACAAGACTGTTTTCTCACTTACAAGCAATTAGGAAGAGTGAGCACAGCACACTGTATAATGATTATTTATTGGTATGACCATTCTTAGACCAGTGCCTCCTCAGCTCATGACTGGGGCCTACAGGCACTATAAAGTTAGCAAAGATAGCATCATAAAGGTAAATTACAAGGGTATTAATTGCATCAGGTAATATAGACTAGACCCGAGTGTGAAAGCCACAGATTCTGGCCAGTAAGTGGAGAAGGAAAAGCTTTGTTTCAGGTAGTTAAGCATATTAAGGACATTATGCAAATAATTTGATATATTCTCATTTCTGGTTTTATTTTTAATTTTCTGGATGACGTTTTCATTTGTAAAATAAAGTCTTTAGTATCTGCCTATGGCAATCTATGGCCAGCTTTTCATAGCTGTTCTCAAATTGCATTTGGATATGTCAGAGAACCTGTAAGAGCTTCATGTCTCTCCACCTGCCAGGGGAGAGTGGAATCATGGCACTCTTCCAATGCTAAATGCATTTCCTGGTAGCCAGATTCACTTTCTATAAACCAGAGAGGACTGCCTGCATTATGCCCAAGGCTGAGGTCATGTAAAGGACCAGAAGCCATCTCTGCAGCTCTAGGATCTCATTTGTGATTTAATAAAGGTTCAATGTTGAAAAGAAATAGTTGAAAGTAAATACTCTAGAGAAATCTGCCAGGTGGGTGATGGACTAGGCTTTCTGGTCCCCAGCCACTTGTCTCAGCTAGAGATTCTCTAAGGAGGAGCTGGGGGAATGAAGCATGCTAACGAGATCTCTCTTTTCAGCTTACAAGGAAAAGATGAAGGAGCTGTCCATGCTCTCGCTGATCTGCTCCTGTTTTTACCCGGAACCCCGCAACATGAACATCTATAAATATGATGGTGAGTGATGTTTGCTGGAAATCATCCTGTGGGTCAGAAAATGTGCTAGTGCTGGGAAACTGCTCAGTTCACCCCCTAGTCCATAGTGTTGGTGAATATTTTGCTGATTTAACAATTGCTGGTTTGGGCTATTACTTTCTATGGAGTGTGCAGTACCCATGATGCTGGATATTGTTCCTAATAAGAGCTAACTAAACTTTTAATGTTATCCCTCTCATACTGAGCTATTCTTTGCCTGCTCCTCATTTGAGAATTACAGCTCTTCATAGAGCTGGCATAATTCCCAAGAAAATGAAGAAAAGATGAAACATACTTAAAAAATTAATCAGCTTGGGCACCGCTTGCAGGGGGTGTGAAAAGGCACAGAACCCCAATAAGCTTTCAAAATTGCTGTAAATTGTTATCTTTATGAGATTAAGGTATAATTAAGCTATTACAGATAAAATGGAATGTACTCCCGAGAACAGTTTTCAGCCCATAATCTGCCATTGCATTTAAAATGCCCAAGGCAAAGAGCTAAATCATTTGTCTGTACTTCTGATCCCACTCTGATATCAGTGCTGCTTCTCTCCTCAATACTGCTGGTGTATTGAAGGATTTACTATTTCCCTCCTTATTGTGCAGACATGGAAGTGAAACAGATCAACAAACGTGCCTCAGGCCAGGCCTTTGAACTGATCCTAAAGCCGCCATCTCCAGTCTCAGAAGCACCACGAACTTTAGCTTCTCCAAAGAAGAAAGAGCTCTCTCTTGAGGAGATCCAGAAAAAGCTGGAGGCTGCAGAGGAGAGGAGAAAGGTATCTTTCCTTTAAAAACATGCTAGTGGTTAGACATGATTTAGTGCACAGAATAGCAGTCGAGTTCCCTGTCCATTTGGGTGTTTTCCATTGCCATCACTGACTCATGGTAGCCTGCACAGACAAAAATCATCAATATGCTTGTAGAAATGGATGAGTTCATTTTCTTTCAGCAGCTTGCAAACAAGCCTCACTGGTTTCAGTGCTGGGGAAGCATGCATGACAAAAGAGACATAGCTTCAGACAGGGGCCAAGTGGACTCAAATGCACTTGCTTACTGTGTGAATCTAACTAAGTGGTTCACTTGGGACATCTGTAATAGTTGCTCAAAGCCAGTGCAATTATTGTGTCTGAGTTTAAGAGATGGATCTGCAATTCAAGAAGGTGCTGTCTGGGCTACCAGACCTTGACTCCTCATTGTGTGCATGAAAATTATTCACAGGGTGTGCATAAGGCAGCTAAATTATCTTATTTATGAAATATAGAGGGACACTCTGAACAGAGTGAGTTTGGGATCATTCACATATACTTGAATGAAGACACTAGTGTAGCACAGACGCTAAAAGGCATTTTTAGCAGTTTCACTAGTGATGGAAATTGGCCTTCTGGGGGGGGGGACGACTAAATCTTCCCCTCTTTATGATCTTACCCATAATGGTAAAGTTCTGTTTCACAATCATTGAGTTTGTCACATAGCATTTGGAAGAGTTGTTACACCTTTTTCACAAAGGTTGGTGCAAAGGCAGCTGGAAATACCTGTTAACTGCTTATTTGGCTTTCGTCATGACTGATGTGTTGAAGACATCTTTATTTTCTCCAAGTCAGAGCTAAATCAGGTTGCTTTTTCTTTTTACTTTTTACAAAGAGAAAAAGACAAACTCCATTTTGGATAAGTCAGAAGATGACAGTCACCATAGCCAGCCTAAATTGCCAGTCTGGAAATTATCAGTGTTCTATATATGCAGAGCATAGCATTTATGCTGTGTTGCACCATTTCAGAAAAGTCATGACTGGCTGCAGTGACCACAGAAAAATCGAAATTGTTAATACATGGTTTCTTTTTGCTGACACGCAATAGGAGAGCCACAGAAGATTTAGGATCTTAGGAACTTCTGTGTCTTTCACCCAGGATATCAATGTTATTTTCTAGCAAATTAGCTTGCACAGTTAAATAGGCATTAGAAACCCCTCCTACCTGCCCATGGAGTCCCTGGTAGGGGGTTTCTGAGAATGAAACAAGCTTATATGTCTCTTAAGTCTTTTATTTATCTTTTAAACAATGTGATTTCTTGCTAAAACTGCTGTTAACAGAACTTTTCCTGGTGTCGTCAAAAACGTATACAGAAGTTCAGGGACAGCATCTATGCCACAGATAGCACATGGATCAGATCCAGGAAAAGCAATTCCATTCTCTTTCACTCCTGTCACACCAGATCAGGGTCACTGCCAAGAACCTCAAGGGAATGATTACCCTGGTGTATGGTTTGTTATGTGTCTGCTGAAGTCTGTAGATCTGGATTACTGACAGGTTTTTAAAACCTGGCATTCAGTTTGCATTTGCATTGAAACCTGGCTGTTCTGAACCTCACTAATTTGAACAACTCATCTAGATGAGAACTGCAGTGTTGCTACTTCTGCCATTTTTGCTGGCCCGCTAACAATGACTCTGTGGTTCTAGCACACATTCATTAGCACTATTGCTTCTTTCAAACAAATATATCTGCCAGAGCATTCATTTCAGTAAGAGGACATGACTGTATATCAAAGGAATTTCCATTTGCACCTGCTGAGAAGGGTGAGCTCTCACTCACCCAAGTTATGATATTCCCCAAAAACTCAGTCTGTGAAGTTCCTTTGTGTCGAGTACAAATGCTCAAGTGAAAATACAGACACAGAATGAAATGACAGCAATCAAAAGCCTGATATTATGCATATACTTGCTGGAAAATACAAAATGAATGTTTCAGAGATTTCATTCCATTTATTTCATTACTGTTCATTTCTTCCTAAAGAAAAACTCATCATGCAATAAATTGGTAATCAGTGATAGCAATACAGACACCTGCCATTTCTGCCCCTTGACACTATATTCATTTTGAATAAACATATAACTGAGTTATTTTAATGGACAAGATACTCCACATTAGCATTGCAGCAGAAATTGCTGGGAAAAGAACAAAGAACAGAGCAAAATATTTCTTTGCATCAGAATTAAAATCCCTGGTGTTCTCACATCTCAACTATTGGCTTCATTTTTGCCCCAAAAAAGAGCATAGTGCATAGAAGGATAAAAAAGCAATTAAAGGAACAGAAAATCTTCCATAAGAAGATAAATTAAACAGTCTACTTTTCAGCTTGGAAAGAGACAACAGATGAAAGATAAGATAGAAGTCTACAAAGTCATGAATGGTAATGAGAAGATGAATAGGAACAATTACATTCTATTTCACAAAATCCAAAGGGGACAAAACATTCAAGGAAATCACCAGATAGCAATTTCAAAAAGGAATTGTGTTTTCATGTATTGTTTATTCAAGATATATTTGTTATCACAGACTGTTTACAGGTTATTAAAATATTATTTAGTTCAAAATTATAATAGCAAAATCAATAGAGCACTGCCTTGTACAAAATTATTATGTGAATGGAACTTATGGCTCAGAAAATATGGAATTTGCTGAGTGATGAAAGCTAGAGGGATTTGCCCAGCTTCATCTAGTTTCCCTCAGCATCTTCTTCTACTTTCTGCTGCTAGACAAACCAGACAGACTTTTTTCTAAAAGGCAACATGCTTGTTATTATCATACTTTTCAATCTATGTCAGACATAGCCATTCTAGATCATGTCCTTCCAGTACAGTTCTAATTAAAATCAAGTATAACTAATGAACGAGAATTGGCTTTTTTGAAAAAAAATCACTAGTGAATTTTACACTGCTTAGGAATTAGGTTCTACTCTGTTAATTAGGCAGTGTTCATTAATAAATTTTCAAACTCATGAAAACATCTAGAGCAATACATGCACTTCAGCAGTGTCCTGCTTATGCTTTTTCCAGTTTATCATTCTTCTTTATTTCCTTGTAAGCTTTTACAGGACTTCCCTTTCCTTTTCTCCCCCTCTTTCTCTACCTCACTTGACAGTCACCACCTCATACTCTCAGAAAGTTTCACCTGAGGCATTTTTTGCTTTTTGCATTACACAGCAAAGCCCATTTGGGCTAGTCACAGATTTGTCTTTTCCATTTATAGAGTCCTCTTTATAGCATGTCATGATTATCCTATTTTTTTTTTTTTGGCATATGTGTGCTATATTTTCCTACCTTGATGGATAATCAGAAAGATCTTTTCATCCTTCTCAGTTAAGAAATTAGAGCACTGTGACATTGTATACAGCAGAAGTTTTTCTTACAGAATATTTAACATTTATTAATTTTTACCATTTGGCCTTGAATGTTCAGCTGTTCTTACTAGCAGTGTACAGAGTTCAAGGGGCATATGTCAAATTTTATATTTTTGTTGCCTATGTTCAATTTACTTACTAGCATAAAAAAGAAACACAAAAGGCATGTGCATTTCTACCAGACTTTGGATTATAGGAGAAACTGTATGTAATTAAATTCTTTTAATGGCTTTGTATTGGGATGAAATTGAATCAAGTTTATCTCAAGAGCTTAGTGTGACAAAGAATGCAAGAAAAACATTTTTTTAACTTTCATGCTGTTGTATGTTGACATATGGCTCCATGGGTTTTTAATGCCATTGCAATGAGATGCCACAAGGCAGCCTGGGCTGGGCTGGGCTCACTGAGCTCCCCACAGCAGCAGCCAGCCCAGGGCACCTCTGCCAGCATCAGGACCATGCTCAGTGTTGGGCTCCAGCATCCGACTCACTGCCCCTTGAACCAGCCCCACAGCCTGCCCAGAGGCTGCTCTTGATACTCTGAGTCCATCTCTGCTTTGGCCATCCATGCTTTACTGCTCTGTACAGGAGGCTGATGGGGAAGGGCTTTGCCAAGGCAGGGAAGGTGACAGAGCTGGGGGACAAATGTTCCTCCCTGGATGTGGCATGGCACCTACAGAACTGCTGCTCCAGGTGACAGGCAGAGAAGGCATGCACACCTTCCCTGTCAAAAGTGGAGCTTTCTTCTTCCATCTCATTTCTGTTACCCTTTCCCACCAAATTTTGAGGTGAGAAGGATGGGAATGAAGTTAGTGCCTGAGATACATCTCCTGTCTTGCTCAGTTATTGACCTCCCTTTGTATTGCTGCTGGCCCTCAGCTGTGCCTGTGTGGAGAGGCAATACAGCATGAAGCATTTTTCCATGTAAAAGTCCCAGTAATAGGTGTAATCAGCACCTGAAACAGATGTTTCTGTCACATTTTGATTTACACTGTAGTGTGTCTATACTCAGTGCTTCACTGCTAAGTTTTCTGAAAGATAGACAAAACTGCAAGAAACTTGGCAGTTCCTCATCCAAAAAAACCCGACCAAAAGCATTAGCCTAGGGAATGTGTGCCTGTAGGAAGATGTTTACTACCAACAAGGAGAGGATTTGGTGCTGGGCACCAGGATCTTGGAGCATATGGAGTAAATATCCCAGTGCTGGCAAACATTCTCTCCCCAGTCTGCTGCAGGTTCTGCCACTAATGAACAACCATATGACAATGTGACATTGATCTTCATTAACTTTATGCCAGGCCTCAAACTGCAGCAAACCATGAAGGCAGAGGGCTCAGGTGGTATTTCTGGCACGCCCTCAACATGCCTTGTTCACCCCCACAGGTCACAGCCATGAGAGCTGCAATTTTGTGCCAGTTGAGGAATAGAAACTGAGTTTTCTTGAATCGCAGCAAGGATGGACTCTTTTTTTTTACTCCACATCCCAAAGGTCATTTGGCAGACTATACAAAAATAAATTTTAAAAAAGAGATCCTCACCTAAATTTAAGCAAAATTTTTCAGCAGCTGGTTTCACTAGAAGCAGAGCTTCACACACAGTTACAGATCACATGTCTTTGACTCTCCTGCCAGATGGATACTTCTGACAGGAAGCTAATTTGAGTTCATTCCCATGCTTTTACATGGAAAAATCCCAGCCTCAGTTCCTTCCCCTGAAAACATTAGCACTTCAAGTCACCAAGGCTTCACCTTGGCATTTACATTGCAGTAGGAGCCTTTCCTCCTGTCTTCACAATCTGCTCCATTAATAGGAGCTCTTAGATACACAGGATATTGAGGAATAACAAAGTTATTGCCCTTATTCTGAACAACTGTATTGTAAAAAAACCCTGATCAGTGAACAAATGTGCTGTGAGAGAGGAGCACTCATGACTGGCAGTGTGTCTCAGACAGCCCTAGTAACTAAGGGTACTGGTGTCTGAGGTTGAATGCATTCAAGCTGAAATTCCCAGCTTAAAAGCAGTTGTCTGAACCCATTTCTTGTTTAAGAGCAATAAAGGATTACTTTTATCTCCATATAAAGTACTTCAATATTTGGATATATCTGTCAAACAAAGATAGATAAATAGATGTGAGAAAACAAAGCTCCGCTTACTCAGATAAGGAGAATTTTCTTCCTGTGAGTAATAATTAAACACTGTATCTCCAAAGCCAGCTCCCATAACTAATTTTGCTCATGACTTGAGTGTTTAGTAGTCTGCATCTATCTCCAGCCAGCTAGGTAACAGATGTGGATTTCTTTTTGAACCACTCATCTCTGAAAACCGAAGCCGCACATGGTCCCTTAAAAATATGACATGAACATTGTAGGAGTTTGCCTGCACTTTATCACATCAGTATGTTTCTTGGAGCAAAGGTGTCTGTACCAGGAATATTCTCCAATATTTTTATTCTTCTGTATTTAAATATTAACAAATAAACATTTTTATTCCTCTACATTATTTTGCAACCTTTCAGAACCTTAAGGGGGCTTGTAAAATAGAGGGAAAGTGATTTTTTTTTTTTATCTGCACAGAAAGTGATAGAACAAGGAAGAACAGTTTTAAACTAAAAAAAGGGGTGATTTAGATTAGATGGTAGGAGAAAGTTCTTTAATGTGTGGGAGTGAGGCAGTGACACAGGTTGCTCAGAGAAGCTGTGGGTGCCCCATCTGTCAAAGTGGCCCAAATCAGGTTGGATGGGCTTTGCACAAACTGGTTTAGTGGAAGATGCACCTGTCTATGGCAGGGAGTTGGAACTGGGTGATCTTTGAGGTCCATTCCAGTCCAAGAGAGTCTATGATTCTTTGATTCTATGATGTAACATCAGATGCTGCAGCTAGAGCTGCATTGGTTATGCCTTGTTATATTTAAGAAGTCTTTTGAATATTGCTTTCTGTTTTCTCCACCATTCCATATTTTTCTCTCCTTATTAGTCTTCTTTATCTTTCATTTACAGCTTTTTTTTTATTTTCTCACTACATCTGTATAAGAAACCCTTAACATAAGAGGTTTACAACTATGTTAGAATTATCAAAGATTTGAAAATATCTTTTCCAGCACTTCAAACAGCATTGAAAATAAACCTGAAATAAAAACTTCCTATGTATGTTGGAGTCCTGCATCACTGTGGAACTGTGTGAGTCCAAACACAGCCATTTAAAAGCCAAGACAAACAACAAAGGGAGTCTATTAATCCCAGCTCCCCTGGGTATCCATGGTCATTCATTTACCCATTTCTGGATGTGCAGTAGACTTTGAACAGACAGGGTGGCCAAATTCTTCTGCCAAATGGGTTTGAAACTGAAAATCATTTGACAATCCAGTGTAAACACATAGCAGCTGCCTTCCAGAATCGTCGTAAGGGGATTTCAGAATGGTCTGAACAACAGGGAAACAGGCAGACTGACAGCTGGGCTACAATGCCATTAGAGGAGGGACATTGCTCCAAATGACACTCTACCCTGTGGATGTTTTGTGGCAGAGAGGGGAGCTCCTTTATTTTGAACCAGTCCTGGGTACCGGTGATTTTCCTCTCTCAAAATTCGTCACAATATGCCATTAAAGGCATATTGCAAAGGAAAATGGCATTAGGGGTTTACAGTCAGCTCCTGAGGCCTGCTTCAGCTTTCAAGGACTCTCTTTCTGGTGCCAACACTATTTGCATCCAGTAAATAATGAATGAGAGTATAAGGATTTTCTTCATTATCATGAATTAGAGGACAAATTACTTTTGAATGTACTGTCTGCCAGCCCAGCATCCAGAAATATGTGTACTTTGATATGAAAGCTCTGATTTTTCACTGCTCTCACAGATTTATTTAAAAAAAGTCTTTCCAGAAGGCAAAGGGTTTGAATGGAAGAAAACAAATCCTGAAAAAGGGGCAAGTGCCTCAAAGTCTCAAAGGCATTTTGCTACCACCATTGAACACAAATGCTCTTTTAAAAAATGCTTCTTATATGCATAGTCCAAATGTTACTTTTTATTAGTGCATGGCTATGAACTTGAAAATTGTTTTCCAAATCTAAAAGGTCTGATTTGACAGTACATTATATATGGATATTTAAACACCATGAAATATTAGCCTTTCAGATTAACAAGTCACTTCTGAAATGTTTAATGGGAAAGAACATTACAATTAGTCTAATAGTGTCTTTTCTATTCAAATTCTCAACAGGAAGAGAAATGGGTTCTCAGATTATCCATTATTTTTAGATCATTTAAGCAAAGGGTTCAAAAATTCATATCTGCAAAAAAATTTAATGATCATAACTTTTCCAGAAGTAGACAAGAGATTGCCATTGAGTAGTAAATTAAACAGAAAATGCAGAATAACTTCACAAGCACTGGTCAAACTGGGCCACTCAAGTTTATCCACAAGTGGGAAAGAGAGATGAAAATATTTCATTATTTCAGTTTTACATTGCATCAGATCTTTTAAAATAACTTTTTTACATAGTAAAATAACATATGGTTAAGAACTGTTAAATGCTAAGTATCTGAAATAAAATATTTTGTTTCAAAATAAGCTACTTTTATTATATTATTTTAAAAATTGATATTTTTATTAAATTTATGAGGCTTTCATGATCTTTTAATTGCTCTACAAAATTCCTCCTTTGCCCAGCTCTGCTTGTCTTTGGCTCATCTTTCTTCCATACTCCACCAGAGAAACTCCCTCTGTTTTTGGCTTCATCAGTCTGAGGAGTTTTGTTCCCATTTGAAACATCTTTCATGTGGCCCAGCAGAGTCAAAGACATGAAAAATGTTTGCTCTATTCCTCTGTTCAGCATCTGCTGTGAGGGAGGGAAGAGCCAGGAGGAGTCTCTGGGAGGTTCCAGCCTTTCCAGGAGATCATCCCTACCAGCAAGTGCTCCAGAGATCAGTTTGAGAAATGAGCCTGTACCTGCAGCCAGGCCAGAGGTGAAATGTATTCAGTGATAAGGATGGATGGAAGAGGCTCTCTCCTATCATCTCAAGCAAGCCATTACAGCCTTTCAAAGCCAGATGTGCTTTACTCCAACATCTTGCTGCAAAATGTTCTTCCTGGCCTTTGCAGCCTTTTCTAAAATCTGCTTAATTTGCCTTTTCAGTGCATTTGGCTTTATGCATATCTTACTTTCATTAAAATATTTGTTTTCTCCTAGTTGGGTCTTGCTCATATAAAAGAATTGCAGCCTTTTTCAGTCCATTTGAAGCCACATGATAGAATTTAAAATGTTTCATTACCACTAATTGTAATTAATGGTTAAAACCCTTAATTTAGGCCTTAAACTAACTCATTTTTATGGATCACAATGGCAACAGTGCCTCAGGATCAGCACTCAAATACACATTTATCCTCCTGGTGCCCTATTTCATTCTCTGTTTTTCTGTTTCTCCTCATGCTGCCTCTCATTTATTTTATCCAAAACTGTATGATGTTGTTTATCCTTTCCAAATAACTATCTTTTCAACTAGACTTGCCTGGAGAATAGGACCAATGCTGCAAGTTTTTTGGCTTCTTTCCTAGGATTAGTGGTTTCCTGTTAGAAATTTGATTTAATATAAATAACAAGTTTACAAAGAAGAACACAATATTAAGCATAGGCTGCATCTGTTTAATTCCGACTCACAGTTTTCATCTTCCTTGAAAAATAAAAACTTTTAGCTAAAAATTTTTGTTATTTTCTATGCAATAAAATGCTTCTTTCTCCCTTCCTAATCAGTGAAATTATCCAAATATAAGTGTAATGGGAAAAAGCATTGTCTGAATTGATGCTGCCTGTCTTTCATGTCAATGAACTTCCAAGCCTGTTGTTAACTATGCAAGCACATTAAAGAAGAGTCCAACCTGGGTGAAAACTGCACCTGCATCAGTAATCTCCCTTTTAACTCAGTATATTTCTTCAACCCCAGATCCCTGTCTCTAAAGATAAAAGGCCTGTAGCTAAGAGACTGCAGCTGTCAGAGGTTGAGCAACCACTGCAGCAATCCAGGCGAGCCAGGGCAGCAGCACAGCAGCATTTCATGTTAACAGAAGTGCTCTGGACATTTCTCTGCTGCTGCCTCGGGCCTGTACCCCACACTTACCCAGTGCTCCTAAACAGGTGTTTTTGAGGCTAATCAGGTTCGATCACAAAGTGACCTTTCTAAAAAAAAAACAACAAACTTTACACAGTTTCCATACTCAGGGAGCTGTTGCCCTATGGCAACATACTGCGCTCCCTCGCAGCATGGCAACAGGCTTTGCTCCATGCAAGGATTTCTGCTCATCTCCCTCTCTGTTTCCAGTCCCAGGAGGCTCAGGTGCTGAAACATCTGGCAGAGAAGAGAGAACACGAGCGAGAAGTGCTTCAGAAAGCTTTGGAGGAGAACAATAACTTCAGCAAAATGGCAGAGGAAAAGCTGATACTGAAAATGGAACAGATCAAGGAAAACCGTGAAGCTAATTTAGCTGCTCTTATTGAACGCCTCCAAGAGAAGGTAACCACATCAACACTCCTCACCTTAGACTAGAGAGGAAAATCTAATCAATATTTTGCAGAGATGTTGTGCATAGTCCTTATCTCAGTTGCTATACCTGAGCTATTTTTAAGTCAGAGCTACTGATATCTAAACCACCACTCCCTTTGAAAAAGGACAGCAGTGCTACAGTCACACAATCACAGGATGGTTGAGGTTGGAAGGGCCCTCTGGAGATCATCTGGTCCAACCCCAGGCTCAAGCAGGGTCCAACCCCAGGCTCAAGCAGGACCACCTAGAACCAGTTGCCCAGGTCCATGTCGAGGTGGCTTTTTAATATCTCCAAGGATGAAGATTCCAATTCCACTCTGGGCAACCTGTGCCAGTGCTCAGACACCTGACAATGAAAAGGTGTTCTCTGATGATCAGAGGAGACGTCACGGGTTCTCATTTTTGCCCATTGTCCCTGATCATGTCACTGGGCACCACTGGAAAGATCCTGGCTCTGTGGTCCCTTCATCCAGGTGTTTATAGATACTTGTAAGAGCCCCCTGAGATGCCCCCAAAACTGAACAGTCCCAGCTCTCTCTGGCTTCCCTCACAGCAGAGAGTGAGAGTAGCTCCTTAATCCTCATGGCCCTTTGCTGGACTTTCTCTAGAGAAAGGTTGGTTTTCTAGCTTTTAAGAAGTTCTGTGAACATATGAAAGGTCAGTTGTGTTTAGATTTCAGCTTCTGAGAAAAGTCACTGATCAAATCAAACAACTGCCCTATGTCTGCAGTTCTTGGTTTCTCAGAGGAGAAAGATGAAAAATTATGGGAAAAATTTTTCATATACAGCAAAAGACAGCAAAAAAGGTTTGTCTTTCCACAAGTCTTGCAAGGAAGAGAGTAAATTTTCCTATGGAGATGTTTGGTACAGCCAGAGGAAACAGGGAATTACAAACCCGAGATGCAGGATGAAGTATGCCCTTCTCCAAAAAAGCCCTTCCACACAAGGGAGAGAAACATGCAAATAAAGATTTAGAAGAGTTAAGAAAAACTTAATTAGTTGTGCATGAGTGATCACTTGTTTCTCTCAATAATGAACTTTCTAATATACTGGTAAATTGGCCAAAGGAAATAGGTGTCAGAGGTTTTCAAGGAGATCTTCACAAGCACTTCTACATCTTTGATGGAGACAAAAGTCTTTGAGAGTAGGAAAAAAACAACAGAATCCAAAGGATGATGTTACAAGTAACTACAAACAGGATAATTCTTGAGCTTAAGAACTATACTCAGATTGCTTGACATTTTTGCATTAGCTTCATTTGCAGGCACATACCCAGACCTTATGAAGACAAAGAGAAAAGCAAATTAGTTATCCTGGAGGTCCAAAAGGAAGTGGGAAGGACAGCTGAGGCATCTCTCTGTCCTAGGTTAATGTTAACAGACTGTTAAACCCTGTTTCCACAGAACTTGATGGCATATATGCATTAAACCCAAGAAAGACTTCTGAGGAAAGACGACAGTAACTCACTTGGAATCATTTGCACTGACCAGTAATTTAAAAATACAATTTTTCCAACAACAAAACATCAAAAACAAACATGATTTGCCAACATCAAAAGTGAATCCTTAATATACAGAAAAAGAAGTGAGATATCTGGTTCCAAGTCTTCCAAAGTTACACAGAGTTGTGGGTGCCCCAAGGTATTGGTGTCTAGAAGCTACTGCAGAGATAAATTCTGCATACTACAGTTAATAGGAACATCAAGCAACAAATCCCTTATAAAAGATAGCATTCATTGTTACAGTCTTTTCAAGAACTGATTCACAGGTTCAGTCAGTGCCAATAGGTGGTATTCTTTGTCATAGCCAGAGAAAGAATCAAGAGGATAGGTAGCTTCAGTGTTCACACTAAGGAGATGTTTGGGACATTCAGATTGGTTTATCTTGTTGAAACTGACTTCTTGGATCTTTATTACAGTTCCTAAACGCTACAGAAAACAGAGTAACCAACATACAATGTGCAGGAAATTAATTCCTCACTCATCCTTCCCTATATTTAGTTTAATATCCAGAAATTCAAAGGGCAAGTGTGAGCATGTGGCACATTTCATGCTGCAAACAGCACCTCTCGATGTGGCCCTTTTAAATGAAACTCTGTGAAGTGCTGAAGATTATAAGGCCATATCAGATAAAAGAGTGAGCTCCAGAGCAGGAGTGTAAAGTAAGCATAAAACGTGCCCCAGGCTGGTCTGGTGGATGACATCTCTCCTGTGTTGCTTCTTTTAAAGATGGTTGTGCTGTGAAACAAGTTTTGCACAAGCATCAAATTAATGACCTAAACGGGTTTTCAGCATGATCTTCCCTGGGCAGGTGGAATGAGAAAAATGTTTGATTTTTCCTTGCTTGATGTTTTCCAGGAGAGGCATGCTGCAGAGGTCCGTAGAAACAAGGAGCTCCAGGTGGAACTGTCTGGCTGAAAACAGCAATGGTGGATGTGACCCATCCCCACCATTAGTAAAATCCCCCTGCCTATATTATTATGGATCATGCGATATAAGTATGGGAAATGTATGACGTGGTTTAAAAAAAAGTAAAAATCGAGAACTCAATAAAAAACTTTAAGAAAGAAACAAAAAATAAAAACAAAAACAATGCGATCTCTTTGCAGAATGATTTGCTTGATGTTTAAAAAACTTGGATCTTATTTTGTAAATACTTACATTTTTGTTAAAAAATACAATTATTGCGTTATGCAAGTTATTTCATAATCTTACGTGTCCTGTAACAGGCTTCTGATGTTGTCTATTTCCACTCGGTTGAATTTGCTGGGTCTGTTCATTTGAAGCACCTCATGTCTAATTCCATTCCCTGCGACTTCTCATTCCAACCCACCATGAGGTCAGTAGTAGTTCTATGGTGCTAGAGACCAGTCATTGCCTAATAACCTAGGCTGCTTTGCCATCAATAAGCTTCCTTCAAACAGTGACTAGACCACAGGTATTGTGATTTCATGTTCAGCTGTCCAAGACAAAAGGCTCTTAAAATGGTTTTCCAAATGCAACTTATGCTGCAGGACTCTGTACTGTGCTGTACAATTGAGGTTGAATCTCCACATAGAGTGTTTGTTGCTTCTGCTTTTTGAGGTGAGAGGCAACAAAAACAGCTGAGCATCAGAATGAAATCAAGCAAGATCAGTTTGAGACAAATTTAAGAGGCACATTGTAACCATCAAGCTACGATAAATTTTGGGTGATGCCAAACAGCCATACAAATGCTAATTGTAAAGTGAGCTTAATTCACCACTTGAAAATTTATTGATGGAGCAACTAATAGATAGCATCAAGTGGCTTTATCTGTAGGTGCCATGATCTATGATACTTATCTGATGCTACCACGTTACATGCGTAATAGTACAAGAGGCTACAGAATATTTCACCTGGAACCCATGAGCCAGTTGTTACCTTTTTTTTATGACACTGCTGACTTCCATTCATCATGACCTTTACTCTTCAGTGTTAGCCAACCCTACCTAGTGACAGACAACTAGGACTAAGAGGGCTGAAGCAGGAGGAATGACTAGACAGGGTGCTTGTGCCAAGTACAATATCACCAAACCTAACACATCATCCCCAAAATAGCTGCAGTTTTGAAGTTGTCCCTACCCCCTAGAGGTTGCTGCCTGCATATTCTACTCTTCATTAGTGCTATTTTCCTGTATGTCATTGTGAGCAAGCTGTGATTAATAAAGAATTGGGGTTCTGTGAACTGAAAAAGGGCTTGTTTCTTCTCTCGCTCCATTACGCCTCTGGCATGTGCCCATGTAAGGGGAAAACCTGATGTAGTCATAAAAACATGGAAATGAGACTTAAACAAGACCTATTAATAAACCAGGCCTATTTCTCTGCTAATATGGGACTAACCCCTGCTATGCATTTTCCAGTGCTCAGGCTGGTTGTTTTTAAAGATTACCATATAAACTAAGTCTGTAAATGTGACCTCCAACACTGAGTTTATTAAAAAAGAACTAGCTATGTACACATGCACTCCTTAATCCTGACTCAGCATTGAGAGGAAAAAGGAATCTAGGGAAAGAAAAGTAAATAATCTAGCTCTGGGTACATACATCAATAACTACAACAAGATTCTGGGTAGAACACACTGGTTTTCAGGGTAGAAAATATTAATTTATAGGATTTATTGAAGAACAAAATCACTTGCATTTCTGCTGGAGCTACAGACCTGAGATGTAAAATTGAATAAGATCTCATTTTGAACTGGACAAGTGGTAAAGAATTATCTCTAGGATTAGTAGAAAACTAAATTAATTATTTGAAGTCATCAAAGTGGCATCATTTACTTGCTCTTTCAGAGAGATGGACTTTATGCTCCGGGTCTACCACACTCGGTTTTTTATTTTAGCAGACTATTTTTTTTCCAGAGCCAAGAGATGGCTTGCAGTCAAAAAGCAGCAGCAGTTGAACCTGGAGGAAGGCTGTGAACTCGATTCTGTATGCAAGGAACCCAATACCACAGAATGAAATGAGTACTCCAACTTGTTACAGCAGCTGGGTCGTCTTGCCTAAATTACTTATCTTTCTCATGAAATTACCAAAAGTAAACCTGGCATAGAAACCAGATAGCAGACATTGAGTCTGGAAGACATGAACTTCAGTGTTGCCAAGCCTATGAAGTTTGTATATTTCTTTAAGCCCCAGTAAAAAAAAAAGGACACAATTGTAATTAAATTTAAGGTCCAGGATCTTAGCTTGAAGGCTGGCGGATTCTGTTTCCATTTCCCAATGGCAAGCCAATCACAGTTTTCCCTGCCCATTGACTTCACAAATTCTGGTAGTACTTCAAGCCCTTTTCCTGTTTGTCTTCCTGGCTATGGTTGCCCAGAGAACAAGCCAAGAACAAATCTCTGGTGCTGAGCCAAGCAGGGCAACTTGCATCAATTCCATGCGGTTCAATGCTCTTCCCCCTACAAAAAAGGGTGTCCACACCCAAAGTGCCAACTGGGATTTTTTCCAGAACACTCTCACTCTGCCACAGAACTTGGCTTTGCCTGGGAAGTGCTTCTCAACAGGTACCAAGGCTGCACCAGGGAAAAGAGTGAAGAACCAGACAGTGGGAGCATTGCTGTACCAGGTCATAAACCATGTTTTGCTCCCGCTCACTTGACTCTTTGAACAGTGGAGGGTGTACGGTTCATTTTATTAGTCTATAACTATGCTTTGAAAGCCTGTTTGCAAATACACTGCCTATTTAATCTCTAATAGGAAAAGGAAATGTCTGGAGACCTGCAGCATGGCCAGTTCCTTCTTTTGCGCCTGTTTCCTTACATTTCCTTATATTTGCTTCAGCGCTGCGTTTCCAGCTCCTCCCTGCTTTGTGCTAGCAAAAGTGTATTGTTGCCATGGGTCTCTCTTCATGTAGCTACAGACAAATAATCTCCTAGAAAAGTAATAAAATATAAGTGTAAAACACCTCCTTTTTAAAGTATTACCATTCGGTAATATGGGCTTTTTTGATTCAATGGCAACGAGAGGGTTCAGGAATTTTAGATCAAAAAACCAATAGGATTCTTCTTTGATTAACTGTAGATGCCCAAGTCCATGCCATGAGCTGTGAGTAGCTGCTGCTGAACTGCAGACCATTTTCCGTAGGCTGCCTGAAACCTCCCACAGGATGGGAGGGAGGCTGGAGAGCTGGCATTGCACCACACAGATGTTTCAGCCTTTCCTGGGCTGTTTGATGGCTCCGAAGCAGGGCAGACCTGTGCAGCACATCTAGAGAGGCACTTCTGGCCTCTGACCTCTGCAGGTCCAAGGACAGCCACTCCAGGAGTGGGTAGGGTTCAATTTCCTCCTGGTTAACTCATCAGTTGTGTCAGAGCTGCCACGAGGTGACAGCCTGAGTAATCAAACAGAAATGGCTCAAAACTGTCACACTTCTCATGGTCCTACTGAAGCCACAAAATTTATGCTCAAACCAATTCATGGAATCATTTAGGTTGGAAGATACATTTAAGATCATTGGGTCCTGCCATCTTTAACCTGGCACTGCCAACTCCACCACTAAACCACGTCCCTAAGAGTCACATCTACACATCTTTTAAATAACTTCAGGGATGGCAACAGAGCCACTTCTGCTCCAATGTTTGATAACCCTGTTGGTGAAGAAATTTTTCCTAATATCAGAATCACAGAATCATTCATGTAGGAAGAGACCATTTAGTCCAACCTATGACCAAACACTACCATGTCAACTAGACTACGGCACTAAGTCCATGTCCAGTCTTCCCTTAAACATGTCCAAGGATAGTGACTCCACCACATCCCTGGGTAGCCCATTCCAGTATCTAATTACTCTTTCTGTGAAGAATTCCTTCCTAATGGCCAATCTGAACCTCCCTTGGCACAACTTTAAGCCGTTTCCTCTTGTACAGTCACTTGTTACCTGGGAGAAGAGACCAAGCCTGCTAAAACCTCCAAATAGTTCCAAACTCAGGAGGTTTGGATGTACGGTTTAAATCCACCATCAGTTCAGTACTTGAAAATGATGCCTTTTCTTCCCCCTTTATCATGCTTCTTGTCACATGGAGAGTTTTTTATTGCTTTGTTTTTAAATGACTGGAAGAAAATCCTAACCTTTCTATAGCCAAATAGCAATGTCTCTCACTGCAGAATCCCCAAACAAGTGACTGATGTAGAACAGCATTGTACCCACACTCAGAGTTGTCTGCCTGACTGCCATCCAACAGCCCTGTCAGAGATGGGCTCTGTCAACAGCACAGGGAAGAGTTTTACTCCTAGAACCTAAAAAGAGAAGAGAAGAGAAGAGAAGTACTTCTCTCTCCTCTCCCAGGAGAGAGACATTAGGCCAGCACGAGTATCTTTCTCATCCTGGTGTTGCCAGATCCCATCATGTCAAATCAAACCCTCCCATCAGGTTTTGATGGAGAGAAGCCAGGATTGCCCAGGAACAGGCAGGCCCCACACCCGTCTTGCAGCACATGCCCTCTTCCGAGCACATTCCAGCGGCGGGAAGAGGAGGCGTTCACTCAGCAGAAGGGAAATTACCAGGGTGAGATTGGGATAATTTCAAGCCCCATTCCCCGTGTCTCGGGGCTGGTGCGGCGGTGATGTTGGTGCGATACTGCCATGCAGTGGTCAGAGATTGCGAGGGGGAGCGTCTCAGTACATCAGGCACTGATTGCAAGGATTCCTCTGAAGAACGTCCATTCCATCTGCTGCGCAGTTTACACTTTATATAAGGGTCTTTATATAATCTGAAGCCTGAGTCCAGACATTTTCAGATTTAACTTTTCTGTAACAGGAGTGGCATGACCACAGATAGCTGTAAATCCAAACAAAGGACTCGTATTTTTGTGTGGATTCGTGGAGCAGTCAGAATTACAATTATGGCAACACCACCATCAGAAACATGCCTGACTATGATAATTCCTGCTTTACTGAAATTTCAAGTATCTCTAGAAAACAACATAGTACACAGCAGCCAGCCCAGAAGAAAGACTGAGAAAATTATGAAAGCTATGTCTGAAGTACAGGTAAGGGTAAAGAAGCTACATCAGAAACCATCAGCAGATTAGGGGCTAAATGAACTCTGACACAAATCTCACATTTGAAAAGTAGTTTTCATCTCCCAGGGAGGAAGAGAGCATGATCATTCTTGAAGCTGTCTCCCTTGAAAAACACTGAACTCTTTCTCCATCCCCACAGCAATCCTTGGAACTAAGGCACAAGACAGCCTAAAATCCAGCCTATATTATGTATATATATGTATGTGTGTGTTTTATCCATAGCTCTGTGAGCAATAGGAATGAGAATATGCTTGGATTATGCCATGGACTGGGGGGTTCTCCTATGTACAATAAAATTCCTGTGCTGTAGCCATTCTTAATTCCAGTGCTATCCTGAAACTCTGATGCCATCTGACCTTTTAGTTTTCCTCCAGGGAAATGCTTGGAGATTTCTTTTTCTGTTCAAAACCCATAGGAATGCATATAATCAATAATTTGCTTAGGGAAACATTTGTCTGCTTCAAGTCTATGATAAAATGCCATGCTCCCCTTCTTTTGGATGGCAGTAAGTAGCTGCTGGGAAATG
The DNA here is from genome assembly GCA_013400435.1 of Pycnonotus jocosus. Taxonomy (NCBI): domain Eukaryota; kingdom Metazoa; phylum Chordata; class Aves; order Passeriformes; family Pycnonotidae; genus Pycnonotus; species Pycnonotus jocosus. The sequence goes on from VWYP01033507.1 coordinate 174,524, forward strand.
TCTTCCTGCTGTAACAGTTTGGCTTTGGTGAAATGGGTCACAGAAAAGGGAGATCCCGAGCAACTCTTGAAGATGGAGACATGAAAGGCATTATCCCAGAGACAGCCCAGACAAGTGTGATATAAGGAAATGGCCAAACTACAATTTAAATTTCTTTTAGCTATTATAGTTGCAATGCATTTTTAAACTTTAAAAAAATAGGTTCACCCTATCAAAATTCATTTTAAAAACATTAGCTCTTAAAAGCCACAGCTTTCCAATAAGTTGTTTAGATAATAATTTCTACATATTCACAAAAGCTGACAAATATCTCCATGTACAACTGCTTCTGACCAGAAGATGGCAATCTCTTATTATTTAATAGGCAACTACAGATGGTGAATTTTATTTTGAAGAGCCTTTCAAGCTCTGCAGAATCCTGAAATCCTGCTTTGTGGAGTCTGATGTTCTATATTTACCCTAAAATGAGGATTTGGGTTTATACAAAGCATAAAAGAAAACACTTTTTCCTTGGGCAAAACTCATTGCCTTTGCTACATTTCCTTAAAAATCCAGCAGTGGGCAGACAGTTAAAAGTAACTAAAGGATAAGGTAGCCATATGAGTAAACAGGTTAATATTACCTGTTCCTTTAGTCTGGAGCTTAGAGGCTGATTCCTGCTCCTAGCAAGTCTAAACCAGCTCTCCTGAGTGCTGGATGGAAGCAGGAAAACATCACTGCTCTTCAGACAGATTTCATGCAGGCTGAAAAAAGGTGGTGCTCATAGCTTAAGAAACGGAAGCATCCCTTGCTGCACTGTGTTTTACACTTAGATGTTTGCAAATGATGAAAAAAATGGTGGAGTGCAGTGTCATATGAAGAGCTGTCCACAAACTGGTTGCACAGATCTCATGTTTTCCTGACACAGATATTAGCTTGGGAGTAGCACTGGACAAGTGCACATCTTCTGCCTCCAGGGACAAGTTTGGAGGCAGCAGAGCTGCTTGCTTGCATAGCACAGTCTGTGCTCAGATTAACACTCTGTCAGACCTTGGATGACCATGAAGGGCCAAGTCAGACCTTATGCCATGCTCCTCAGACACCCTACAGTGCTGGAGGGAGCCTGACTCACCCAGCATCTCCTTGGGTGCCTGTCCATGCTGGCACAGCCTGAGGCAGAGCTGTAGGGAAAGGTGTCATCTGGGAAATACAGAGAAGGAGGAGGCTGATGGCTGCCACTGAGAGACAGCAGCAAATTGGCAGCAGCAGCCAAGCTGGGGGAGAACAAGGGTGAAGCTGGGGGATGCTGCCTCTGCTCTGAGTTTTCCTGATCCCTGGCACCTCAGGAAGGGTCCTGTGGGAAGGTGATCCACACATGGATATCACAGTTTAATACAGCACACAGCTAAACACAACACAGCTGCTGGCTCACTCCTCCCACCAGTGGGATGGAGGAGAAAACTGGGGGGAAAAAGTAAAGTTCATGAGTTGACAGTTTTATGGGATACAAATGGAATAACAATAATAATAATAAACAAAAAAGGGACTCACAATGCAATTGCTCACCAGTGTCCAGACAGTTCCAAGGTTTATATACTGAGCATGATGTCATAAGGCATGGAATATCCCTTTGGGCAGCTGGGGTCAGTTGATCCAGCTGTGTCCCCTCCCATCTCCTTGTGCCCCCCAGCCTTCTCAAAGTGGTGTGGTGTAAGCAGCTGAAAAGTCCTTGACTTAGAGTAAGCACTGCTCAGCAAAACATCAGTGTATTATCAACATTGTTCTCACTCTAAAAGCAAAACACAGCATGGTATCAGCTACTAGGAAGAAAATTAACTCTATCTCAGCTAAAACAAGGACAGCAGGGTGTCAGGGCATCCTGGGAACTGCACTCTGAACCCATCCAAGATGATTTCCAGCACTGACACCACTGCAGGGTGTGTGCCCTGTGCTCCCCAACTCACAGCACTGGGCATTACCTGCTTGTCTTCTGGCCAGCTCTGTTTCAGAGCTGACTGTGGAAATGATGCTAGTTCTGCAATTCACAGTGCATTTTTACCCTCATGTTTTACGCAATAATCAGGTGCTTGGGCTGGTTTTAAAAAGGTAATTTTTTTCCTGTGAAAGGATTCATGATGAGTTTTTGAAGGCATGCAGGCATCTCTGTTCTCCAGGGAGTGCACCTCCACAGCTTTGGTACAGCTCTTCAGCAAACCAAGCTGGAATCTACAGTGTTGAAATTAAAGAGATTCTTCCACATTATTTCCTGTTACTTTTATGGTTATCCAAGGTGTATAATCATTCCACATCGAAGCTGAAGGCAAAACTGGACATCTTCTTCCAGAGTTCTGGAAGATGCAGAGTATGCAGTATTGACAGGGTCTCTTTTGGGCCATGGAAGATGCTGCTGTGCCTGGCAGATTCCAGGCAGGACTGGAAGTCCCACGTTCCCAGCAGGCAGCCTGCTGTCAGGCACTGGGATGGTTTCCTGGGACACAGGGTGTTTGCACCAATTGGTCTCACATGTTTAATGTTCCCAGATACATTGCATTGCCCAAGGGCACCTTGCAGCACATGTGCCAGGGTGTGTTCAAACAGCCCCACGCTCCTGGCCCATGCTCAGAGCCGGCTGAGCTCAGCCAGACTGGAAACAGGATCTTCCCCAGCCAGGCTGGGAGTCCCAGGACACTGGGAGCAAGCATTTGGCTGCTGAAGCACAGCTACACAGGCTCCAGCTCACCCGGAGATGTTGCTGCTTACTGCTGCAAGCATGGAGCCCTAACATAGATTTTATGGAAAATGTGAATATTTTCTATGTCTTAATACTGGGGAAAAATATTCCCTTCTTTTTATTTGGACCAATAAAATACAGGAGTGGCTTTTTCATCACCCCATTTTTCTCCTTTCTGAGAGAAATTAGATCTTTCTTAGTTTAGAAGAGAAAAATTCCCTGCATTGAAAGGGAATTGCTCCTTTCTCATGTACTGTAGCACAGGGGGACCACTATGCAGTCAGATACCATTTACCTGCAGTCTTTTATGGATTCTCCAGGCAGAGAAAGAAAGGAAAGAGGTTTCTAAACTGAAGATAATTTCTTCCCAGGGGATGTGGAACACATAGGTATAACCTGTATATCTCCTTTTCTTTCCATCACATTTCAGACAATTTTCCAATGGGCTTAAAGGCAGGACAAAAGCAAGAAGTCAGCCAAGTATTCCAGTTTCCTGAAGAACTCTGTCTGCATTTTGGAGCTCTAAAGTCCTGTGCCCAGCATAGGATGATGTGCAGGTCTGAGGTGTAAGCAAAATTGAATGATTAAAACATAAACACTGCATTTTCTAAGCAGCCTCTTGATTTCTGCAGAAAGGGGTATTGCACTTTCTCTCCCAGCAGTTGCAATCAACCACAAATTCTTTGATATTGAACACTGGCATGACTGTACCCATAAACTTGATCTTTCTTGGTTTGTCTAACATGGGAAAAATTATCTTTCTCCTTACTCTGCTCAGTGATTTATTCATTATTTTGGTGTTAACAATGATTTATGTTCTTCTCGCTAGCCTTGTAGTAGAAGATATGGTTGTTTGAAACCACAGAAAAGCTTTTGCACAATGCATATTATCTCACTGACAAAAAAGTTTAAAATATGACTTTGCATCTTTGCATCACTGTGAAGACAGTATTGTTCTCCAAATGACCACTGTGTTCACAGCGGTCTTAAAAGAAAACAAATAGAAATGAAATACAAAATTATCTCCATTACACCTAGGCAGACAAGAACTGGCTGAAAATAGAGGTGCAAGTAGATAGAGTTGCAGTTTTATCCAGCAACTGGTCCTAAAGAAAAACTATACATTTGAAATACTAAAATGCCTAGAGAAGTGTCAGAACAACTTCCATTTTCTCAGAATTAGGCGAGACTCATGAATGTTACCATCCTGATGGGTATTTCTGAGAAAAAGCCTAGAGATGGTCATAAATAAAGCAAGAGGCTTTAAGAAGACAAAATCAAGTGGCTATGTGGGTGAAAATACAAATATTCATGGTAGTCATGGCATTGTATGGGGGTAACTGCTCACATCAACCCTGTCAGTAACTGCAGATATTTCATCAAATTTAAATATGAGGAGTCCACTATGGCATTACAAATATGGTGCTTTCCATAGGAAGGGTACCAGTCAGCTTGCTACTGGAGAAATCATTATCTACATCTCTTCATGGATGTTGGCTATGATATGCCCCTAAAGTCATACAATCTACAAATCATCAACAACTTCATATGGAATCACACATTATTTTCACACACTTATCAAAAGCCAGCCAGAGGGGTACATGGCTCTGGTGAAAATGTCCTGCATTGAGGCAGCTGCAAATACTCAACCACCAGTAACAAATTTTAAACTGTCTCTGGAAAGTTGCTGGAAGCACAGATAATGTTCCTATAAATATTATTAAATCCAAGGTAACTCAAAGCAGAAATTAAGATTCTCTAATTTTGCCTTCTCACTCACTTAGTTAAGTGGGCTTCTCTCATGACCAGACCCCAGATAACTGCCCTGGGTACCCTTACAAGCTACTCATCCTCTGAGTAAGCCTGTGGATGGCACTGGGCTTCATTTGGTACAGCAATCACATGAGAATGAGAGAATAGAAATCCGAGAATCCTCCCCTTACCACAAACTGCTTAATATTTTCTGGCAAAAGCGGTCTCAGAGGCCATGGTAGAGAAAAATATGTAAAGGAGAAGAAAGCAGAGAGTTTCTAAAATATGTTTTAGCTTACCCCATGTTATATATTTTGTCCATCATGACATACACAAATGCATGTAGAAGTGTTTCATGGCAAATGCAAGTCATTCTTGGGGATTTGGAAGAGGGAATAAAGTAACAAATAACAAGGTAACACATCATTTTTGGTGTTTGGACCTCATCAATTTATGTGCACTTCTTGAAACAGTGCCTTGTAGAAACCTGTTTAAGTCACACACAAGGAATTGCACAGAATCCAGTACTTGTCAAACTGGAGTGTTCTACTTTGTGAAGAATTAACTTTGCCTCTCAAAACCAGCTGTGGATCTGCAAAATTACTTATGGATAAGTTTATTTCCCTCACTTTCCCATTAATCACAATCAGATTTACTTAATTTACCTAATGACCTCTTTTATGGATTCTTGAAAGATAATGGATAACAGGAGAGACTAAGACTGGGCATTGAGAAGCATTTTTTCACCAAGAAGGTGGTCAACCATTGAAACAGACTTCACAGGGAGCTGGCCAATGCTCCAAGCTCATCAGTATATAAGAGGCATTTGAACAATGCCCTTAAAAACTTGCCTCAACTTTTGGTCAACCCCTTAGTGATCAAGATGAGATGATCACTGTAGATCCCTTCCAACNATCAATGTATAAGAGGCATTTGGACAATGCCCTTAAAAACTTGCCTTAACTTTTGGTCAACCCCTTAGTGATCAAAATGAGATGATCACTGTAGATCCCTTCCAACAGAAATTGTCTATTTTATTTTATTCTGTGCTATGCTGTGCTGAAATGACTGTGGCATTCTGAAGATATATGGAATTCTTTACCTGGACACCACTAGTAAGCACTGCAATTTTTTGTTTTGTTTTGGGTTTGTTTGTTTTGTTTGTTTGTTTTTGTTTCCATTAGTATTTAATTGGTTTGATCATTCATGTTTTCATCCCTGAGAAAATATTAAATGAATTTTTGGTTGCGAAATAATATCTTGGTTTTTCTTATTCTAAAGAAAAATGGATGGTGATATAATAGCTACAATAAATACATCCTCAAAGTAAAATCTTTTCAGTTATAAATTTAAGCTTGTGCATTTTGATCACACTTTAAAAACCACAAAATTTAAAGTTAACTGTAAATCTAATTTTTTTAAAAAGAGACAAAATAGCACATAAGAGGTGTGGTTGTTCATTTGATCTTTGCATGGCTAATAAAGGATCTGATGTGAATATTCCCTTATACAAACAGAATTTTTTCCACCATGTTAGTTAATGTCGAATGAGGCACTAAACAGGTCATTCAAAATACTGTAGTCAAAAAGTTGAGTCATTGCAAAAAGGAAACGTTTAGACTCAAGTAAATAAGAAAATGCACACGCCGTGACCCTTCAGACAATATCCTCTCCTTTTTTAGATACCACAGCATAATTGTGCCTAAAATGGGAAGTACATTGTTGTTGACCTGGAACTGTGGCAATCATTCTTCTATTCATCACATGTATCCAAGCAGTACCTGTATCTGACTGCGGACAGAAATGGAAGCAGTATCAGCAAATTAAACACTGTCCTTGGCTGCCAAGAAAAAAAAAAATTTGAAAGAATAAAGAAAAAGTGGTCTGGTTAAATACCTGTGACTCCATGTGTGGCTCAGCTCAGGAACTGCATCTCTCCATTCTCTGACATGGATGAACTTTCTGGGTGAGCTACCTTCTTCCTACCTTCCTGTTTGCTAGGAAAAGCTCTCATGAGTTTATCAATCTTTGTTGTGCTACTAATGCAGCCATCAGAATAGAAGGGTTGGTTCAAGGCATAAAAACAGTACCAGACTCTACATTTCAACCAAATACCTAAGCAGAGGCACGTGTTAAGAGCAAGCCCTTATGTGATAGATGCAGGCATCACTGGGATCATGTTGGCAGGAAAAAAAGACTGCAGGGAGAAGTTGCCTGCTTTACCATAGCTCCTAGCTGCAAACCATCCTGTCCTCAAAGCAGGAAGACAGCCCACAGCCCCGTGCATCCTATGGAATTCTGCCATCACTTTAAATGCTAAACATGGAGTCAAGGACAACTTATACAGTTGTTCTTGACTCTGTCTGTGAAGATAATTGCAAAGATTGCCTCTATTTTCACCCACCCCAAAGTGGAGTTTCTTTATCAGCCTTTATGGAGAAAAATGTAAATAATAGAACATTTGTGCTCACTTGATTTACCTCTACATGCTCCCAGTAGAGTGCTCCCAGTGTTCCATCACCCAGAGCATTTAAGGGAACCACAAGAAACTGCTAGGAGTGGTTCAGGAGAGCTCAATAGTGATCCCACATAATTTAGGATTATTTAAGATTCTGGCAGGATACTCCAAGTGAACAAAGCATCATGTAGGAGCCAAATGAGGAAAGAATCTGGTTCATCCTAGTGTTGAAAGACGGCTGACCTTTGAGCAAATCCACTCATGGTTGTTATGTACCAGAGCAGGTCTGAAGTAAAGACAACAACAAATGATGCCTGGTGATGACAGCTAAAACCAGAGTCCTAAAACATCTATGTGATGAGCAGAGCCAAGCAAAGCATCAGCTTGTGCCTCTGATCACAGGCCACCAAGAAAGAGCAGCAGCATTCCTTGGCACATTCAGGAGATCCCATGGCTATTTTTGACAACTACCAGGTGGTGGCCAGCCAATACATTCTGCAGATGGGCAGATGATCACATCTTGTTGCCAAAAAGCTTTAAGTGATTTACTCTTTTAAAGAGGACCAGAGTATTTCTAAGCTCCATCCCAGGCAGCAGCATCTCAGCAAAGGGTGAGCTGAGAAAAGGCGTCCAGCAGGTGATTTGTCACTTCAGTTTAATTCTCAGAAGACAAAGCAGAGCTTACAGTGTTCTTCCAACCAGGTCAGGGGAGCTTTCAAAGTTACCTGTAGACCCGGAGGAGGATTGTGTCAAGCCCATGAAGGTGCCTTTGCCACGGGTGAAGTTTTTCTGAACACAGACATGCCGTTGTGCAGTGCATCTCAGGCAAACAGTGCAAACGAAAATCTGTTCAAATTTGGGGGGTGCTTTATGGAGAGCTGAAGCCCCTTTGAGTAGCACGCTGCTGTCAGCAGAACATAAATTGTGTGACACTTGTGCCAACTGAGCATCCCTTTCTGGCATTTTCAAACACAATGTCACGTAGGAGGATGCCAGAGAAGTAGTCAGAAAACAAAAGAAACTGCAAGTCAGAGTCTTGCAAGTCTCCAGTGGAAATGGTATTCATGTCAAATGACACAAGTGTCAAACATGAGTCACTGCTGCCATTTCTCCCTTCCCACATGAGGGAAATGTATACTCTGTGGTCAAGGCAGAGCAGGACAGGATGATAGATATTAGCCAGTTAGACCCCAGTGCAAATGAGCTGTTAGGGTTTAATAAAAGTGTCTCTCTATAATGCATACTACATTTCCATAGCACCGAATGAGGGACTGGAAACTGAGTCTTACAGCTAGTATGAGTTTACCAACATTTCAGTGGCAGAAAGCAATACCCTTGGAAAGCTCTCCTGAACCGCTGCCCGCATTTGGTAGCTGTGGTGACTAATACAAAGCTGCTGTTTTAAAAGCAGCATTAGAACAAGAAAGCTGCTTCATTTTCCTCCCTGATTGTAGGCCAAGTGCCAGCAGTGACTGACAGTTTGATCTGTCAAACAAGAAAGACAGCCTGATCTGTCAAACAAGAAAAGTTTAGGTTGGGGGTGTGATTATTTAGACATGAGAAAGGCGATGCACCTTTGAAAGCGTGTACACATAAAGCACGTCTTTTCATTTTGAGAGCATGGTCTCACATAAAAGGGGCTGCTTAAACTAAGAGCAAAGTGGGCCAATCCTCAGCCATTGCAGTATTGTGAGCAAAGCTCCAGCAGCTCACAAATGCCAGGAATCTGGCCTATTGTCTGCCTTTCTACCCCAATTCATTGTCTGTGAAGTTTCCCTTCAGTGTACCCAAGTTTAGTGTACTTCAATAACTCAGTCAACAGAGGGAAGCAGATGGCAAACATTCCCTCCCAGAAGGCTGGGGTTTCTTTCTGGCATCTTAGTGATATGACAGGTATCACAGATGCAAACCCTTTGGCCAGCACCACTGTGCTTTGCCATCAGGTTTCCTCTCTTGTCAAGGCATCGCTGAGTCTTAAAAGTCAAAGTGACCTGGTTTGGTTTTGGGACTAGCAGTGTACATGGTTTGAACCTTATCTCATTTCTTCAACAATTTGTCCAGAAAAAAAGTCTGTTGGGAAAAAAACTGCTAGCACTGATCCTTCCCTGCTCATCTGGACACCATAAAGGCATGCATGTTGTTCAGGTCACACTTGTTAAGGTCATGCTGTGTCATCCCTTGGACATGATGTGCAGGCTGGGTTACCTGCGAGAATACAGGAGGAATTTCAGGGTCCAGGAGGGAGGATTTCTTGTGGTGCCTGAAAATGCTGTTATTTTTTAGGTGTGCTTGTCTGTGAACCTGCAGGGCTCTTGACAGTTCAGTGTCCCCAATGCATTCCATTATTTTCTCATTTTTTAATAACACTTAATTCAAACTTATGAATAGTGACTATTTCACCAGAGCACAGCCATAACCTGTCATCTGGAATAGGCATTTGCAGTAGTGCAATGCTTTTACTCCATAGAGATACCAGTGCAGCTCCAGAACAGAAAGATATTTTCTGACACTAGATTACTTACTGTAAGGGATATCTCAGTGTTCAGTGGCACTGAATTCTTTATTTGTCCCTTTTGACTATGTCAGACTTTATCCCACAGGTTCCAGGGAGAAACAGAGATCTCCAGCTGCAACTGTGATCTCATCCCCCTGAAGAGAGCAGGCTGAAACCTCTAATTATTACCCATGGTACCAGGTCTCTGCACAGGTTTTTTGGTTTGTTTTGGTTTTTTAAAGAAATCTTCTTTCCCGTATGCCATAAATGTTAGAATTGAGCCCTGACACAGTTGCTGGCCTCAGAGGAAGAAGAAGGAAAACCCAGGGGAATCAGCCCATTGCACCCCAACATGCAGAAAGCCACAGAGATGTCAGGGCACAATGAATACTATAAAGTTCTTTGCTGGAACAAAAGCACCGTCATTGCACTCTCATTCTCTTTTAAATCAACCGAGTTGTAAAAGTTATTTCTATAGGCATCTATTTTCCCTCTCTCATAAAATGGTATGAAAGCATTTCCCAAACAGCCCCGTTGCTATTGTGCGGCCGACACCCCCGCCCCGAACGGCGCTCCTCCACTCCCATGGGCCCTGCCACTGAATGCAGCAATCACTCTGCTGCCTCACAGCCTTCCTCCTCTTGTGAAAGCCACAGCATAAACCAAAATCCTTCCAGAGACACCAATCTGTGTTTTCTGTACACTCCCTAAGAAGAGACACAACCGACCTATTTTCCTATGTCCCCCAGAAAAGTTTTCCTACCCACTCTGAAAAGATTTTGTTTTTCTCTCCTTACTAAGGATTGCAAAACAAGTCCTAACAAGTCTAATGGCCTTTTAATTTCCCCTGACATCATCATGTGAAGACCACTTGCCCAAGGTTATAAGGGCTCCTTGTTCATTCCTTGAATACATCCCTGCATCACTCCAAGTTAGAGATTGGCCATTTTAAGCAACTGAGCCATGTGTAGGCACAAATGCTTTGCTGAAGCCTCTAGTTGTTTATTAGTGCTACACATTTGTCACTGCTCCTGGTATCAGACAGTAGAACTAGGGAAGAAACAGAAAAGAAACAAGCAATTAGTTAGGGGGAAAATAATCTATGGTATTGTTTGTGCCCAGGAAAGTCTGTAGGAGCACAGCTGTGTCTGCAGAAATTCAGGATCTGGGCCACCTTGTGCAAAAGGAGTGATGTTTTATTGTCAGCTTCTCATCCAGGTAACTATATTCATTTCATGAATAGAGGCAATTTCAGTCAGAATCTCGGTTCAGCCTTATCTGATGGTAATCCTACCTCTTGTGTCCAAGCAACGGATACATCACACGGGGTTAGAAACCACCATGACGTTTCTGGCAAGTGACAAGGATTGAGGGGACCATCCCCTCCTTTCACACTTGGGCCCCTTTTCTCAGTCCTCATCTCTCTCCACAGTCTCAACAGGTTTCCTTTCATGCCTTTAACTCCTCTCAAAGCTGCACTCTAAATGCCAATTTTCACATCCTAGACATTCTTATTACTGCACATTTTCTGCTGGGATCCCAGCCAGCACCTCACCATGTCCCTACCATGATCCAATGCCACAATGGCCGTCTGTGCCATCTCTACAGAGTTTTCAGCTGTACATGCCCCATGATCACAGAGAGCCCTCAAATGGGTATTTTTCTCCCCTTAAACCCATCCTTATCTAGATCTGGTCCACATGAAGATCACCTATATGTCACCAGTTACCCCTCCCTGCTGAAGGGGTCTGAGTAGCAAATCAAAGACCTTCAGCCCTACTGATAAACCATACACATGATGATCTGAGACATCATAAGTGAAGCCATGCCTTCAAAGAATTTATTTAAGACCTAGTACATAACGTACAAAAGACTGTGTTAGAAATACAATGTTGAGGTTTGAAGTCAAACACAAAAAAACACATCTAAGGGAAGTATTAATTTTGCCTACAAAACCTGTTTCATTCCAAACACTGGCTGGATTTCCTTTCTTCAGGGAGCAGTGAAGGTTGTTGCTGAAATAGCTGAGTGTGTTAGGAAACTGGAGTGGAAAATAGAGTCTTAGAGTTAAGGGCAAAGTGGGAACTGGATTTTTTGGTTTTGGGGGATTTTCGGGGGTTTCTAACTTCCATTTGCTTAAGTGCTGTAGGAGCATAGAAAAAGGCTTCCTAAACGTTTCCTGTGCTGAAACTTTGACATGGGAAGTAGCTCAGGCTGATGTGAAGAACTATTCACTCTCTGGGGCTTCCAGAAAATCAAGAGCAGCTGTGCTTTGAATCCAGAACTGCTGCAGAAGTCCTGAAGAAAAAAAAAACAACCCCCTTTGAAACACCTCTGCCAAGAAGCTCAACTATTTGATTTTCAACTTTCTGAGTCCCAGCTTCTTACTCAGAATATGGTGCTACACCTCTGCAGATCACTGCAAATACCACCTAACTTTGGGGACAGGCAGATGCAGTAGTGTTGGGGCTGAAAAGCCCTGAGGATAGGGAGCTTATTAATGAAAACCTCCTCTTTAGAATCAGGCTTCAACAGAAAAGGGATCCCAACTTTTCCCTGTTGCCCTACTCACCCACCTGGACTATGCCTCATTCTGCAACTTCTGCTATCTTGGAGAAAAGTCAGGCTAGGTGTTGCATAGAAATTCAGTGTACAAAATTAACTTCATCTCTCCCTGTCCCACAGGATTAATAGCAGTGTTGCAACAGTAGAAATGAGTGAGGAGCAGACATTGTCACCAAAAAATTAAATCTGAGGTGGCACTAGCCCCTGGCAAAGTCTCCTCTGGTCTTTTTCAGTCAGTCAGACATAGTTGTTAAGGGAACATTTTTGGGGATGTGTCAAATGCAATCTCATAAAAATCTCCTTTCTGATGGGAGTTTTAGGTTATAAAAGTTAATGCAATGCAGATAGCTGAGTTGAACAGGCTGTTTCCCAATAGACTCTGGTATAAAAACTATTGCATTATATAAAGCTTGAATCACAGCTTTCTCAGCAACTGTTTGGTACAGACCGGGTATCTATCTCATGAAATGCAATGAAAATAGTATGAGAGAGAAGGCTGCACTTCCTAGGAGAAGATCTTTAAATAAGATGAGGATTTTGAACCTTTTTTTTTTTCCATTAAAAAGTATACAGGCAAAATGAAAGCTAAAGAATAATTTCATTATTGCTTCCTCTTTATTTAAAAAAGAAGCATAAAGTCAGACTGTCTGGCTAGCACATTATGAGGATATTGATGCAGTTAGAAAAAAAAAATAAAAACACACACACACACAAAAAAAAAAATAAAAAAAAAAAAAAAAAAAAACTGAGATTTTTCTACCTGGAAACCTGTTGTGTCACTCCTTCAGCTTTGTCCCTGGGGGCACACCATGGGAATTCCCAGTCTTGGGCCCCTGTGGCTCTCAGCCAGCCCTGCCTTTGAGGCTGTGCTTTCAGTCTAGGATGTTGCTGTGCTGCGAGGGCAGAAAATAAGCCTTCAGTGTGTTTCCTGGCAGGATGAGCTTGGGTCTGAGGGGGCTGTGTAAAGAGCCCTGCAAACCTCTGTCAGCACCATGAAGAAGCAGGGAGCCTTCTTGCCTTAGAGGAAACTAAAATTAAACAAACTTTTTCTAAACCAGCAATAATCCAAAGTATTCTAAAGTGCCATAACATACTTTGCCTTAGTTTCTTTCATGGAGTATCTTACTCATTCAGGGCCCTCACAGCTTCAAGGCTGGCTGAGGAGAGTACATGGGATTTCAACTGTCTCCTTTGAAACAGGCACAGATTTAACAGGTGAAGGAATGACAACTATTTAGCTTTACATTTACAATCACACCTCTCGGTGTACTTGGTTAATTTGGCTCCCCAAATCTCAGAACACATTTGTAGCCACGTGGCAGTTCAGCCCCTGGCTTCATGTGGGAACTGCACCTGCCCCCTGCTCAGCCAGACTGGTTCATGTGGTGGGAAAGGCCTGTGCAGCTGGAACTGAAGTATGGAGGGCCAGATTTTGGAAGCCTCTTGGAAAAGTTTGTCTTCAAAAGAGCTTCTCTTTCTTCTCGCATGGCATTTACAGCACAATGCTGACCAATGCACCTTCCCCTGCCCACATCAACCTAGTGGATATTTGGGTTTGGCCTACAGGTACACGCACCATTAACATCCTTACCTATTCCAATACTTAACAGGGTAAAGTTTAATCATTCTTATTCCTGCTGCTATTTTGAGGAAGAAAAATAGTCATTCTGTCATTGCGTGCTCCAGAAAACATGAAAGTCTCTAAGGGGCCCAGGCTTCCTGTTACCAATGCCTCAAACTTTGCCCCACCTTTGGGAAGCACAGGCAGCTCTAGTGGAAGAATGTCATCCACTCTAACAATTGATTTTCTTATGTACAATAACGTCAGACCTTTTAAATAAAAGGCTGACCTGTCTCCTTCTAAAATAATTCATCTGTTTTATGGAGTGTTGTTCTGATTATATACAATTCCCACAAGAAGGGAAGTACCTTTAAAATAAGGACTATTCAGTACTAGTACAGGATTTCCTCTTGTTGTTGATAATTTCCTCCTAAGAGAAGACGCAATGAATCCCAGAGAAATTCAAAGGGGCAATCTACAGACAGTTGGGCTTCTACATTATACAGGGAACATTGTTCAATCACATTGATGTCTTCCTGATGAAATAAAAAACATATATACCTACTGTGCAGCATATAAAAGAGCTCCTACAGTACACATTTCAGTTCTCTTTTCTACATTTTTAATCACTATCCAATCCCACAAACTTTCCATAACCATCCCTGAACAGCAACAAATTACTTTTTTCTCTCTCTTTTCATCTTTTGCTATTGAAATCCAGCCTCTGAAATAGCCTCTGCTGTTAAAGAAGGCAGGCTTGGTGACAATGAGAAGATTACCCAGTCATTATCAGCACTATCCACAGCAGATATATATAACATGAAAGAAGTTCTGTGTTCTCTCTACCAGATGTACCCTGACTCAGAAAGAGGTTCCATACTCACCTTCACTAGAAGTGCTCATTTTCCACTACTGGTCAGAACATGCACCTGTTCTACTTACATAATTGTGAAGGAGACCTCATACCTACATAAATGGCTAATCCATGCTGAGAAATTCCATATCAAAACGCAGGAGCTAAGTGGCAGCACTAACAGCTGGGTGGTAACTGCTGATGAAGGCTGAGGGGTTTGTGGAAGAGGCTGCCAGTCACTACATGGTTTTATCAGTTATTCAGATGTCTCAATTTCTTTGCCAATTTGGGTGAAGCCCCATTTCATGCTTTAATTCCTTGAGCTCCTTTCACCTACCTGACTGGACTGTACAAATGCAATCAGTAAACCACGCTACGATGCATTCCTACTGCCATTGATTGTCCATCTAGCCCTGGTTTCTCCTTAGCCAGTGGGATGACCCATCAAATTCCATGGACATTCACATGCATCGTTTCAGCATCTTATTGGTTTTAAATAATGTGCCTCACTCTTTGTATGTTGCTCCTACTGAGAAAAATTACAAGTACTGAGTACTACCTTCCCCTCTCTAAACTCTTTACATACTGGCATGCAGCTTATTTTTTCATCTGATGTCAGGTATTTCCGTATCTTTACCGCAGGCAATGCAAACAATGCATCTCTTCATTCATCTGTTCACAGCTTCAATTTTCCTGATCCTACAGATCAGCCTTCCTTCCTTCTCCTGCCATTCTCTTGCAGAACTGCTTCACCAACTTTCCTACTCCCAACATCCTTTCTTCTGTGAAAGCAGAGCAAAACAGAGAAATGCAAGTACCTGTTTAACCTGTTACTAATTTTTGTGCCCAGACTTTACAGCTTACCTTGGAGAAGCCACCTGGAAAGCTCCAAGAAGTCTCTTCAGTGCAGAGAGTAGAGCGTGGTCTGCAAAGTCGTCCCTGTGCTGAGGCTGCCTCAATGAGCAGGAGGTGTGCACAACTGGTTCCAGCTATTCCCCCCTTCCTTGCCAGAAGGTTTCTCCTGAAATGAGCAGCCTGGTCAAAGGCTCTGAAAAGGCCCAAGCAGTGTAATGTGGTTAGGAGGTCTACAAGCAGGGCAGAATGCTCCCCCTGCTCAGCTGTCCTGAGCACTTAGATAAGCCCTTCCAGCATTATACAGCTGTGTTACATGATTTACCAAGATAAAAAATAAGAAACAGCTGGAAGCGAACCTATGTCTAAGAACTTTGCTTTGAAGGCTTGGGCAGACTGCACACCGCAGGGGTCAGAGCAAGGCAGTTTGATCCACTCCTTCATGGTGCACAAATAATCAGCAGAATTTGGTAGACAAAAAATTTCCCAGGACTAGATGGAATAAGAGAGAACAACATATAACACCCAAGCACTTCCTTAATAAAAGCCTTCACCAAATGAACACTTCAGACTCCCAAAAGACACCTTGGAGGATCTGTATCTTACAAGGCTTTGGCATTTCGACATTTATGACTGCAGACACGCTACTATATTGCAAGCATGAGTCAATGCCCACATCTTCTGGCTCCAGAAGAAAGGGACTGGTCTAATTTTTATTTATAAGCTGGGCAAGAGGAGAGAGAGTCATTCAGTTACAGGCAAAGCACACACAGACCCTGCAAGGTCAGGTAGGCTGGTTAACACATGAATATATTCGTGCCTTAGTGTACTGAGTCACAAATACCACAATCCATCTGCATCCTTTCATGTAAGACCTCAGAAAAGGGCTTTGTACATAATTTTTGTTGCCTTCCAGCACAAAGCCCATGGCCTCTGCATAATTCACTAGAGAATTCCAGTGCCATGTAGAGCATGTTGCAATCCAAACTGGGAGTTTCTGGCAATAAACATTTGCGAGTATGCACACAATATAAAACAGGAAGAAGGATTTCAGTTTATCTATGTTCGCTTGGGCTTATTTGTTGCTTGAAAAGAAAATAAAAAAAAAACTGGCAGACTTCCCACCACTATGCAATAGTCTAGGAAGGCTCCTGTCACCTGGGGACTCACATGCTGATGTGTGAGTGAAGAGAGCAATAGGCAGGATTCATGGGGTTTTCAGCATGATCCTAATAAACTCTGTCATGCTACTAGTGTTAAGACAGGAGCACTGAACAGAAAGTGTCATAAGAACTACTGACAGCTTCTTTCCAAAAGCTAAAAAATGTCACTTCCATCAGCTATTCCTTTACGCCAAAGCACAGAATGGATTTCCAGAGGTTTGTATCTGGTTTTGTGCAGCATTTACCAGCCTTTTAAATTTACTTTGCACTCCAAGACAGCTTCCTTAATAAAGGGAGATAGTATTAGCTTATATAAAGTACCACATCATCTTATATCCTACACAAAGCTTTAGCCTGAGGATTTCCAGATGGACACGTTTCATCTAAAGCAATTGAAGGTGGCTGGGGGGTCATGGGATCAAGACACATATGCATTTCCTTTCTTTTCCAGCATCTCTGTGGTCGAGCTTGTGCTCCTGAATTGCTCTTTTGCAATAGGGTAAACAAGTAAACATTTTGGACTCTGGATATATCTATTGCCTAAAGAAGCAAGCTTATTTTTGCCTTTCTCAGTTTCCCTTTAGCAGCCTAGCATCCTGTAGGAAAAAATATAGCAAGATGTCTCTGAATTGTAGTTTTTGAGAAATACCTGCATTTATCATTCATATAGAAAATTTCCAATTACAACTGCCTGTTGAGGAAAGGAGACCAAACATTGCCATACCTGTTTCACTGCTGGCAAAACAGATATACATTAAGTGATTGCTAAGACGGATTTACAAAGTTAGCAGCAGCCCTGGACTCATAATCCTGGTGTTTCAGCTTCTGGGCCATGCCTTTCCCATTTGAATTACTAGTTTTTGTGAGTTGCTGGAATTCATTCATCTCTTTCTATGATAACAATCAATAGATTTTTGAATCCTTGAAAATTAATATAGAATTACTGCAAAAGTTGAATTAGGATTTTTCATTAATACCATTGTCATTGGTAATAGAAAGAGAAGACAGTGGATATAGAGACAAACACCAGCAGCAAAACTTTTATTGCACTTTGCTTCTGAAGTCCATTCAAGGGTAGGACAGTGGGACAAAAATAATTATAGGGGTCTTTCTACACAAAAGAGCCAGCTATTTAGAAGGAGGCAAAGTCATTTGAATGTCAATGAAATAACCATTAAAAGGCTGAGAAGCATTGCCATTTATTAAAAGATCTAAAGAATAGTTGCATGCACTATAGCAATCTTCTAGGTAGGAGTTGTTAATTTGCTATAAAAACCTGTTAGGGACAGGGCCGAGCATAATTAAACAGGAGACAATACACACTGTGAAAGGAAACTGGATTTGGAATTTTACAGCCTCTTATTTCAGGTTTCTACATGAAATACTATGCTCTATAATCTCTCCTTAATAACACCTATGTATTTCTAGCTCCCACAGTGTTTTGCATTTCATTTCCAGCAGTGGTCTCCTACAGGCTCAGAAGGAAGGTAAAACAAGGTTACGCACTTGAATGCTCTCCCGCTCTTTCCAGCCTCACAGCAATCCCTCTTCCGAGAAAGTCTCTCATCAATGCCACTCCTTAATTGGCCTGAGAGCCCCTCTTTAAACAAAGCTCTCGTCTCCCACAGGGCTGAGTTCTTTCTGCTATTCTGGCAGAGCTAAATCCAGACAAGGATGTGCCATTTACCAAAACAAGTGTACTATAAATTCAAATGTGCAGGAAAGAAGTAAAGTACTTCCAGAAGTTCTGCAGGTAGAGAGTTGCAGGTGGGACAGAGTGCATCAGGAGAAAGCCTATCTGCCTGTAATCCTGTCAGGTTTTTACTCCAAGCAAAGGTGTTAGACACTGGTGGTACCACTCAGTAACAGATACAGGGTCAGTAGGAGATCTGGGGTAGATTCTGCACTAATGGACTGAATGTGATCTGAACCTCACTGTAAGTTATCAAACTTCATTCCAGAGCTATAGGAAAGATAAAGACTTCATGAGTTACAGAAAAGGACTTCATATTTGTAAAGATGAATACTTTTTTATGTTAGTACAAGTCACTAAGAATATTCAAGCGCACTGCAGCTTTACCCTCCTCTTTAGCAGAAACTCTGGTATCTTGACTCACTGCCCACACATTGCCAGGCACATAGAAGTGATGTGCAAAAGAAATCCTACATTTTCCTTCCCTGTTACTCCAAGGCACTGTGGTTCTTCATGTACTCAGCTAGCATAGCTACACATGCCATAATATGAGAAAATATAAATGCCCACAGCAAGACTAAAGCAATTGTTCGACATCTCCTGTGACACCCACTGCCATAGAATTTGCCCTTGATATATATCAGACAAGCATGTCATTTAAAATACTTTGTTCTTTCTCCTTTATTTAGCCACAACACAGATACAAGAGCAGGCAAACCCCTTCCAATGGAACTCACTCGATAAACCTGTTCAGATTAAGATTCTCATGAAATCAAGTAAAATATATATACATGCACACACTCTCAGGCACACAAGAACACAGCAGAACCCTTACAAAATGAGGAGTGGCACTGAACTGCACCTAAAACGCAATAGAAACATCACCCAGTTAGGATGCATCTGTTAAGCAACAAGGCTGTGCACTGAACAGGTTCCCACTGTACCATCCCATTGGCTATTTAAATACCAGCATCAACTGTTTCAGCTGAAAATTTGAAATTGACAGAGAAGAGTCTGACCTCAGATGCTCAAGAATTCAGAATAGCAGAACAGTTACTCCACTGTAACTCAAAGCAGGATCTGGCCCTAAGAAATGAAGATGCATGTGACCACCTCCAGCTGGGAGATTACTGCAGGTGACAACTTTCATTCCCATAACTTCCCCAGCAACTAAACCCACCACCAACACAGCGTGCAGTTTTGCACCCTCCCCACTCATACTGCTCCTTTTGGTAGAAGAAATAGTGTAGTGGTTCTAAGAAGTGAGCAACTACTTACTAGGGACAAGAATAAGATTGCCAAATATACCAAACTGCTTCAGAAGAAAGAGGAATTGGGCTCTCAGATAAAGCTGGTCAAGCAGATCCATCTGATTTGTCAACGCTTTGCTCAGAAATATAAAACTCAAATATAGTTTACAAAAAGAGTAATTCTTTATAGAACATCTCTGTGTCAAAACACTAACAAAAACACAGCTTGTAAATGCTGAGAAGAATGGTCTTGGAAAATTAATAACAAAACTAGGCCATTGCTAACAATAATAGGTGGTATCTCTCCATAAAAAGCCAGTCTGATCTACTCAGGAAAAATGAAACATTTGAAACAAACTGTTTACAAAAGTGACTTAAACGCTCAGCAGAGGTCTAACAAAAGTGTTAACAAACCACTATTGTAATTTTATTTTTTGGACAACTTCAGCAACTATTAGAAAAAACAAAACAAAACAAAACAAAAACCTGTTAATACAAAAACATAGAAAACAAAAAGAAAAATCCAATGAGACAGTTTTTTAGACAAACTCAGTTAAGATGAAGCTGTACCTTTGTCCCAGTTACTAAGAACTTCAACTTTAAGAGTGGCATAACCCAGCTCAGCTAGGTTTATAGGCTTTCCCACCCTTGTTAAAGAGTCAGTTCTTAGAAGGCACCAATCTCAGTCCCCCAGGGTCTGTACGGTTTGCTGAGAGTTGCCGACTGCGTTGGTGTAGATGGGCTCAGCACGTTGGGGGACAGCAGATGAAAGGAGCCAAACGAAAAGGGGAATGCAGACAAAGATGCCATGGAGGAGAGAAGAGGAGGAGACAGTTTGGTAGTAGATGTGACCACAGGGAGCACTGGTCCGACGCTGCCATTTGGGGGCACTCTGAGTGAGGAAGTTTCAGCATGTGGGGCAGCAATTCTGCTCTGGTGATGTGGTTCTGTGGAAGATGCTGTAGTGCTGGTGTTACCATGCCCACTTTGAGCCAGCAGCAACGGGTGAGGTATGTGAGGGTGATGTCCAAAGGCATTGCCCCAAGGAATGTGTCCAATGCCAGAGTGTGCACTACTCGCTGCTTCCCGCTGAGAGGCGTAGTTGTTGAGATGAGACACGAGTCGGACCCTCAGAGGATCAGAGGCATCCAGACCCTCGATGATACTCAGATATCGAGCAACCTCAGCCAGGCACTCTCGAAATCCTAGACTCCGATAGTCCATAGCCAAAGCATGGGCATCGAAATAACCTAAGAGAAAAGAGCAGAGAATGAAATCTTAAGATGTTGTTTTCTACTCATTGTCTACAAGTAGCCTCCCCACTCCACCCTCCCCTATAAGCATATTTCACTTGGATGTGGTTAGTATTCCCAACCATAGACTAGCTGCCAAGCTCCTTTTCTTTTTTCCTTCCTTTTTTGTTTAACAAGCTTTTCTTTTAAATCTGTGCTGTGATGCTGCAAGTCCCAAGACCAGTCACAGACTGCCATTTTTAAACTGGAATTGCTCACTGACACTGGAGGAAAGCATTTTTGTTCTTTCTATGTCTCCCTTGTGCAAGTAAAACCACAGCACAGTGAAATTCATTAGAAACACAAGTCTTAACTTATCAGGAGACTTAAGCAGGCAAAGTAGTTTTTTCTTAAAAGTGCCTTTCAGCATTTTTGCTAAATCTTTTCACCACTTACTTCATCCTGTATTTTTTCCTAGTTCTGTTCTGAACATTCAGATAATTAGAGAAACAAGCCTTATTCATCAATAATAACTGTTTTTCAAGCTGCCAAAAGCTGATTCACTTCATAGCATTGACACACTGGTAGAGAGACTTGCAGTCACTCTCCTTTAGAATAACTCTCTCCTCAGAGCTAGCACTGCAAAACCTTTCAGTGCTGGTGATGCCACAAATCTTGTCAAGCAGAGAAAGTCCCTAATTCCTGATGAAACCTGAGAGAGCTGCCGTTCTCTTTCTGCCAATGCTGGGGAATGCGCTGCTTGCTCTCACAGCAGCCTCCCTGCAGGGCTGCTGACTGTCACGGACAGAACTTTACCTTTCCCTCCTGCCGTATGCAGCATTTTCAGGTGATCGACAGTCATCTGCAGAATCTCTGCTTTTTCCAGCTTGGCTGATCCCTAGGAGAGAAGGGAAGGCATGAAGCGCTTTAAGCTGAACCAGAGACGTTACCGAGGGGTGACGCTCCCTCCCGGGAAGGGATGGGGGCGCAGCGGGGAGGGTCGCTGGGCGCTACCTGCTTCTCAAAGGCGCTGGGCACCAGCCTCCTCAGCTCGGACAGGCTGTTGTTGATGCGGTCGCGGCGGCGCTTCTCGATGATCTAGGGCAGAGAGCGGGGGTCAGCGGAGCCGTGCCGGGCTGCGGGGAGCCGCGGCCGGCCGGCGGGCACTCACCCCTCGGCGCCTCTTCCTGGCCAAGATCTGCGAGGTGGTGGAGGGAGACATGGAGCCCGCGGCCGAGCTCAGGTTCCTGCGGAGAGCAGCGGAACACCGGTCACGGCGCGGATTCGGGGGTGCCGGCGCTCCGCGGGGCGGAGGGGAGAGAGGGGGCGCGGCGCAGCCCCGCGGCGCCCACCCCGCCTGAGCTCACCCATTCTCGTCTGCGCTCTCCTTCTCCACCTCGACGGCCTCATCCAGCTCCTCGCTGTCCGACGAGCTGTACTCGGGGTGCGCCCGCTTCATGGCCCCGATGGCGGGGGCGGGGGCGGCGGGGCGCGGGCGGCCGTCGGGGAGGCGGCGGGCGGCNGGATGGATGGATGGATGGATGGATGGATGGATGGATGGATGGATGGATGGATGGATGGATGGATGGATGGATGGATGGATGGATGGATGGATGGATGGATGGATGGATGGATGGATGGATGGATGGATGGATGGATGGATGGATGGATGGATGGATGGATGGATGGATGGATGGATGGATGGATGGATGGATGGATGGATGGATGGATGGATGGATGGATGGATGGATGGATGGATGGATGGATGGATGGATAGCATTGGGCAGGGGTGGGAATGCAGCATTTCCCCCACTGGGGAGCCAGTGTGGGTGCTGTGGGTGCTGTGCAGATGGACAGGGCAGGGCAGCACCCTTGGGGCTCCTGCCAGTCCTTCCGCCAGCACCTGCTGCTGGGGTCCCCAGCAGCCTGAGCCCAGTGGAATCATTGCACCCTGCAGAGGCTGATGAAGTTTCTGAGGGCTTCCCTAAGGCAACAAGGGAGAACTGAGTGAGGAGATTCACAAAATAAATCAGGTTAGAAGAGACCTTGTCAACTAGACAATGGTTAGTGCCATACCAAGTGCCACATCCACTCTTTTCTTGAACTCCTCCAGATATGGTGACTCCACCAGGTCCCTGGCAGCCCATTCCAGGTATCACCTTTGCTGAGAAGAAATACTTCCTCATGTCCAACTTGAACTTCACCTGGCACAGCTTAAGACTATGTCCTGATGTCCTGTCCCTGGTTGCCTGGGAGGAGAGGCTGACCCCCACCTGGCTACAATCTCCTTTCAGGGAGTTTTAAGGAGTTATAAGGTCACCCTGATCCTCTTCTCCAGGCTAAAAAAAGAAGGGGAAAGCCTGGGTGAGAGTAACTTGGCCTCCTTAAAAAAATAAATAAATTAATAAATAATTTTTTTTAAAAAGTGAAAATGGTGGCTAAAGCCTGAGAGCTGAGGAGGTTTTCCAGTTTCTTGGCAATGCAAGGGAAATCAAGGCATCTCTCTTCCCTGTACTCTTCCAAACAGCAAATCTGCCAGCCACATCCTTTCCTTGTCTACCCCCCCACACCATGTATTATGGCAGTGGGCAGAAGTAGGAACAATTTTTAGGAAGCTGAAAGCACATGGCATTTGCTGGCAAGGAGGGAGGAATGACAGGAAAGGTCAGCACTGGATTCAGGATATCTGGTTGGCACACTCATCACGAGTACATGCTGCCTTGCACTCAGCAGGGCCCTGAGCCTGAATGCTGTATTTCCCCAACAATTCCTCTTCATTCTGCCAGCTTTCTCAGGCTGAGGTACTGGAAAAATAGGACAGGTGAAATGAGGGTGTACTCTTTGAGGTGGTTCCATAATAATTAAATTTTCATTTACATGGAGCCTTTCAACTAAGGCTCCCTTCTAGGTGGATTCTTCCGCGTTTCACAATCGGATGGACTGGAGGATGAACATCATGTGAGAGCAAAGGGCTGATGAACCCAGATTTCCCCTTCTAAGGGCCTAGAATAACTACCTTCAACCTCCCATTGGTTTAAGTAAAAGTTACCAGTACAGGATTGCCTTAGATTTCATGGAGCTGCCCATATTTTTGCAAAGCATCTCAAGTAGGAAGGAAATGGAAGCAGGGACCAAGCTAAAAGTAGTAAAAGACCTGTAGTTAAGAAGATAGAAACAGTCCTGCAGCCACCTGTAAGCAACTAACAGAAGATCACAGAAATGTTCTATCCCCACATTATTTTTTTAAAAGCTATCTTTTCTGCAGTGCTTTAATTAAGTTTGTGTCAGCACTTCTATTACATCCACCTTTCCAGCCTCTATATTTTTGTTGTGAAACTTGTCTGCCTGCACCACTTGCTTTTACAGGTCAGTGAAAGGCACAGTGACATTCGTGTCTTTCTGGCCTGCACACTACACATCTGAGTTCTCCCATCCAGGCACATATATGTCTTCTCCTACTATGGAGAAAACAAACATGGTAGAAGAAGTTCCTTGGTGTTAAGCATCAATTGCTTGGGAGTAGAGGTGTGGCCACCCAGGTTCCCAGAAGCTGGATCCTGGAGCTGCCCCTGTCTGTAGCTCTGTGAACCACTGGGGCCAGGCAGCCTCCAAAGAAGCTTTCTGAACTTGTGTAGACATTGACTTCTGCAAATGATTTACAAGAATGGGCAGGTAGAGAGTAGCTGTGCCTTTACACAGTGCGAGCAATTGCAGTTGGCTATCAGCAGCCGTGGGAAGATAGGAAACGTTTGCCTGTGTGTGGTTTCCATCTTCCCATCCAGCACTAGGAGGAGCAGACAGCAAAACCAGCTTTAAATTGCTCTTGTGCTTTTCTGGTGCTGGGCATGGATCCACAGAGTTGGTCTGATTGTTAACCATGGCCCAAAGGGAGATTTTATTAGCCCAAAATTACCAACACGCCAGGAGAGCGTTGTCATACGTCTCTCTCACCAGAAGGGCAGACAGGAGAGCAGCCCATTGCTCACTAAAGCCCAAGGAAATTAAAACAACAGTGCACAAGGTAACACTTCTAAAGAGAGTTGAATTTCAGCCCCCACTGATAGTTTTGCACCGGTAAGGCAATGAACCTTAGGAGATGACAGCCTTCACTCTTGTCCCCTACACTGCCACTGTGCCTCCCTTTTCCCTGTTTCACACTGCAGTGCCCTCTTGCCTTCTACATGCCCACCTCCTACTGTAGCCACACTGTGCCTCAGTCACCCCACCACCCTGACATTTCATCTCACACCCTTCTTATCACACACACCACCACACTTGACTTGCCCCTGTTGCCCACCCCCCCNATTGCTTCCAGGTCTGGCACAGCTCAGCATTTCCAAGGGTCTACAGCCACATCTGGCCTCCAGGGCTGGAAGCAGGAATGGCAGGACAGAGCAAAGCCCTCATCCCAAAGCAGACACTCAGGTTTGAGACATGCAGGAGCTCTAGTGGCAACTGTCCTTTGGAAGGGAGTGGTGCTAGTTTTTGTGTGCACATCACATTTTTCTTTGTTGGATGCCCCCATACAGTGATTTCAGTGGTACTCAAAGTGCTCTGAAATGGTGTTTATTGCTGCTGCAGGCTTCCCTCCAGCAGAGACCTGCCACCACTGACCCTTGCTCCAGTGTGTGTGTGTGCTAAATTAACTCCCATCCCCTTCCTTTAGGTTTACTCTCCCAAGGGAGCAAGTGCTTTGAAGAGTAATCCCGTCAACCTGTCACCCCAAGTCCTGGAAACTCGTTGTTGCTATGGTTACTGTGCCCAATTCAACTGGTGGCTTTGGCACTCACATTGCAGCCAGGCAAAAACATCAGAACTCCCCCCTGACCTCCCCTCCTTGCATATATCCAGCTGCAGCATCGGGTCTGCAAGCAAGAAGTTGCTGCTCCAAATCTTGGATTTTTTCTTTATGGAGTTTTGGCTGAGTGTTGATTGTTGGTGCCACTGACACAGGGCAAAACTATTTATCACAGATCAAATGGAAGTGCTGGAGAGGAGAATGGGAGTGACAGAGCAGGGTTTAGACTCCTTGCATGATCTGTTAGCAGTACTGCGACTATAAATGTGTTTCCTCAGGAACTGAACACTGACATTTCTGTCTGCACAGGCCAGAGGTACAAACAGCCAGCTCAGAAGTTAGGCTGGGGTGCTCTCCAAGCACACTGGCCCCAATTTCTACCATGCAGGTGCTGAGTGTCTTTGTACTGGAGCCATTGCTGCAGCAGAATGATGTAAACATCACACATTCACATTCACCTGTAGTGATAGCCAGATCATCAAGATATTTTTCTCTTCATGCTGGCCAAGGACAGGGATAACATTTACATCAAAGTCTTCACAGCAAGCAGAATGCTCCAGCTGCAATGCTTCTGCTGCAGGATGGGTTTCAAGTGTCATATTTTGGAAGCAGTGTATAGCTATGAATAAGCAAGACTAGCACTGTCAGCACAGTAAGAGCAGCAGTGTAAACAGATATCTGTTCTGGATGGCTCCAATAGATTCTCTTTGCACTTACCTGCTTAGGCCTCAGCTCATCTTTAAAACCAGACCTGGGTTATAACTGTGCAAGAGGCTAATCCGTGAACACACATTTGAGCTGCTGACAAGCAAAGCTACCTCACATTTCATCAGCCCTGTGGTTGAGATGGGAAGAGACAGATTGGCTATTTTATTACCTGGTTTCCTTTCCAAAAAATTTTGCCTCTTTTCTCTTTTTATGCAAGGTTTCATCTGACCCAAGGCTCTTAGAGATGTCAGCTTCTTCCATAGATATCCCTTCTTCCATTCCCACAGCACAGGCTGTCCTGTGGAAAGACACTACAAGACACAGGAAGACCTTACAGGAGGAATGACACCAGGTGATGTTAATTAATGGCTGTCTCACAATAGATTCAAAAGGAGGCAAACTTGACATGGCATAGTGTAGAAAATTCTGGTTTGACTTGCAACCTCTTTTGATCTTAATCACGGGAAAGTGACACCCTGTCCATATGTGTTACAGTGCACCTCGTGTAAAATCACACAAAAAGTCAGCAGCATGTTATTGGCAGGACAGCCTCTCTCAGCATTGCCAAATCTAGAGGGACAATGGCCCCAGAATTGTGTCAGCTACTGACACCATCCCAGCATGGTGACAATTTCACTGTGAATTGGTAGTTTGCTTATACCAGTGATCACTCCTCAGTATCACAGTACAGTCTGCACCACATATCACAGAGTAAAACCAGGTTTTCCTTTTGCTGACCTTTTTTTAAACCAAATTCCCTGCAGTTTGCCAAAATAGTTTTGTTCTGTTCCTACAGTGCTTCTCATAAATGGACTGAAGAATGAGGATACAGAAACTTGCTCTGGTTTCATACTGTTGAAATCCTCACATCCATCAAGGAACAGCCTGGCTAGATGTTTTCCTGTGCAATTTTACAACTTCAGTGTCTTAAAAGTAGTGCTCAAACCATGCTTTGTGTTATACAGTGATATATGCAAGTCCCTGCTCCAAAGAGTTTACAGTCTGAGACCTGAGCTTTGAGTTTTCTTTGCCAATAAGATGTAGCTTTGAGAAAAATGTGTGTGTAGTACTCATTGTTGCTAGGGGGCATAGGATAGAGAGCAAGTCTCAGACCTTCTGTTTCACCATGAAAACTGTTATTTATAGTATGCTTTTTCAATGGGAAAACCTGGCTTTTTTTTGCTAATAAAAGCAATATTTTTTTCCTAAAAAGTTTCTTTGAACTGAATTTCATTGTGAAAAAATAAAAATTAAATTTGAGCATGTCCTGTAGTTGTTGGTAAGCACAGTTTGTAATAAAGCAAATCAAAGTAATAATCCATGATTTTTGAAGATACCAGCTATTATGATCATTGCACAGATGAGTGAAATAAAAAGGGTGAATACTCTGTATCTGAAGTGGTGAGCACTGACTCCCAGAAAAGCATCTGTTCTCTCTCAGATGATAACTTTTATTCACCTCACACCTTTCTGCCCTAGGCTTTACTAGACAGCTGCTGTCCCACAGCAATCAGCCACCCAAGCAAAAGTCAGGCCTGGGGAAGCAGCCACTACAGGAGACACTCCCCAGTCACAGAGAGATGAACTGTGAGGGGATGTTTAGCACGTGTGACAGGAGTGAGAAAGTGCCAGGGATTTTCAATTGCCATAAATGTGGTTGGGACTTTGGCTGAGATTTCATCATGGAGGTCCTGGCAAAGCAGCTTGATTTGGCTACTTTAAATGATGACAAAACTTGACTGGTTTGAATGTGAAACCTTATTCCAGACAGTCAGAGTATTTGGGTACTGGAGGACACCAAAATCAAATCCTATCATCAGTTGTCTTTTCCCTTATGTTATGGAACACCAGGATAAAAATAAACCACAGAAAAGAAGTGTCACTGTGATTTTGCCAGAACAGAGTTAGATACTGCACCTACCATTTGATCTGAGCCTTTTCACTCCAAGTTGAGGGGTCATAATTTTGAGATTCAAGCCGATTGTGGTGCACCATGAAAGCTTTGTAACATCCTGCACTGACATTGAGGGTATTTTCCTATCACACGCTTTACTTCAGTCTTGCTCACGGTTCTTAAAAACAGCAGCATTCCTGTTGGTTTCAGAAAAGTCAAGGCCTATGGACCCTACAGAGCTGAGCAGTATAGTAGTGCAACACTTGTACCCTGTATAGATCCACTGTTCTCTGAGTAACCTTCATTTCAGCTGCTTCTAAAAATGAAAAACTATTCCAGGGGAAATAGTTTTCTTCCAAAACAGCCCCCATCTCAAAGATTTATTCCAGAAAAATCTCAGTTATATAGGAAAAGACACTATGAAAGCAGCATGCCCGGTCAGCTAGAGCAGCTACTTTCCACACATACCCAGGCCTCTCTTGATTCACACCGCCCTGGACATGATAAAAATCCCTTGTGTTCACTTGTCAGCAAACCAAATCTCTGGCTCTCAATGCTTAACTGTGCAAGCACTGAGGTGCCAGGATGATGAGCTCTCTGTGAGCACCTCCACAGGCACTACTAATGACGGTGCTCTAAAGCAAGTGCAAACAGTCACACGCTCGTAATGCTTAAACCACAGCAAATGTGTTTAATCCCACACAATAGCCCCGTTATACTGTGTCCTAGGGCTGTGCTCGGCCAGGGAAGTGGTGACCACTTCTCACATATATAACGTATACCAAACATATTCAGTTTGGCAGCAGGACAAGAAGCTGGAAGTGTCACGCTGGAGCCTAGCCCCCTGACAGCATGAGACATGTGCTTGTAAGCTGTCTCAAGGAGGATATTTGATTGCCCTCTTTCTTCTTCTGCCTCTCTCCCAACAAAAGTAGAGTGACCTCCCCCATGACCTGGCAAGTGCTGAAATTCCCCAAACACATTTTTCTGTTGTGCCCCGACGCCGAACAAAAGGAAACGAAGCAGCCTCGATATATTTGAAGTATGGAACAAAAATAATAGCTGGCTCTTGCTCGCCCTGCAAACGCCGATCTTTACCTCCTCCCCAGCACGGTTTGTGCTGCCTCCCACGCTTATCTGCCGTACTGTCTGCTGCTATTTCGGATTTATACACTTATTTATTTATTTGTGCCTTTATTTATTTATTTGGAGAAGGGCAGAGTGGGGGGCGGGCGGGGGAGAAGGGGGGGTCTATGTAATTGCAGTTTACACTGCGTTCCCACGCTACTATTGTTTGTGGCTTTGTTTCCTATTCCCATCACGTGTGCTAATTAGTTGGAGCCGCTGGCTAGCTGGGAGGCGTGTGTCTGGAGTAAAAGCAGAAAGATCACTTCCTGGAGGGATCTAGGCAATCTGAACAATTCTTTGCTTTACTTTCAGCCCTCTCCCTCCCCCCGGCTTTACCACTCAGGGAAGAGAGAAGTGCTGATTGTCAAGCACTAGACACCGGAGAGGCACAGATTCTCTTCTGAAAAGGAGCAACTCACAGAGGCAGAGAAAACTGGGCTGGAAAGAACATCTCATCTGTGTTTAACAAACCTGATTTTTTAATTTTATTTTCTTTTAATCTTCAGAAACCTCCAATGTCTTTCTGTTGTGGCTA
Source organism: Pycnonotus jocosus (assembly GCA_013400435.1). NCBI lineage: Eukaryota > Metazoa > Chordata > Aves > Passeriformes > Pycnonotidae > Pycnonotus > Pycnonotus jocosus. Next base: position 204,170 of record VWYP01033507.1, read on the forward strand.
AGAAGGTAGAAAAGCACCATTTAAAAAAAATCCTCAGGTTATTTTAGGCTGCCCTTAGGAAGTGAGTCAGTTTTTTATGGCAAGGCTAAGCTAGCTCATGCCATGGCTTGCAAAATGAAATGAGACCCAGAGAGAGAGGGAAGATTACCTGAGTCATGGCATTTGCTTATAAGTGCAGGCGTCAGACAGCAAGGCCAAGTCACACAGCAGCACCAAGTACCTGTGCATGGATCAGGCTTTAGACTCAACACTGGATTTGGTTTAGGTGCTTCTTTTTTTTTTTTTTTTTTTTTTTTTTTTGGTAAGATTTTGTATCTCTAGTTAAATCCTCCTGTCCATAGCCCTGGTGTTTTTCAAACACTAAGCACATTAGCCCCTCCTCAGATCATGCAGGCAGCATGTAGCCCACACACGCATCAAGCTGGAGCTGTAGGAGTTGCCAGGGTCCCCCCGACCCCTGCTGTTGTGTCAGCAGCCTTGGCTGAAACCTGTCCTTCTCAGCCAGGCAATAAACCCTGGGGCCATGCCCCTCTGGCATTAATAGTCCCTGTCCTGCTTGTCTAGAGTGACTCTCCATGTTCTCCGGTTTCCCATGCTGAGGAAAATAATGTGCTTTCCTGTACAACTCTGGTACTGTTAAAGGAAAGGCCCAAAGAAAGAGCTATCAGTCTGCCTTGACATTGTGGGATGGCAGCTAGGCAAAAATTTCCATCCTCTGGGAAATTCCAATATTTCTACGCTTTTATTTTGCTTCCACTTGGGTTACAGAGAACTGAAATATCTCGAGTCTGTTTGGTTTGGGGTTTTCCTGTCCTTTCAATGGGGAAAACAAGTCCTATGTTTCAGAAACAGTGAAATGCTTCCCTGTGAGTCAGCTCAGCTTTAAAGGGCATCTCTGTGAGAGTCACATTAATACTTGGATGTTGTCACTTACATTATCCCCCAACCCTGTTTTCTTTAGAAACTGAAGCCCCTTTCTGGGTTACCTGTCTAATGATAGCCTCTTCAGCTCAGGGTACAGGACAATATTTTGCATTATTGAAGGCATAGACTGGATGGCTGGCCCAGAGAAATGAAGGGTAATTTTTCCTGCCATGGAAAGAAGTGTTTTACAGAGTTATTGTGCGAGGCTTCAAAGGTGGTGTCCTCATACCATCATGCACATCCTGTTTTCTGCTCATAACTGCTTTTGCCATTTACAAACACTTCACATCCATGCAGTAGCTCCAATTGCTTTGGTCAGTAAATTGGGAAAATATTTGTAGTCTAGCTTTCAATGAGATAAGGAGCTAGAATTTAAGGAATGGTGAGCAAGTAGCTGGTGACCCAGCCCTCTGAAGATCAGCAGGTGCTCTAGCAGGTTGGAAAGCAGAGTCAGGCTCACCCACTGTGGATGTGGAGAAGCTTAGAGAGGGAAAGACCTGCAAAATCCACCCTGCATCATGCTCTGCTTTACTCAGGAAACTGGTGGCCAGTGAGGAAGGTGCCATGTAGAAATATGGAAGGCATTCACGTGTGCATCATTAACTTCATTATTTCCATTAAATAATCCCTGACTTGGCCCCAGGTTTATATCTTTGCAAATAGTCCTGAGCAATATCTTCCTCTTCCTAGGGGAAAGTATCCCTGTCCTTTGGAATGGCTACAGTATTATTGAGGGGAACACTAGGCTTTAGCACTAACAGTTGGTAGAGTCTGCAGCTTTTTGCACCTGTGGTCTTCTACTGACTGTAAACATTATAATTTTTTGTTATTTGTTTATTTTATAATGCAACTCACAAACTGCTCCAGACACTGACCTCCCAGAGAGGTTGCTAATCAGACAGAATTGCACTGCAGGGAATGGTGAGTGCTCTGTTCAGATATCTTTAAAGAATATGTGAGGACCACCAACATCTTTGCACAAGTAACCTGAACCAAAGGAAAACTAATCTAGCAAAGCAACTCTGTGCACTGTAACAATTACAAGTCTTCTTCAGAACTAAATCTAGTTAATTATTTTTTTAGTTCTTGCAACTAATTATTTATATTTGGAAATTAAAAAGCTCCAACTAGAACAAAAAACTCCAGCCCATCAGTGAGTCATTCAAAAGTTCTCTGTTCTTTTTCCTGTTTTCTCACTGAATATGGAAAGTGGCTCATAATTTGTGTCCTGATATGCAAAGCCTATATGAGCCTGAGGGAACTTCACTCAGACTTCATGGCCACAATAGCCTACAAGAGTCACTTCAGAGGAACAGAGTTTCAGCTAAAAGAGAGGCTTCTGGGTGCATTGGTCACAATAATTGCAAATTGTTCTGTGAAGATGCCCACCCCCTCAGGAACTACAAATTAAATGACTGACCTCATTTCAACTTTCTTTTGGTGTGTGTACTGGTACAATATACTTGGTTACACACACAAATTTTTAAAATGGTGCTTTTCCATGGTCAGCAGAATTAATCAAGCCTTGTTTTCTATGGACTAATGCTCTACATCCTGATTCTGGCCCAGAATCTGTACCTGCCAGTTTGCTCCATGGTGCTGCTGCCTGCACCCATGGGCTGGCAGGTGGGCAGGAAGCAGAAGATGCTGCAGTGAGCAGAGGGCTTGGAAGTGCTGACTACCCAGATCAAATCCTCTGGCATGGCCAATGGAGGACAACCAATCTAGGGCCCTTTTCTTCACCAGGTTTGCACAAAACCTGTAGGAGATCCATTAGTTTGAATCTGCCATTCATCAAAGGTGGTGGATGGTAGCCAACAGACTTCAACATTATTGAGCTTAGAGTGTCTGATCAATAAATACATAAACAGCAAAGCAGATACATGAGATGATTGCTGGAACTTGGTTGCCAAAGAAACTCCATTTAAAAAGCACCTATTTTGAGTATTAAAAGGCTTCCCTGTGGAGCAGGAGGAAGATATTATTTCAATCCTTAGAGGTAGTAGTAGCAATGATATTGCTATAGACATAATGATATAAATAAACAAAATGCAGGGTTTTCTGGAAGAGTCCATATCTTTAGATCTAAGGTTTGTGTATGCAGTTTATTCACTTTCTCAGTTATACTGCCTGATCTAGTAAAAAGTACTCCCTTTTTTTTTTTTTTTTTTCAAACTTTGCCTCTCTTAAGGACTTGGAAGACTGTTAGACATTGAAGTATTGGGCCTCAGAGTAAGTACACAGATGAGATAGTTAATCAGTCACTCACGGATTGTTTCTGAGATAGAAGAGCTTTCATGCTCTCTCTTGGAGAGTTCTCATGTTTGTGATGACTGAAAATGGGGGATGGTTTCAGTACTGCATTTACAACTACAGGAATGTAGAGTCCACCTTTAACTTGAAAATATTTGCATAAAGCATTCAGGTATTATAAAGGAAACTGATTACTTTATACCAGCTGGATTACAGCAAGCCAATATTGACTTCAGGTTTTGGTTGTCAGCAAGATTTATTTTACTCAAAGTAAATATTGACTGTGGCACCGCCAAGGCCAGTATTTACTTTGGAGGAATATCAATCTTGTGGCTCAAAACTGGAAGTCGATATCATCATTGTTACACTTTCTCATAAGTACTAGGGAGGAGGGGCTTTGGCTAATGGGAAACATATATACATATATACATAATTGAAGATGCAGTGAAGAAAAGAATATATGGAAAGACAGTAACTACCTTGGACAAGTAAAAGACAGAAGCTACTGGAAGAAACCACACAGTCAGAATATTATAATTCCCAGGGACATCCTTCCTGCAGACACTGGTTGTTGACCTCTTGAAAAGTAAACAGCAAGAAATGTAAGTGATATCTGCCATACAAGGAATAGTATAATAAATGCAAAAAGAATTTCTGTTCCCAGCCTCCTTTGAACTGTCAGTTGGTTTTGTCTTAATACCCTGTAAGCCCTACAAAATACAACGCCTGCTCTCATGGGATAAGTTTAGAAAGCCATTGAAATTGTGCTTGTTGGAGCCTTGGTCACTTGTGTCTTTGTGAAGAAAAACAGCATCTAAACTTCAACCAAGAAGAAGACAAGGAATCTGTTTGGATTTGAGGCCACTAACATGGAAAATGCCCTATATTGCTTTTCACTCTCTAGGTGAAACTGTGGAGGAGGGCATTAAATCCATAGCATTTACATTATCCATGAAATCTCCTGGCACATGCACACACGCTGTGTTCCTTGGTACAACAGTGCTTTCCTAGTTTAAGTGCTACAAGGATATAAAAATAGCCATTTTCCTGCTAATGTCAGAGATAATCCTATTAATTACAGAGACAGACAAAATTCCTCAGGATTCCATGGGGCTGGAAGAAGTTGAGAGCCCCCAGCACAGAGCCTAGGTGTAGCAGTGTGCAGGAAGCACTAACAGGTAACCCCTGCTGTGAAGAACCAAGACAAGTCTGCCAAGGACTGTGGCTGGTTTCCCCAAGGCCTCCTTCCCACCACCACATTGCTGCTGGTAGAGGATGATGCAGGCCAGCTAAAATACTCTTTCTCACCTAAGAAGCCCATGGACTGCCTCCTAGCCAGGGAGAGTTTGCAACTGCTGGAGCTGAAACATTCCTGACCTAGAGCTCAGCACCCTACAGATGTTGATAGAGACAGAATTGGTCTGTGGAAATCCAGCCTGGGCACGGACACCTCTGCGAAGCGGTACCAGAGACTGCCTGTCAAGAGTATGTACCAGTAAAGGAAAGCTGCATGGCACTGAAGTGCTTCTCACTTGCCAGCTGCATTGAGAGGCACAAGTGGCAGGGGCGTGACTTCCCAGGCTAAAAAACGTGACAGGAGTCAGCTCTCTGCAGCAGGCCATTCGCTCTCTCAGGAAAATCCTCAGCTGGTGGCTTACAGCTGGATTTGCCATCATACAAACACACAGCTATAATGTTCGCCTTTCAAAAGATCTACGGACATAACAGCTGCTGTGACAATTGCTGCAAAGATCCAAGCTGAGCTTGTTAGAAACAGCAGCCTCCTTGCTCCATGTGTTAGCTGTATTTGTGTGTTGCAGCCCTCCAAAGTGTAGGCATCAGGGCTGAGAACATTCATACTGACTTTCCTGTGCCTGTCCACTCCCTCTGCTCAGCTGTGCTTGTGGCAATGCCAAGCACCCAACGTTGGTGAGTTCCCATCTAGAAGCTTTGCTGGGGCCAGTCCTGTGCATGAGCAATGGAAGCTCTTCAGAGAGCTTTCAGCACACTCAGCATAGGAGAGTTGCCCAAGTCATGCAATAGAAATGGTAGCTTAGGTCACTAAGTGTAAGTAACTTACTAAGAGCAAGTGACTCTCTATATGTTTAAGATCAATAAATGTCAGCCTGCTGTGAAATGACTTAATGACGCTAAATTAGTGGATGTTAACAAGATGATATTGGGGTAACGTGATCATCTATTGCCTTTGGCCAGGCAGCAAATCACTATTTTATTAATTTTTTTCTTTCTGTATTTTTATCTTTTGGTTTAGAAGATTGAAGAAATTTTGGCTGTGGAATTTTACATTTTTGAAGTAAATAGATGTGAATTTTGTCCCTCAATTCACATGAAGATAATTCAGTCTTGACTCATGCAAATGCTAAGAGAAACACAGTGAGCTTGGAATAAGACACTTCCTCTGCACGACTGCCTCAGAATATTGTAGGAGGGAACTCCAGAAAGTTATGAACAGCAGTAATTTCATATGGCATCCACAAGACACAAGGGGTTTTCAGTTGTCACACAGAGGAATGTGGTCCCCAAGATGAAAAACTGTCACATACTAAAAGTTCATCTGAAAGCAGCTTTTCTTGTGAAAGCATTTGCTCCCGTCATGGCAAGAGGCTGAGCTTCAGCTCGGATAGTTGCGCATGTGTGTGTGTGTGTTCATCTTGATTTGCTATACCTTTTATGCATCTCACTTTTTTTTTCATGTGAACTTCTTTCTTTCATAGCAAGTTGCTGTTTCCATGGGTGGGGCACATCCAACCCCTTCCCGCATGTCAGGCCTTCAGCTTCAGCCATAAAACAAACGTGGGTTCTCCCAGTGGGCTGATGTGAGCGCTCGTAATTGGGTCTCTCAGGAAGGTTTAACATGAAGAGGAGATGAGGTTTGTGGCTTTGACCAAGGCAAGAAGCCAAGGGAGGAAATGAAGGGAGACTCAGGAGGTGCTCTCCTTCAGTCTCACCTCCCATGTCAAGAAAGGCATAATGATGCATTTTGTAAGAGATATTTATTTCTGTTCTTGACATTCAAAATTATTTCATTCCCTGCATTTGTGTAGTTTCTTCGGTTTCTTTGGCTTTAGTGAAATTCTTTCCCTTGCTAACATTCACAATATTTTTTACAACTGGCCATCCAAGAGGTCTGGAACACCGTCAGCCTCTTTGGAAATAATTACTGTTTGTGTGGTCTAATAAATGGTCCCAGAGGGTTCAACATGAAATAGCCAGGGTCTACAAGAAAGAAAACTATGTGGAAACTTGTACAGCCTCACTAATCTGCAAGGAACAAAACGAAGTGGTACCCTGGGGTAAGAACCAGTAGCAACTTACTTAATTGCTACCATGTCAGTGTGTGAAAATACTACCTCCACACAAGCTAATGCAAACCTGATGTGGTCAGATTTCTGATTGAGAGCAGCTAAATATCACATCAAACGAGCAGATAATCCCCATGACAGATCTGCAGGGCAGCCAGGGCTGTTTGTTATCTGAGCCTGGTGAGGCAGCCAGTGAGGAGGACATGGGCAGGGCAAAGTGGTCACCTTTAATGTGTAATGTGTATAAATAGTGGCCACTGCCTCTGAATCCATGTCCCTCCCTCATCCACCTCACTTATCCTTCCCATGGAGAGGAAATTCAGCCAGAGGGCAATGAGAGCAGAAGGTGAAGCCCCTTTGATTAGAGCACAAATGACCATCTGCGTTTCAGTCCCGTTTCCTTCCTTCCCCTAAGGTGTGCTTGAATGAGGGCACTTGGTCTCCCAAGTCCAGTAATGTCCACTGTGACCACATGAGCTGGAAATGCAAATACAGGGGAGCAGGCCACATGCTGATCTGCTGCCCCAGATTTGGGATCAGAAAGTCGTAACCCAAAATCCTGCTTTGTCCCAGCTGCACCAACCCCAGTCAGCCAGCCTAGAGGCAGTGATGCCATGGCTGACTTGATGCCTGTGTCCCCTTCATCATGAGACAACATTCCCACGGTGGCCCTTCTGCAGATCTCTGCCACAGATCAGGCCATGTGATGGCCTCACACTCCTTGGCTTGGACTGTGAGAGCAGCTCATGAGCTGCTCCAAGAGCTGAGTCCTGCTCCCAAGTGCTGCAGCTGCAGTCCCAGAGCTTTGCTCCTGGTGTGTGCCCAGATGTGCTTACACTGTCCAGCCCTGCAGTTCCTGGCCAGGCACACAGCAAGGCTGTGGTAAAGCCAGGAATAAAACCACTACCAGAAAAACCTCCTCTCCATCCTGCACCTGCCCTGATCACTAGATTGCACTTCTGTTGCTTCACCCACTACACAAGATTTCTTCTTTTTTGGTATTTTCAGTGGGACATTCTCCTGTTGCAGTGGATTTTGGACATGGTAAACAAACAAGGCTGCAGTTTGTTTCTTTTAAGTGACATGAACACTTTCAGATACAAATTCCTGTAGTCTTTTCTTTGAAAGGAATCAAAATTCAGAGGTGTGGAAAGTTTTCTTGTAACACTTTCAATGCTCCTGTAAATCTTTCCTCTTTTAATTAAAGCTACAGGAAAGTGAACATGAGAGTGATGCAGTATTTGCCATGTCATGCACGGCAGTCACTGAAGGACAGCTTCCATGGATGCTTGGTGGTGCACCAGGCACCTTTTGGGACATGGCAGAGGTGTCCTCATTCATCACCAGCAGAGATACTGTGAAGACACTGGGTAGGTTCACCAAGGAGAGGCAGTGCCAAGGTATTGTCCAACTGTGCATTCTGCATACATTGTTATGTTTTAAAGAGAACTATTATTGTTTTATCTGAAAATACTGACACATTTCATTACTAGCTTTCATGCAAGAAAACTGTTTCTGAAGGAAACACCAGGCAGATTGTTAGGAGGAAAGGGGCAATGAAAGAGGAGAGAGAATCTTTCTGAGAGTGATCAGAGGAGCTTTAAGCAGGTTAGGGCAACAGCGCCCAGCTTCTTTTTCAGGTCCCTCAGGGACCTGACACTACATCCAAAACATTACCCCTTATTTGGGTAACATGTGCAGACAGGAGAAGAGGGACATTTATCTTCTGTGACCAAACAACACCCTGAACAACTTGTAGGCAAATAGATGTTGAGGACCCCAGGCCATTGTGCTGTTGCCAGCAGCAGAAGAGCTGTCTCACATCTACAGCTACTCTGTAAATAGGAGATCAAGGAGGGTTGAACAGCTCATGGAGTGTAAAATTGCAGATGTCATAGAATCACAGAATCATGGAATCATGGAATGATTTGAGTTTGAAGATACCTTAAAGACTATTTGGTTTCATCCTCACTGCCACAGATAAGAATCTTTTCACTAGACCAGATTTCTCAAATCTCCATCTAATCTGGCCTTGAATACTTCCAGGGATGTCCACAATTTCTCTGGACAACCTGTTTCAGTGCCTCACCATCCTTAATAAGTTGTTTCATTGGTAACCTCCTCCCCACCACACATTTTCCTCTATCAGCAGCCCACCAGCTCTGACAGGCACACCGTCCCATTTCTGCCCATCCAGAAACAACATCCTGCTCCAAAACCTTATAGTGCACTCACTACTCTCACTCACCCACCGAGCTGGTGCCAGTAACAAAGTTGACATCAAAGGGCAGAATCTCCTGATTTCCACTGCCTGGCCATAAATTAGCTGAACTCTACCCCCAGCACCCTATGCCTATGACCTCTGAGGTGCTATATTTACCAGGGCACTCTGTGTGCTAGGTCAATGTGGAAATCGGGTTAGTCATACTTTCCTGGAAGTGTGATCTTGCCCTGCTTGGCTGCAACCTGTGAGGTTCCCCAGCCACCACAAGCACTTTCAAAACTGAATGCTTTTCCAGTGGAAAGCCTTCCTGCTCTATTGTGAAGCAGGACTGAAACGATTTGCATTGGGAGCCAGCAGGAATTCAGGTTGAAAAAAAAAAAAGAAAAGAAAGGGGTGTGCTGAGGTGGCCTTATCAATGTGTTTCACACGGAGGTTTGCTTTCAGCTCAGAAAGGGATCAGTGGTTATGTGAGATAGGAGAGTCCTGCAAAGAAGTCACAGTTGTGGATTGTTCCCTAGCTGAACTGCTGCATCCCTCATGAAAACTGGAGCAGCCCCAACACAAAATGCAATTATCAAGCCTTAACAAGTCATGAGAATGAAAGGAGAAATTATATTGCAAGCAGGCAGTAAACAAGGAGAAAATTTACCTGCTCCAGGTAAATGTAGAGCCAGGATCTCATCCAGACACAAGTGGATGAGAATTCAACTTATTCAACAAATTCAACTTATCTGAAGGACAACATTGTGCTATTTCTTGATATTCCAGTTGGGTGGGTCTTCTCTAAAGTTAAAAGGGTTGGAGGACTCCTGACACTAGGCAGACTCCAAACTAGATTCACAGAAATGTTGGCAACTTCATTATCTAGGAAAAGTTCACAACTATTTATTTATTTATTTAACAGCAATTTTATTTTAATTATGTTTTAAAGTAAATTAATTAAATAATCAAAATAAACTGAAGCACTTCTCACTTCGAACTCCCATTTGGGAAAGAGTTCTGCTTTGAGGAATTGTTGTTACACAAAGGCTTCACAGAAAGCTGCTGATGGCCAGAGTTTCTGGATTTACACTGATTCAGTCCTGATAGCAGGACTGAATTTCAAAGGTGAGCTATTTGTGCTGTAAGCCTTGATCATCCTCTGCAGAGCTGCAAATGGACCCTGTGTTGCCTCCTGCCCTGCCACGCTGCATCAGCACCTTCTCACCCAAAGGCCAACACCTGTCAGGATGGCTGAGGTTCAAATGCATCTATAGCTCTGATTTCCCACCTTGTTTAATGGTTACTGCTCATAAAAGCCATGAAAAAGGCTCATAAAGCCATGAAGAATTTTCAGACTATAAAACTGGCACACTGTAAAAGCCTCTGTTTTTTCATAGTCTTTGTTGTTGTGTACATTTTGTACAACAAAATGTCTTCTGCAATAATCTGCTGCTAACTGGCAGATTCTTCTAAAGAACTAATTTCTCTCTTTTTCAGAACAACGCATTGCTTAGCAGCATCTGCAAGGAGCTGGAAGCAATCCCTCTCTGCCCTGCAGCCCCTTCACAGGGATGCACTGATCACCAGCACAGAGTTACTCACCCCAGGTGACAGTAGCAGGGACCAGAATCAGTGAGTTGTTCAGCAAGTGAGCAGAGACAAACCCCAAATCAGTCAGCAAGATGGAGAAGCACCTCCTCTCCTTCCAGTCAAGGCTTTTGAGGAACTGAATGAGATTTTCTAGTCCTATAGGGTCATCTTGAAGGAGTAACATCCTCACTCCTGGGAGTCCAAGGCTGAGCTGGGAGACTGCAACTTCTATGTGTGAGAAGAAAGATCTTCACGCAGCTCACGCTAGCTGGACCAGGCCTGGCTGTGGGCCAAAGAGGGGGACACCTGCTCCCCAGTGCTCTTCTATATGTTGTGTCAGCTTCACCAGAAAGATGTGTTGGTCTCCTCCAGCAAGGTTGGGCCTGGAAGAATGACAAGATCAAGCAGAGATTTGGTCGATGAGAGCACAGCTGAGCCTATGGCAGCTACTGCAGATTAAAGATAGAAAACAGGGGGACACTGCCCCACACATCTTTCCAAGTCTTGTAAGTGTAATAGAGTATGAATATCAAAATTATATGAATCTGGGCTCTGCTGTCTTCCAACAACTTCTGGAACAATCTTATACTCTTTACAAAAGTGAAGAAACTTATAAACAGCCATGATGTCGAGTGTGTATATTGTATATTTGCTCTATAAATACTGTAGCAGACAGCACTGTAAGGAGCTCTGGATAGGTAGAAAGAAACCCTGTGGGGATAAGGCTTGCAAGCAGTCAGAGCTCAAAGATCCCCTTACAGTGAGCAACACACACATCTCTTACAGAAGGAGACATAAAGATCTGTCCATCTTCATGTGTCTTTTCCTGACCTTGGCTGGCCTGTGAGCGAGAGGACTGAAAAAAGGATGCACTGGAGAGGATATTTTCCTCTCAGAGTCAGCCAGGCTCTGTCCTGAGATTTAATTTCCTGTGAACCAAAGCAGTGTCAGAGCCTGTCGGTGGCAGGTTGTCTGTGGACTGGAAGTAGCAAACCCCTGTTGTAAAGCTCTGGGCTTACTCTACCTGAACTGTGTCTATACTCTTAAATAAACAGACCAGGGCTCATGAGGCCAAGTGCCACAACACAGCTTATATACACACAGCTGAACTTTCTTTCCCCTCAAAACAGAGTGGCCTCATCCCTTCTGCATTTTGGAGACTGGACTAAAACCATGCTGGAGAGCAACCAGACAACCTGATTAATAATGGAAGACTGGCCAAGCCCAGACAGCCAGCCTGGAATCCTGATGCCAAAGGACACCCTGCTGTGAACCAGGTTCCCAAGGCTGGTCTGGCTGCAGCTGATACAGCTGGAGCAGCTGCCATTCAAAGTCTTCTCCATTCCTCCATCCCACACACCTCAGCAATTCTGCCACCATGGCTGAGGGAATTACTTATCCAGGCCAGGTCAGCCAACCTGGATGAGTTTGAATGGTTTTGGTAGAAGGTTCTTTGAGGACCTGGGTCAGTCAGAGAGATGGAAATTAAGGACTGATTTTGCTATTAGCTATGATGTCTGTAAATGTGAAATGACCTGAAGCCAGGGAAGGTTCCCAGAGGATGTGTAGTGGCCTTTGTGTACCCCTCATGCTGAGCATAAGCCATTCACTGCTTGTTTCAGTCTGCAGCTCACTGTGACAAAATGTGACAGTGCCAGGGGTCTGCCTTTACTGGGGAAATTTTACCAGGGGAGAGGGTAGGCCTCCGGTCTGGTCTATAAACGCCTGGGAAAAGCAGGAGAAAAATGTGTCTGGTTTTTATATGGCAGGGGCCTCATTACAACTCATAGGATACCTGTACATCTTTCCCAGTTCCGGACAACTTCATGGGCTTGGCCAAAGCCTCTCCCAGCTTGCTGCCAGTTGCTCTGGTTTTCAGCCAAGCTGCACATATCAGCCTCACAGTGAGTCTCTGAGACTTCAAGTGCAGTAAAATGTAGGTCAGATCCTGCCCTGTAGCTGGAGGCAAGCTGCCCTCTGGATCTGTGGAGCCTGTGCAGCCCCGCTCCTATGTCAGGCATTGTCTCACCCTTTGGCTTGAGTTTTATTTGTGAGAATTAGCCTGGAGGCTGAGAAATTAGAAATGGACTGGCCAGTGTTTGCCAGTAGAGTTGGGCAGAGAAGGGATTATGCAAAGCAGGAGGCACTGGAAAATAAAATAAAAATACTGTACTGAAATGTTGGTTGCATAATAAAAATAACAATTAAATTTTTTTTAACATAATCCGGTCTGTGGATAGGAGCCGTTATGGTCATTTTTTGACCTCTGCTCGTCCAGCACTCGGGGAAATGCGCAAACACAGGCAATTAAAGGGGGGCAAGGAGGCTCTTCCTTCCCCAGCAGAGCAAGGTCAGTGCAGAGGGCTCCTCTTGCGGGCGATGGAGGGCGGCTGGCTGGTGAGGAGGGGCTGGGGGCACAGGCAGGGACGGCTCTCCGTGCCGAGGTGCGATGGCCCCGCAGAGCACCGCGCATTGTGCGCGCCACGGCGAGCCGGCGCTTTGGTGCCAGCCGAGGAAACAAATGCCTTCCCGCTGTCTCCTGGAAATGCTTCCACCGCTCCTGCTGAGCGCGTTCATTTCAAAGCCCGCTGACTTTTTGCCCTTTCTAATAGAGCTTAAAATGTTTCAGTTTTCCAGGCTCCCCCCGCCCCGGCCCTCGGCTCGGAGGCTCTAATGCCGCGGGTTCGTGGGATGCCAGGGGAGCGTATGGCCAATCGAAAGGATTAGGGGCCGCTTGGTATCTGAGGGGGACGGTGGTCTTAAGATTCTTCCCCGCAGTGGCAGTGAAACGCTATAAACCTGCAAATCTTCAAAAGTATCGCTTAAAGCCGGCAAAATCCCCTCTGGAGCCTGGCCGCTCCAGCTGCGGGGCTGCCATCCCGCCTTTCCCATCGCGGCCTCTCCCCTTTTTCCAGGAGTTTCTCGGCTCCCCTGTGCCGCCGGGAGCGGGGCGCGGCGGGGCGGGAGCGGCTCCCCNCCGTGTGTGTGTTTAGGAGGTGCCGTTTCCCACAGCTCTGATCTAATGCAGCTGTAATTCAATCTCCGTGTGACCGGCACTCCGCCGGCGCTCTCCCACCCGCCGGCAGGCTCCTCTCTCCCAGGCTGTGTGTGTGTGTTACACATTTACACTGTCAATCTGACGGGCTCCCCTCAAACAACCCCTCTGTATAGATTTACAATGTCAATCAGGCGGGG
>VWYP01033507.1:217687-292418 GCA_013400435.1 Pycnonotus jocosus
CGGGGGCTGTCGGCGGCAATCGCTCCCCCTCGCCGCCTCCGCTGCCCCCGCAGCACGGTCACCCTATACCTGCCACTCAGCCCCGGCAAAAGGACTTTTGTTTAATGGCATTTGTGTGCGGCCACAAAGAGCAAAGGCAGCTGAGGCAGATAAGGCTGAGAACCTGAAACAGATGTAAAAGAGATCAGATCGAGTTTTCTGCCGATCCTCAGCTCCTGTAGAGATTTATGACCCCTTTTAACCCCGTTTTAAATAGGTTAAACCGGGCTTGTTTTATATGGACGAAATGAGACCGGCGTTAGTATAGAAATTTACCAAGGGGAACGGATCAGCCCCCCAGTTTTGCTCCATTCCTTATCATCGGCCAGCCCCTTCGGCCACTGCATTGCTCATCATTCGAAAACTTTTCTGTGATCTCATTATAGCTCACATCCTCAGAGAGATCACAAAGCTGCCAGTTGACCTTTAGCCCCTGAAGAGTCCTAATTTTGGGTTGGCAACTTACAGCTCAACAAGCGAGGCAGGCAGGCGGACAATAGCGGCGGCTGAGGACGGGGAGCACGGCACAACAATAAGCTGTCCTTGGAAGTGCTGGGCTGCGATTGTCATCCCAGACACAATCATGGGAGACTCGGTTGGGATCGCTTTCTTTTGGCAGACAGCTTTGAACTCTGCTCTTCCCTTCCTGTTTCTCTGTTAATTATAAGTTTCTGCTTCTTCCCAATGACAGATGAATCCGCCAGGGGTGAGAAAAACCAAAGGGACAAATTCTGCTCAGTTGAGGCTGCTGAGCCTGCACTGGCTCACACCCACTTACTCCAGATTTACACTACAGGGCCTGACTTGAGAGGAGAACACAGCGTAGCAGGTCAGCCAGGGTTTGTACAAAATGCATTAACCAGTCTTCTTGAAGAAGGTTTGGCAAAGCACCGTGATACTCACTACAGATTACAGTGAAGCTTTCAAGCTCTCTTGCTGCTGCAGAACTGCCCTCTTCCTCTTCTCACAGGCACCAACACCACCAACATCCTGGGAATCATTTCTTGAAGGCTCCTGCACCATTCTAATGGAAGTGATGGCAGCTCTACAGCCCCTTTACAGCTCCAATACCATTGTCTCTACCTGTGAGGTGACTTCATGATTTTTTTTAAACAAGAGTGTCACTGATACCAGGAAGGGTTTTTTGCAAAAGTTTTTTTTTTTTTCAAAAAAGACTTTCCCACTGTTCTCCTAAAAGGGAGACTCACAACAAAGCAGTCCTAGAAATACTACCATAAGAAGAACCATGTCAATTATTTCCATTTCACGGGTATTACTGACTCATCACAATTTTCTGTCGCACTGAGCTTTTGAAGCCAGCTGTAAGAGATGGAACGTATTTCATTATTGTCTGAGGTTCTTCTGAAATCCTGCATTTTCTCTGGTTGGGGATGGAGGTAAAAGGGGGAAGTTCCCTCACAGCGACATAACGAGTGTTCCAACTTGTGGCTGTGCTCCACTCTCCCATGCATGCACCTGTGCTCCCAAGCCTCTAACGACAGCATCAGAACTAAAACAGCTTTGCCATGCTCAAAGGAAAATAAAGAAATGTGACCATCCAGCCTGGGAGGGAATGAGAGAAAACTTCTAAATCGAGTTCATGTCTCAAATCAGTATTCATCAGGCACAAGCTTACAGAAAAGAGCTCCCGACAAGAAGGAAAAACACACAGATAAAAAGCAAGCACATCATAAAATAGAAAGGAGGCTTCTAAATTTTCCCACTTTTGGGGCAGGTGTTTTGTGCTGAGCTCTTACCCAGCCCCCAACTCACACCCGTGCAAATGACCACAGATGCCAGGTTTTTTCCCTCACAATTTACACACACATGAGAAAATTCAGCTTGCACCAAGGGGGCAGAAAATCGAGTGTTTGCCACAGCTGCTGGTGCTGAGGGTTCATGTCCATCAGCAAACACCCAGGGCTGAGGAGAGGATGCTCCACACGTGAGCAGCTGTCCCTGGAGATGCAGTGTGCTCGCCTCAAAGCCCTGTGTCTGGCAGATGCTGCGAGGCTGGGGCTCAGAACAAATCCTGGCCTCTCCTGTCCCCGTGTTGCTGAAGGAGTTGAAGTTCCTCTGCCTTTGGGGAGACAACATCTCAGGGCCAAGGGCAAGGGGGTACAAGGCTTCTTGCTCTTCAGCGAGAGGCCAGGTAGAGTTTAGCCCAACTTCCTACCCTTGCCATCTCTGCCTCAGCCTGCAAATTAACTCCATCACCCTCAATCCACAAACTGAGCAGAGAGAGTTGGTTTTATTTAAAGGTAACATTAAAAAAACCCTATAAAAAGGTTAAAAGCCTCATATAATTATTTTATTTTATTTTATTTTATTTTATTTTCGGTCCCATGGTATTAATTAAAAAAAACTGCCCAGCCTGAGAATTCGATCCCTTCTACCTGATATGGGGACGCGAAGGAATCTCTCTTGAGAAAGGTCTCCAGAGTCCTTAATCACCATTTAGGGGCCCTGCTCTTTGAAGGGCCATAGAGGAACAAAGTGGTTTGGGGATTAGTGAATGGCTTTTATTTCTTCCCTAATGATGAGCAAAGTGCAACGAATGCCTAGGGCAGATGATAAATTGAGGCAGAAAATGTTGCACGAGTGCCTTTTGCTAAGCTAGAGGATCAGTGTCAACAATATAAAAAAATGCCTCTGTTTGCTCATAAGAAATAATGTTTGAATCGTTAAACAGTCGAGACGGTATTGGCCATATTTAACCGCCTGGTACCTGCAGCCCCTTTGCAAACAACCCCTTTGAAGTGACTTCAAAGGGTCTGTGCACATAAGGAGAGGCTGCAGTATCAGTCACTCCATTGGTACTTATGGGACTGCGGAGCAGGGCACAACAGAGCAGAGCTGTCGCTGCCCGACAGCCTCATTCAGGGTTGGGAGTGAAAAGGAAGGCCATCCAAGAGCCCCTGAGAATATTTCACTCCTAAGAAGAGAAAGAAAAAAATTCAGCATGTTCCTTCTGACACTGTCCCACAAGCCACTTTGAGCTGGGGTTTCCTTCAGTCATGGGGAAAAAAAATTTTAAAAAACCAACCCAAACAACAAAAACTTAATTCTAGGGGAAAAAAATTAAATAGAGTCGTGATGCTCTGTAGCATGTTTCTGTGGTGAGGGTGAGGAATCCAGGATGGAACCAATGTCCCCAGAAGTCACTGGAGACTCTCCGTGGTTTTAGAGAGTGCCAAGCCAGGCTTGAGCTAAAGTTAGCAGACAGCATGAGTCAGAAAGTTCTGCTGGTAAAAGGGGTACAGGAGCTGACCTAACAGAAAACAACCAGATCTGCAAAACAGACTGTAAATTGTTCCTTTTGTAAGGCTGAGATACAGCTCCATCTCAGAGTGCAGACAGGAATTAACCAACCCAATGATACATGTGGCAGGATTTGTGGAAGCACCTTTTCTCCTTTTCTTCTTTTTACAGACAATTTTCCCTTCTTTGCACAAACATCATGTGAGTCATAGTCCAGATAGACAAGATGGCATCACGGTGTTACAACTCCTTGTCTTTAGCCTGCAGGAATGATACAAGATCCTTGGGTACATCTGGAGCTCAGATCACCTTCTTTGGAAACCAGTGAGATACTGACAGCAGGGTAATTTTGTGTGTTCATTCTACCTCTCTGTTCATTAAAGAGGAAGCCTATGAGGTTCAGATGGTCAGAAGTGCCATATTTTTATGTCTGGGGTTATAGGTTTCAGTGATATATGAGGCTCTTCCACTTATTATGGCCGTTATAAGGTTCAAAAGCACTTTCTGAGGAAAGACAAAATATAAATACATACTACATGATTTCATTCTGCAAGATAATCTTAGTAGGTGACCCTCACCAGAGATGTGTAAATGTTCTTCCTTATTTAAAAGTCTACAATCAGTTTTTACATTTAGAGGATTCCATAAGGAACTTGGGGAAGATGAGGAATCAGGCAAACCCTCAAGATTTCTGAGATAATTAGTATTTTTAAATTATGAAACAGCATGAATAAGAGTGCTATGTGTTTATCTCCATGGAGAAAAATAAATTACCTGCTACTACAGAAAAACAACTTGGTTAGCAACTTAAATACTTGTAAGGAATGAAAATAGTAGTGCTAGGGCAAGTGCTACCCAATTAGCAACTGGCAGAGAATGAAAATATGTTGTACTCTACAATGCAGACTAGCAACATGCTTTACTGCACATTATCTGAATATATTAAATTAATGCTGAGTTAGCATTAGTGTCTTCATTAAAATACCTGTAATGGGCAGGTGACATAGATGGATAAGGTGGGGAAATTACTGAGGAATTGTAAATACAAGGAGCTGCAGAGCTCGTGTTTGCCTCTCTTATATGAAACTAAACAAATATGGAAGCAGTAGCTCATTGTTAAGATTGGAATCAGAAGCAAATACTTCAAGTAAGCCAAGAAACCATAGAGATTGGGAAAATATTGTGGGCAAGCAAGTAATGTAAGGATGGATGCTATATAGACCTTCTGAGGAGAGAAATTCAGAAGAAAGTTTTTACACATACCAAGAATGTGACACTGCCAGCCTTTACATCAGTGTGAAGGAAAAGTGGAACATGCATGGGTGGTTCAAAGGGCTTCTAGGAAAAAAATACAAACGAGTTCAAAAAACTATTCAGGCAAACATCCATGGCTGGAGGCAGAGGGAGGAAGTGAGAAGGAAGGGTTCATGGTGAAAAGCAATGCCACAGCTTATGATGCCCTTAGGTCATAGGCAGGCCAGGGATGGAGGCTTGATTCCCAGGGACCAGTGCCCCCGTGGTCACCTCACAGGCCAAAACCAGTGAATGCTGCCCTTAATCAGGAGCAAACCGAGGTCATCTGCCTCTGTTTCAGAGGTAAAGACTGATGGTAAGCTAGAGAAAGCTTTGGCTGTGTTGGGAAAAGAGATCCTTCTGCAAGGTAAGAGTTAATCCTGGAAGCATGTCTGTGATCCTGGTAACTGTGAACAGAAAGAAAAGCTAAGCACCTAAAGATGTCCATAAAGAAAGAGGAATCAGTAGTAGGAAGTGGAGACGGGTGAGGGCAGTAGGTTCAGTGTGCCTAAATAAAGATGCAAGTGATTAGGATGAGCGATAAGCACAGGCCTTCTAACTATAAACAAGCTGGGGAAAGAGGACTCTGGGAAAGCTGTACAAATAAGCAGCAGTGATTTTTAAAAAGATATTTAGAGCAGGAAAAATAAATCTTGAATAGAGTCCTTCAGAGAGTGCTTGACAGGAGCACCGTCCTGTGGCATCTGCATTCAGAGGAGAGCACACTGTCCCCAGCTCACCCCCTCTGCTGGGGCTGTCTGACCAGCAAGGACATGCACTGCCATCCCTGGAGAGCAGACTCAGGTTTGGATCTTATCTCTGCAGGTGCTGGAGGTTGTGGGAGTTCTAAGGAATACTTCATATTTTATTAATATTTTGAAATTCTTTTACATTGAGTTGATGAACAGGTTAAGAGACTATTATCTAGGATATGAAGCCTTAATCTGTCAGATACCAGTGTTTCATAGACAATTTTTCAGCCCTCTCAGTCATGATATTTTATATATTTACATTAGAAAACATGAAGAGAAAATCCTGATAATTTTAATCATCTTATAGCCTGAATTGCTGCAGAGAGGAAAAAAATTTAAAAAAAAAATTAAAAAAGGACAAAGATGCTTTTCCATCATTTCCTTTCAGGAGAAAATTAGATACCACATGGTCATAAAGCACTGAATTGAGAGCAACAAGTCCCCTTTCCCAAATATCTCACAATGTGCAAAGGATAAAAAAATGGGTTTGTGTGTAGAGGGGATAAATGGTCTTTTCATATCCATAAATGCTTTATTTTTGCATGAGTCATAGTGGGTTTGAGTAAGTCCTTTAAAATGCTTCACATTTTGGCTCTGGGCATGGCCATCCTCTGTCAGAAATCGAGTTTCTTAAGGCCCCTTGAAGGCTCTGTATGAGCTAGGGAAACTCAGAGCTGCTTCCCCCACTGCAGACCCTATTCCAGCCATTGATTGAGGCAGTGCTGGTGCAGGTGACTCTGCAGCCAACACCACCTTGGGAACTCCAATATGTGCACCTGAGCCTGCTGGGGTCACTGCAAAGTGGTGTGAGCAGGGATGCATGAGCACATCTATGGAGGGGAATATTAACTGGTACTAGCAGCTGGTTTGGGGGCCTTTGGGTGGGTTTTGTCTTTGTGTTTTTGTCCAGAAAACATCCCTGAGGGGGATGAGGGTGGTTCCTGCCAGGGAGACCTGTTGTGCCAGCACTTAAACAGGATCTCTTCAGGATGCTCACATTTAATTCCTACCATTTCACAGCAGAACCGCCTTTTCCAGTCCTTTTATCTAAGCCTGAAAGCTTTCAATTGTTTCCTCAGTGTTCCAGGGTTGGAATCAGCTCAGGTCCCTGTGTGGAGAGATCCTCTGGGCCATGGATTGTTGCATGAGCAGCCGTGTTTGCTGGGACACCCGGCAGAGCTGCCCGGAGCTGTGCCAAGGCTGCTCTCAGGGCTCTGTGTGGACAAATCCACACCAAAGGGCTTGGGGACAGGAGGGAAAACACAAGTCATGGGAGGCTTTGTAGCCCTCCTGGATGGCTTTTCACCAGACAAAATTTTTTCTCCATCTATTTCCCTGGAAGAGGCAGGGGAAAGATGTGGGAAGAGCCTCCAGGAGCATGGATATCTGCTGCAGCTTGTGTTGCAGGGTTTCTGGACCACATGCTTACCTTTTATCGCTACAAGCCATGCCTGAGACATGGAGAAGACCTTACAGAAAACCTACTCTGAGTGGCTTTGCTCCTGCAAATGGAGTTGCTCAGAATGGTTCTGGGAAGAGGGAGGGATTTTCAAGCAGAAACTTTGGAAGACAGCACTTTGAATGATGGAGGCAATTCCTTTACCCAGTGGAAGAGCTTTTCACTTCCCTTTTGGCCCATTTGGCCTCTTCCATCGCTGAATAAGAATCACTAAAGCTTCTGAAAGTTAGCAAATGGCAAACCAGGCCTCAGTGCTGAAAAAAAGGTTATCCCTGGGGATTTTATTGAACTACATATTAAAATCAATTATACAATTAGTACAGTAGACCTGCCTGCATTGCCCATTTGATATAAAAATCAGCTTTGTCTCATCTATTTGCCTCCCAGTGCACTTTGACTACTTCTAATGGGAGATTTCCACCATGGAAATGGCTGGGAGAGGCTGTCCTGTCACTCACCTTTTCTTTCTTTGCAGCCACCAGGCTATGGCTGGATTTGTGCCTGACATCTTAGTGCCGTGCCTGCCACATATTCACATCCATTAATGAGCCTCTCTCCTATTCTGAATGTTACTTGTCACATGGGGAAGGTGAATCTGTTAAAAGGTGAGGCATGAAACAGTCAAGACCAAGCAGAAGAAGACACGGAGACTCCCTTAACAAGCAATGGCCACATGATGCAGCCCACAGAAGGGAGTTTTCAGCAATTATAATGAAAAATCATAGCCAAGACACCAGTCAGATTTGAATTTCTCTTTTTATCTCACTACAGTGCTCTGCAGCCAAGACATCACCTAATTTAGCTAAGTCCATTGTTATCCTGCCATCAGGCCCTGGTGAGGAGCTGCAGGTACCCTGCATGATTCAGTGCAGCCAAGAGCACATTCCCTCTGAGGGAGCATTTTCACTCCATTCAATCAAACTGATTTGCTGCCAGGCCAACATGCATGTGACACACTTAAAAGCCCTTCAACCTGCATGCTCGTAGAGGACAGTTCCTGAGCTTATGAAGTTATGGCACAGCTCAATCCTGCTGGCATTTAATTGCCAGCAGTCTCTGTAGCAGGTACCACAGTCACCATTCCCATCTTCCTGGCTAACCCCAAAACAAGCACTGGGGCTACTCATCCCACAGGGCATCCCAACAGGAAATGTCCGACCCAAGGAAGCAAACTGCAGTTCAAAATAGTGGCCATGATTGATAAGGAGCACTGCCCAATCTTCCTTTCCTGGAAAAGAAACTGCTCAGCCTCCAGACCTGTCCACAGGGTCAGATAAGATAAATTACTTTGGAAAAATAAGTATCAGACAAATTATTTCAGAAATTGAATATGGCTAATACAATTTTTAGAACAGACCTGCCAAAAAAATGTGAGAAGAGGAAAAGTAGTAATGAGGCCAGAACATCATGAGGTTTAGGAATAACCCAGCATGCCTTGGGCATCTGATGGATCCTCAGCAGCACGTGGCCAGACACACTCAGCAATTTCAAGGAAACACGTCTAAAACAGGACCATCATTGTGCTTCTTTTTAAACTTCAGTCACCAGATGCAGATTTCCTTCCACAAGGGCTCGAGGATGTCTGTCACCCGTCACAAAGAAAACAACAATAGATACTATATGACCTTTCTTCTAGGGGCAGCATGTCCTTCCCACATGCACCTTTACATCTGCCTCAGCCTGCATGTCAGTGCAGCTGTTGGGAGAGCAAGGGAAGGAAACAGAGAGCCAGGAGAGACCATGGAAGGCAGGTCAGGACCAAGAGGAACCTTCACCTTCTTTGACACTAACATCACCTCGCTCTTATCTGCCTTAGCAGTAACCCCTCGTTCTTCAAATCAGCCAAAGCTGAAGCTTGAGGTAAAAAACAGCAGGTGAATTTCAGTTTATGTTAGAATATTGCAGTCCATGGTGGTGGTGGTGGTGAGGGTGGCAGGGGCCATGGTGCAGGGTTGCCTGAGCCTGGGTGCAGTGGGATCCTGCCAGAGCAGAGCTGATGCAAATGCCAAAGCTGAAGCCAAGAAGGGTGACAGGAACTGGTGAAGCAACTGAAAAGTCTCTTAGGGTAGCTCTCTCCCCTGTTGTAGTCTAGAGGCAGCAGTGGGAATTGTTCTGGTGTCTGTAGAGGGGAGAAGAGAAAGGCAGGAAAGTGAGAAGAGGATGAGCCACATCGAGGAGTGGGAAGGAGAAAAGGGCTCTGTATGAGCCATATGACTGCTGAATTTTTCTTTACTTTCTCCCAGTTCTTGGCACAGATAAGAGAAATCCTTTTCCAGATCCTGCCAAGCTGACATGCCAATCAAGCTCTTTTCCATCCACATGCTGATACGCGCAATTAAAAGTTTCAGAAAGATCCAGTTAAACTTGATGTAAACCACAGACTCATATTCTCTACCAGCCTCCCACAAAGCCTTTCATACCTACCCTAAACTCAACATTGCCAACTCTCCTGCGATGTTTCTTGATAATGTCTTGTGATAACGGATATTTTTCCTAAAGCCCCAGCTCCCAAATGGAAATCATTACACAAGAATCTCAGCTTTCATTAAGAAGTAGATTTCTATCCCTCAGGGCCATGAAAGAAAGCTCAAAGCTGTGAATCAAGAAAATCATGCAGGCTTAGAAAACAGAAGGCAAAACAAAGGGAGCCAGGATAACTCCTGCAGCCATAGCTCAACACAGCTCCTGGCCTGGGACAGCTGGGGCAGAACCTGCAGGGCCATGAGCCCACTCTCAGGTAAACTGCCCTATGGCACCATGCACTTCAAAATAAAGGTGCATAAACTCGTCTTTAGTAGCTGTTGGATGATAGGACACCTTCATTATGCCTTATTTTGGAGTGCACAGACATAAAAAGAGATTCACCAACAGACATCCATACACAGGCGCTCAGGCACAGACCTACATCATGTATCAGGCCTGCTGGTGTAGACAGTCACACCAACATAAAACCCAGATGAATCCATCATCCTCACAAGCATCCCACTACAGAGATTGCTCAATTAAAACGAGGCTACAAAAATAGCCCAAAAATTCTTCGTTTTCTGATCACGCTATTCAGAATACAGCAAAAAATGACAAGTGCTCACATTTTACCTCCTGACTTTTCTAACTAAACTCCTCTCCAATTACAAAAAAGGAGACAGAAAGAAGCAATTTAATCCTCACCCTAATATGAAAATATATTCAAAAGGAGAAGAAAGAACAGAATCAGAACCTTTTGCTTGGCATTTCTGTCACTCTCATATATACAGATTTCACTTAGGTGCATGCTTAAACTGTTGTATTTTAATTTTTTATAGCATAAACATCTGATTTTCCACACAGAAAGGGCTGGTTGTTCCCAGCTCTTTCTGCCAGTGAAGGACATTGTTTCTTAGAGTAAGTAGATCACTGGCTTTTCTGCCAAAATGCAGCAAAACACAGAGGTGGGGGCTACACTCCTGCCCTGCTCCTGTTTTCTTCAGGGCTGCTATAGAAAAGGAGCAGGACAAGAAATTTTGGATTCCTCAAAAAGGCAAAATGTTTTGTGACCTTTGCAACAGCACTGCAGAAATCCAGCTGTCTCATGAGCAAGCACCAGACACAGCAGCATTAGTAAGCTGTGCACTGAGGAGCTCAGCCCGACGGTTTGCTAAGAGAGGAAATTGCTCTTGTAAAGGTTTTTAAAGCTCAGCTCACATGTGTGCACACCCTGCACAGAAAGAAATATTCTGAGCTTTTTCTCTTAACACTTCTTATTTTCTAACTAATTGAATGACTCAGTGAGCATGGCTGGCATTAAAGTCTTGGGGGAGGGAAAAGCAGAGGTAGCAGGCTCTAAATCCTCTGCCAAATCCCCTTTTCATAATTTATAGTCTGTCACCAGTTTATCACCGAGAACTGTCCCTCTTTTTCTCATTCTCCAGGCTCCTTTCCCAGTGGACAGTCCATGCCAGCTGTCTCGGCAGCAGGAACGTCCTTTTTTTCCCAAGCCTCGACCTGTGGGAAAATCTTCATTGGCCAGTAATTGATTCCACCCTGCCAGCTCCATTACTTTAGTCTACAGTCAAAGTGCCAGCAAGCTGGAGACAGGCAGCCCCAGCCCTCCCCTGCTGCCGCTATTGAGCCCCTCCTGCCCGGCCCGCTGGCTACCGCGCCTCTGAGCTGATGTGTCAGCCCGCCCTGCAATTAGCACTAATCTGAAAATTGGCCTTTGCTAGCAAAGCCAAGCACCTGACAGCTAATTGTTGATGTCAGATTGATGTGCATTTAATATGGAAAGGTTATTTATCAAAGAGTCCTTTTTTTTTTTTTTTCTGTTGGTCTCGGTTTGTCCCTGGATTGCCGCAGGCGCTTACAGCCCACAGACCAATAAAGATCTTATACTTCATTTAACTTGAGGAGCCTTCTAAATACCCTTTCAAGCTCTCGGTGTAGGGCAGTGCAGTACTCATCTATTTATAATGTTTATAAAGAAATCACTGCTAAGCAAGCAATTATTGTTTTTAGGCTCTTTTTTTGCAATCAAAATATTGGGGGGTGAAGAAAGGTTGATAACAGAATAGCAACTGCCGGCCAGCCCTGGGATTAAAAATGAAGTTTTGACTCATCCCCAGAGTCTTGCCAGCCTTTTCTTACACCAGGCTACTTCAATGTTTACAGTATTACTTCTGATTTCCATGGCTGAGTGTGTCATAGGAAACACGGGGAAAAACACAGGTCCTGTTGATTTTAAGAGGTTTTGCCACTCATTACAACAGAGCAGGGACTTCCCTGGTGGTTTTGTGGAGACAAAAGGACATGATCCTGCAAGTCTTCATCCTGGTATCAGATTGCAGAAAGTGAAGCTGTGTGTACATAGAAACCCACTCACACTGCAGTGAAGCTGGCTGCCATCTATCTATCTATGTCTGTCCGTCCGTTCGTCCATCCATCCATCTATGTATTGCAAAATGGGTTCTCTTGATGATGAAAGCTGTAGCTAAGTGTTTTCCATAAGTGTCAAGCAATGGCTACACTGAAAACAGGCTGCAATTACAAGTATCACTATTGGGAGCATCTGCCTGATGCTGCACAGGTTGCCATCTAGCACCTCCATAAACAAGCAAATCCACCAGACATTTGAACAAAATCACATTTTTTTCAGACTGGATACACACATTTTAGGTCATGATAAAGTCCTGCTAAAAACCAATAAGGTTTTGCAGATGCTTAGAGGAAATTAATATATCCTGTGGAATCTTTGAGGTCAGCAAAGATACAAACAGTGCATGTAAAGTTCTGCAATAGAACTTACAGTAAGATAAAAAAGCTGATGGTTTTGAATGAAGCAAGAGAAAAGACAGTTTCTAGCATGAAAAGCTATGAAAAGTGGTAAATCAGAGGAGACACAAACACAACAATAGTTTGATATAAATCAAATTCTGACAGGGAAATGGAAAGTACCAGTGTGAGTTGTGTGAAGCAATTGCTCATATTCATTCCACAGGTGGAATAAAACATTGTTCATATATATTGAACATATGTCCTTTTGAATGGAGGTAGTCAAGTATGTTACAGAGTCTTCTGACCTCTAAACTATCTATCTCTAAACTGACTGCATTTTAAAGTATAAAAGTATATAATTTGTATTCTTCCACTAACTTCACACACAAAATTTTAAGTGAAAGGTACCCTACCATGCAGGATCCAGAATCTGGAGAATGACCTTCACCACAAAAAAACACCCCCAAAAACTCTCAAAAGAAAAAATTAAATAATTAACATTTCGTCATACATTAGGCATTGTATGCATAACAACATCAGTGTTAAGGTAATGAATGGAGCAATGAGAGCAGACAAAGTGGAGGCAACCAGGTTACTGGGGCTGAGTGTTGGGGCAGGCAGAAGCTGCTCCCAGTATCCAGCATCCGGCAGAGCTGGCAAAGTCCTGCACATCCTGGTGGTCCTCAGACAGATGGACATTACACCAAAACTTCATCACCATCACGCTGCCACATCACCAGGCCTGAGACCTGAAAACACCCCAGGTGCTCTGAGGAGCCCCAGGCACAGTGATCCTGTTGGGCAGAACCTCCAGGCCAGTGTGGATTTAGGAAGAGCAGCCCGTGTGCAGGGCTGTGGGCTGCTGGCAAAGGATAGGTGCACCCTGCACACATCCACCGTGGCACATCCTCCTGCTGGACAGACACTGACTCCAGACAGAAACCTCTCTCCTGGTGCCCTTGCAGCCAGTATGGAAACTAAGCAAATGCTTCATTTCAAATACATGCTTCAACCCCCTGGGCTGGTCCTTGGTCAGGCTTTAAAGACGTGTTGGGAAGTTTTGGCAGCGTTGCTTTCAACTTGGCCAGCAAGGGGATGTTGAAAGTTACACGGCTGCATCCACACTGGAGCTCTGAAATGTGTTAATTAAGACATTCTGTTACCAACCCTTTCCTTCCTACGCAAGACAAAACCCACCGAGTGCTAAACGTGCCTGAAATGACTCCTATGCTTTAATGCTTTCCTGAATATAGATCAATTTTAACACTTTTTATAACGCCTGTATCCCAGCCAAGACAAAGCCAATGACTCCAGTCTGAGTCAAGCACAAGTTTAACACCCTCTGCTGAATAAGTCCTAGAAGAGGACAGAGTTCAAGAAGCCAGGGCAGGACAGCAGCTGGGTAGATGTTTGTCTGAGCTGTTCTTAAAGACTTCCAGTAACAAAAGCTGCACAAGTTCCCTCTGGCAATTTATCCTGCTCCTTCAGTTTCCTTACTGATAGAAATTATTTTATGAAGTCTAATGCAATGCTCTACTATTGCAATTTAAACCATCACTTTTCTTTCCTGTCTTCCATAGACGCAGCAAACACTGCTCCCCACAGCTGATGTGTACTTACTTGAAACCCTCTGTATTTTCATTACTCCAAACAATGCTGGTCTGTCAGTGTTTCCTCAGAAATGTACCCTAGGTCTCTGAGTGCTGTTTCCATCTGCATTCTCAACAACTGACCTTTTTGCAGAGCTGAAACTGAAACTGTTGCCCCGTGGAGGCCACACACACGAGTGTGAGCAGAGGGGAAGGATGAGGTTGTAGGTCCTACCAAGGCATTCTCCTATTACGTATCCCAGTGGGACACTTGCCTTCCCCACCACAACATGACAAGGCTGAACTGTCCCCCTCTGCAATGCCATTTTGCAGAACTATTGCCTCTCACTTCATCACTTCACAAGTCAGGAGAGACACTGGGACCAGGTGCTTCCCCACCACCCCTTTGTGCACCAAGGGTTTGGGAAGATTCCTTCAAATCTTGTTATTTCCAAGGGGCAGGCTCTTTTCACCAATCCTTCCTCAGTCCACATATCTCTCCACACATCATCTCCCATCACAGAGATCTCCATCTCCCCTGAGAAAATTAAATTCCCATCCAGAAGCTCCCCCGGCACCCTCCAGACTGCACTGTGCTTTCCCTCCTGGCAGAGCAGGATGGAGCTGACAGAGAAAATGACATGTGCAATGTGACAGATCCACTAAGACGTCCTGTGTGTGGACAAGCATCCCTGATGCCACGGAGGGGTTCTTGGGAAGGGCCAGTTTCATGAGGGCTTTGATCCCTCTGTGAGAACCTCCTCCTTCTGCAGAGCTGAGGGACAACCAGCAGACTCAAGGACTGAGGTGTTCCAAGAACTGACCATGGGGATTGCATTCCCCTCACCTCCGAATACAAGGAAGACAAGAGCCCTGCTCCCTGCTCTCCCACTGCTTGGCTGGAAAACTTGGGCACCTCCAGGGCAACTGCAGGTGAATTTCTTTCTAATCTTTCCATGACGAATCCCAAAGGATGCCTCTGGTGAGAGACTGTCCAAGTATCATTCTTGTATGCAATTTATGTAACATAAATATTATTTGGACACCCATCAGCACACATTCTTGTATGGAGTACAAGGGCTGCCAGTTAAGTAAGAGTTTCAGAAAAAAAAAGGGGGGAGGAAATTTTCATTACATTGTTTTCTCTTACTTAAGTACTAATATCACCAGATAATACATATCCCTGTAATCTGGAACAAGGGTTTACTTCTTAGGATATGAAAACTTATTTCTATCAGATTGGAACATGTGTGTCTTGATCAGCTTGTATCTTGAGATACTTAAAAAAGAAGAGGAAAAAATGCAATTTTAGTAGTAGCTAAAATAAGGAAAATACCTCAGCCTGTCCACCCAAAACAATGACCTGATGCAGAAGTCAAGTCTATCAGGTAATGCTCAAGGGAACATTTTAAATAAGGAAAAAAGAGTGGAAGTGGGGAAAAAAAATCATCATTGTATTCTTATGCAGTAATGTTCCTCCACTAGCATTAACAGCTTATCTCCCCATCTAAGCACTTCTCGATAACAGACTGGGTTTTATGTTGAGTACAGGCTGTACCAAGTCACTAAAACCATTCTATTGTTAAAGATTATATAAAATGGTCAATCAAAGTGTCACTTCTTCCTGCCCGTCCCCCAGGCTGCTATTGCAATAATTCCATATAAAAGCCAAGCGTGAAGGAGGAGCAAAGCACCAGGAGAGGGAGAAAATGGCACACTGTAGAGCCAGAGGGCACATGGGACACCCCACCACTGCAGAAGGCTGCACTGCAGTGTCACCTAAGCAAAAACATACAAATAAAACTTGTTAAGTTATTTTGTCCTTGCAAAAGCTATTTGTGTTTAGCAGTCTGTACACCTGCAGAGCTGCTGAGCATCCTTCCATGACTTATCTGGTACAACAGGTCCCAGCACAACAGAGACGTGGGAGATGAAGCCAGAATGAGCACAGAAGTCCACTTTTCTAGCATTCTGTATGAGATTTCTAGATATCTAGAGATTTCATGCTGTATCCATGGCTCAGAAATAAGCTGTGTCAGGTTAAAACAATACAAAACCATGACATTTGGTAACCAAGTTCAAAAAGCTGCTTGTTTTGTTGTTGGTGGTGGTTTGGTGTTTTTTCCCCTTGTAGGTTTTCATAGCTATTATAGTGGAAATTTGAAGGGGCTTTCTGAGAAGGCCTAAACTGGTAAAAGGTGGCAGTTTGGAGCTCAGTGACCAATGTTCATGTGGGATGGGAAACAGCTCCTCTAAGCTTGAACAATCCCACCAGGCATGGTGAGCAGCAGGGCTTTAAGGACAAAGTTCTTCTATGCATGAAGGCAAAGCTATTCCTTACACACATTGAAAGAACAATCCATCCCCAGCATAAAACAATATTATAGACCTCTGTCACACCTGCTCTCAGTCATCTCTGTTTCTCAGCACCAGAAGGACACAAAGCAGTTCCATCTCACCCTCAATGCTCATATTCCTGGGAAAACTGAGTAGGCAGGAGAACTGCATTCATTTGTACAGGCTTGAAATAAGCCTTTGTTAAGTATTTGCTTAACATACAAGCGCCTTTCACATTTCAAGATAGACAAATCAAGCTTATGTTCTAATTAAGGAAGGGATCAGATGAAGTCCTCCCTCCAGCAGAGATCTTCCAAAATTTTTGCCTGGATTCAGCTGCATATTCCAAACACATGGATTGACAGGGAGGGGAGATGGGTAACAGAGAGCTTGTGCTATTTGTTATTTGTGCTACAGAGCACATAAAGAAAGGGAACCAGAAAAAATAATTCCCACTTCTCAAATGCCCAAGAGCTGATTGAGAATAAATACAGTTTGTATCAATGCAAGCAGTAAACCACCAGCATATCTCATTTTTATCTGCTGTCCATGGGGGTCCGTGGTGACAGCTTTAAGGGAAATCTGCATATTGCACCACGGTACATGTTCTCTCATCCACAGCTTGCAGGCACACACAGGCATAGCTGTATCATGTGCTGGCAAGTAACGGAGAAGTTGAGCAAACATACCTGAAATAGCTCACATACTTAGAGATGCCAAACAGGCTCCTTACACAATTTCCAGAGGGGCTTTTTTCACCCAGCTCTGCATCCCCCAGCCATTCAAACAACAGTTGTTCCTGTGGGCATGCTCTCTCTCACAGTCATCAATTACAAGGTGACGACTTGAACAATCATTTGTCACTGCAAGCCAAAACAAGCAGCCCTGCTCCTTTGTGCCCAGTTCTGATGAGTTTCCCCAGGTCCAGGCTTGCTCCAGGGCCGTGTGTGCTCTTGCCCCACTGCCCAGTCCTCTTGCTTCGCCCCTTCCTTTCCTTCTAGCCTGCTCTCCCAGACTTTGGCACAGACTAAAGCTTTCTCTCCTCTTTTCTGCCTCTTCCCTTGATCCAGCTGTGCCACCCATCCTCCCAGGTGCTCAGGATGAAACAGACCAAACACCCCAATTAGCATGATTGCTGCGTGTTGGGAGCTTAATCCTGCTACTGCCCCAGTGCAGAAGCACCCCAACCTGAAAGCCAGTGCATTCACAAGGAATTGGGAAATCAGCAAAAGAGACTGAGGACCAAACCTGTTTTGCAGAAGAATGAGGAGGGTTTAGGCAAAGGAGAAAATAAATACCTGAGCAATGCAGAGAGGGTGTCTGAGAAATGGTAAGGGATGGCTCAGCTGAGGGTGGGGAAGATAGTCTGGAAATGGCAAATGAAAAAGAGAGGCTGGGCTGCCATGAAGAAGCTTACTGGCAAAGAAATCTAGGAGATGAGACAGGGAGCAGATGCTCCTTTGCTTTAGGTGTTTAGAGCAGGACTGATGGTCATGCCAGACGCTGCCTTGCAGGGCAGTAGGGAGCCCTGGGTGACAGTCCCCTGCCAGCAAGGTGAGGCTGGTGTCCCCATCCCCTGCAGTGGGATTTGTGCCAGGGAACCTCTTCTCCATACCCAGTGATCTGCCTGACACTGGGGCATCACAAACCCCTCTGGAGACAATTAGACTCTGAAGCCACAGCATACCCCTGGGATGGGGGCTTCCCTGCACGGCCTGGGGGCAACAGCATATGGGAGTCACCGGGTTTGGCTTTGCAGTTCAATTAAATAAAAATAAAAGCCAGAAAAAACCCCAGGTTCCCTCTCGGGGGAGGGCATGGAGGGGGACGTTCTTCCCGGTAGCCGCCTAATGGCTCACAGGGTGAGGGCCCCGCTGCTGTCAGCACAAACCAGCAATTACGATTAATGGGCTGTGGCAATCGGATCCCAGCGCTAAGGGAGACAGCAGGTCCCACCATTTGCATGCAGTAAATTATTCAGGCTGTCAGCTGTTGGGATGTGGCTGGGTGATGCTGTGGTTAAACGCTGGCCACATGGCTCAGCTGAGGTGTGCCCGCAGCCCTGCTCTGGCTGGGGCGGGCGGGACAGCTGCGACACCGGCCACACCCCGGCTGTCACACGGCTGACTGCGAGTCCCTCCGGCAGCAAAAAACACCGGGACAAGCTCAACAGTGTCTCGCTTACCTTGAATTTCAAGGGATTGTGAACCTGGGAATATGGGGAGGGTTGGATGCCCGAGAGCCAGCTTCGGTGACCAAGCCTACCTGAGCCTCCAGACGTGGACACGTTTTTCAAAAATTAAATGAACGGCTGGACTCAAAATCGGAGTATTCCTATGCTGAAAACACAGCATCATATAATAATAAACGCAGAGCTTGCCAGTTCAACCTGATTTTTACAGCGCCAAAGGTAGTGCTCTAGAAGGAGCTCAATTCAGGTGAGTTCCCAGTGAGTACCCACAGGCCATGCTGAATGAACTAGATGGACACTGCCAGCATCCCCTTCTGCCTCCCTGGCTGTGAGAAGTGTGTTTGAATGTAGGCACCCTCATGAAAAAATAATTCAGAATAATCTTTCCATGTGGAAAGACTGAACTCTCCTAAGCTCGAGTAATTTTTTCCTGGAGCACAGCATGAAGAATTGCAAACAAGAGGCAGAAGGGAAGGGGCTATTTGTAAAGTAATGTGAAAAGAAAAAACCATCCCAGGTAGTTGTCTACGCATGCATAGATGCAGTTCTTCATCCCTGTTTTCCCACGAAGAAAAGGGATGCCAAGGGACCCGACACAAACACCACCAACCTCAGAAGGATGAAGCTGTTTCTTCATTAGCACCTCAGTGTGGACAACTGCAGCAAAATCCTATCATTTACATGCAAATCAGACCTGCTCCATGCAGGGGCCTGCCCACATTCCCTGGTGCACAGCCTGAGAAGGGCTGTATTTCATCGAAGGAGCTTGAAACGGTTCAGAGCTGCCCCGTGTGGCTCAGTACCCCAGAAACACCTGTACCCTAGCTAAGCACCATCCCACCCAGCAAACATGCTGGGCTGCAGTTCTGGCAGCTCTCTTGGGAGTGCTTGGCTTTCTCAAACATGCAGGCCTTTCAGTGGAAAGGAGACATTTGATTAAGAAATATAAATAGTGACAGTTTTCTAAGGAAAACTACAAAAAAACAAAACACCATAGATCAATCCTCAGGCTTTGGGAGTTTGAAATTACAAAAATGAAGAGAAACAAAAGAGAGATGGCAAATAGTAATACTCTGTGTGAGCACAGCAGCATAAATTAGTAGGAGAGACATGATAGTGGATAGCAAAACTGAAGCTTAGGAGCAGGAGGTCATTTTGCTAAATAACTTCCTACTTCAGAATGTACAAGCAGATCAAGGTGCCCATGTCAGCCTGATCTCTTAAGCTCAGATGTATTTGAAAATATCTCAGTATCTCCCATTCAGTTTAACTGTATTTAGGACAAGTAATAAGAGTGTGATTGTCAGAAGGTCAAGCTATTTCAAATCCACAAAGACTTAAAATTCATTCAAGTGCTGAAAAGTATGCACTGAATAGTCCTATCAGTCCACAACCAAAGGCCATGTAGCAGCACAGAAATTTAGGCAGCAGTATGGGTTTTCACACATCAGAGCCATATTTTTATCCTCATTGAGGTCCAAAGTACTTATGCATCTATACACTAGCAGTAAAACAACAGAGTGATCCTTTATGACAGCACAACCATAATCTAACTTGACAAATGCAGTTGTCAGCATCCCTTAAAGTAAATTATAACTACACCCCCTTGACTAAATCCTGAGCCCTTTCAAATAACAAAACAAAGAGCTCTCTCCCAAGAGTTGTGTTCTCTGCATTGTATTTTCTGACATGCTTTCCCACCATCAGCCTTTCATGCTGTTGAACTAATTTCCATTGTAAGCAGCAGAGGGCAGGGAGGATAACTCCTGTTAACTTCACTCTGGTGAAGTGTGGGCCTGCCTAGAGGACAGGCAGCAGAGAGAGCACATCCCTGGCAGGGCTGACCACCAAGTGCCCTGTCCTGCTCAACAGGGCAATGTGTATGTGCGACTGTGCTTTTCAACAAAGAGCAGGTAAGCCGGGACTAACAGCTGGGAAAAGGGCATCCCCAGCTGCCCATCTTCAGAGTTCACAAGGTGGCTTGCACCAAGGTGCTTCATTGCAGCTCTTCCAGCCTGCTGCCCTCACTCCTGCCAGCAAACAAGGCACCCAAAATAAGGTTGGAGACACTGAAATCGACCCTTTCACAGGAAGGGCTCAGCTGAGTTCTGGGTCTTGCCAATGCAGACAAGAGATGCAGTAAGGTCCTGCCAGAGGCACTGTTGCAGAGGGTCAGCAGCAGGCTTTTGTCTTTCTGTAAAAATGGAAGAAAGAAGCCTTTTACAGTCTGTTTTCTCCCCTCAGTACACATGTACATTTGTACTCTCTACTGTACACTATACACCTCTCAGGCTTGCACAAGCTCCTGCTCTGCCCAGTTTCACTCATCCAAGACTCAATCCTGCTCCAGGAAGACCTCCTGCCCTTTCAAAACCTCTTAATAAATGTGGAACAGTAAGAGCATTTCTTTGTCATGAGTACAGGGCCTCTTGGTCCATGTGTCCCATCTTGGCCTGATTTTGCCCTCCAGCAAGAGTGAAATGGTATTGATGCTCTCAGGGACACTTGGGTGCTTTATCACCAGACTTCCCATGAAACACTGCATGCCTGCAGGGAGGGTGGACAGAGCCCAAGATGAGCAGGAGTTTTGTCTGCTTTGTTTTCATATTGTTCTCTGTAATTTCTTTATCCTGATGTTTTTCACCTGCAGGAATTCTTTAGGTGAACCCTGCTTTCTGCATCAACATTAGATCTCAGCCCAGACTGTGTGGTTATAGTTTTTTTCAGGGGAGATGAAATTGGGCTCCTGCTCACATGCATGCCTTGCTGCACAAAGAGAATGGCTGAACCTCACAAACCCTGATCCTGGGGTTGCATCCTGCCCCTAACCTGTGCCTGGTAGTGTCACCCATGGACATCCTCTTGCCACAGTGTTCAGAAGTGCTCTTTTCCTGGAGATGGAAATGCAACAGCCCCAACTTGTGCCAGATGCCTCCCTCTCTCTATCTCCTCACCCCTGTCCCTATAAGCACATCTTCCAAAACAAGCAATCATAATTATGAACTAGACTTAAATTGAACAAACAGCAGGGCCAAAATTGTTTGGGAACACACCTGAGAGTGAGTTTCTTGGGTGGGAAGTAGCAGAGGAGCTGTGCAAGAGCAGCAGCCTCTCCAAATGTCTTAGCAGGACCCAGGGAGGAAGTGTCCATGGCCTTAGCACACTGCATCTATGTCAAGGTGCTTGACAATATTGACCTTCAAAAGCATCTTAGGTATGGGCCTCTCCTGCTCCCATGCTTCCAGTGTGCAGCTTTCAGCAAAAAGACAAAAATCTGGAGGACTCTCAACTTTATCAAGTCATGCTTTAGCCTTTGCTGTACACGTCAGCCACTCTTATGGCTGCCAAGAGACATGGTGAGAGGTTTTGTCAGACCATCCAGCTTCCATCACGGCCAACTGCTAGTGCAAACAGCAGGAGCAACAACAATACTCAGCCATCCTGCCTGCATGAGTTCCTGCCCAGCTGGCAGCAGAGCACAGCTCCTGCCCACAGGCTACAAGTAGGAGTGAGCAGAAATCCTTCCTCCTCATCCTAGCAGCTGAGGATAAGCAGGACAGCCTGATGTGCCTGGTCACCGCTGCCTTTCTGCCACCCGGGATCTCACACGGAGAGTATCCAGACTCAGAGAGGAAATCTTCACCACATCACCTAAACACGGTTCACAGCAGAGATCTCAAAGGCAGAGTGCAGTCACCTGCATGTGCCTGACTGCAAAAAGTCAGGAAGTCTTCAACCAGCCAGCCTGATCCCACACGCCACCTCAGGTCCCCTTAGATGATTCGGGATCAGTGGTGGCCACAGATGCATGGTGCTGGGGAGTAAATGTTTACAGCTGCAAGGCAGCTTCTGCTTACTGCTGCTTTCAGAGCCTCAGCAGATAGAAAATAGCAGGTGCATTAAGCTCCAAAATAAGATTATAACATGCTGTAAATTAAAGTACGATGAGCTCTTTGTGTTCAGTCAAATAAGGAATGATGCATGGAAAACAACAGGGGCTCACATTCATCTCTGAGTGATCATTCACAGGATGCACAACAATACAATTTCACACATAGAAATCAGAGAATGTCTCTCTCTGAAATGTAAGATCTGCTCTTCCAAGGTCTATTTTTTTTTCTTTTGTTAAGAATGTAAAGATTTCCAACGTGCTGAAACCACTTATAATAGTAATTGGAAAAAAAGAGTCTCTGGGAAATTATTGGCATGAACTTTCAGGTCTCTAAATTAAGGCCAGCCTAATTTTCCAATTAGGCAGCTTGATAGGCAAGATGACATGTGCGGAGTAGAAGGGCAGGCTCTAAACGGCATTTTTATGAACATTTCTCATGCCTGCAGCAGCCTTTCTATACCCAACAGCTGAGGAGTGCACTTTCCCATGCCGTCAGGGGTGAGGAGGTTACGACTCCAGCATTGTGCCCCTTGTTTTTCACACAAGAGCCCGGCGCGCCGCAGCGCTTGAAAGGGTGCGGCGCCCGGAGCCCCCCAGCGCGCTGCCGGCTCCCCGCTGCCCCCAGCCCGCGCCCGCCGCCCGGGCAGCCGGCCCCGCTTAACCCGCCGCGGCGGCGGGCGGCTGGCAGCGCTAATTGCGACGGGGAGGACCTTTTTCAGAGTCGTTCAGTCGGTAAATGAAACTTCAGCTCCCCGGTGATCCAGCGTGTGCAAAGATGCCGCAGCCCGAGGTGCAAAGGGCACGGCAGAGATTTTGAGCTGACGCTGCTCTTTCACAGCTCGAGCCGCCTGTCTGTGCTGGCTCCCGGCCGCGCCTCCGCACTGCCCGCCCGCACAGGGAAACCCCGGCCCCGCGGCTGCACATCCTCCCTGAGCATGCTGAGGAACCAGACACCACGGTGAATTTAGCAGGGATCTTCTAGGGCAAACAGGGACCCAAATCAGCGTGTGAGACCTTCGGTCACTCAAAGCAAAGCCTGGCCCCCAAGAGATAATGAAATCACACATCAACACCTGCTCTTGGGTGAACCCGAGCAAACCATGCCTGGCCTATTCAAATGTCCCTCTCTGGGTCAAGCAATTCAACAGCTAGACCCGTGCTAGCCTGCCACAGGCAGGTGGCTCATGCAAGGGCTTTGGCAGGCAGGCCAGGCAGGAGGTAGCCAGTCACCACCAGGAGAGGACATTTACACACAGGAGGCCAGGACCATCACCCCTCCTTGAAGGACAGCTACCAGATGCTTCTGCCAGCCACACTGACAACACTGCCCATTACCTTGGCATGGCTGGCACCAAACTCTGAGCTGGGGTGGACATTCTTTTCACACTGTACAAGAGCCTGGACCAATGGAAATGTGTCTCACTGAGCTTATTCTCAGTTTGCCCATACATACAGTAGGAATAAAGGAGGAATGATACCTTTGTTGGAAGTGGGAGAGGGCAGCAGCCACAAGCAGTAGCCACAGTCTCCCTTAGACTGCAGGGAAGGCCATGCCAAACAAAGAGCAAACCAGCCTCAAGGATACGCAGAAGATACTGATTCCCACCCTTCCTACTTCTGGAGAACGCCAGTGCCCTGCTGTCTTTTGACAACTGGATCCCAAAGAGAAGACTGAATCCTCCTATCTCAGCAGCAAATCATCTCCAGGTCAGGGCATTCAGGAGTTCCAAGCTTTCAAAAAGTTAGAGAAACAAAAAGCAGCAGTGTTCAACCAGAGTGGCCAAGTAAGATGAAAACAGAATCACAGGATGGTACAGGTTGAAAGGGACTTCTGGAGGTCATCTGGTCTATTCCTCCCTGCTCAAACAGGGCCCCATGGTCCTCGTTGCCCAGGACCATGTCCAGACTTTTTTTTTTCACTATTTCCACGGGTGGAGATTCCACAACCTCTCTGGGCAACCTGTGCCAGTGCTCAGTCACTGTCACAGTGTAAAAGTGTTCCCTGATGTCCAGAAGGAACATCTTGTTTTACAGTGTGTACCCACGGCCTTTGGTCTTGGTACTGGGCACCGCCGGTGTCATCCTTTGGGCATCAGGAGACAGGAGTGATATTTGCTTTCCTCCAATGCTCAGCACCTCTCTCAGTCACCACAACCATCCAAAGATGTTGAACATGGTGCCCAGACACTCATTTGTGAGGCAGGTCAGGATATATACAAACTCCCCTCTCTGATGTGTTTGTATGCTTTGGTAATTGGCATATCAGACTGTGCCCTTCAAACTTCAGTTAGTTTTTGGGGTTTATTTGTATTCAGTGGAGTCATTTTGAGAAGAATAGAATGACTCCTGTCCCAGGGAAGAGAAGTATGAAGCCCTTAAATTTCATCCCCATGCTACTGGACTGAGGCAGTGAAATAACAATTCAGTTCCCATATGTATCATGTCTTAAACACAAACCAGGTTTGAGGCTGAGAAGATGTACAAAAATTCAACCAGTGGAACTGCTGCTGTGTAAAAGACATTAACAGAGCTGGTATTTCAGTCCTTGACTTCTCATAAGACAGGAGAAAAGACCCAGTTTACTACTTTGAAAGTCAACATTTTGAAACAATTTATATATGCCACCACTTTCAGAAGCTAACCCAAAGCTATGAAGTGACTACAGAATCTATTCCAAGGATGCCTTGGATCCCTTAGCCCAGTTGGGAAGTGTAACTTTTGGCTGCTCTTGACACACAGCCTGCTGCAGACAGAAGTTAACAAATGGCAGATTTCCTCATCAGAGCCACCATGCAATGAGTGCATCAGGGTGCTTAACTCTGATTGAACGAGGCACAACTGAGAAGGCAGCAAGAACACTTAGAGGTGTTTAAGATCTACTCATGTTAGTCTAATGCACTCATACCAGGGATAATATTTATTTTGGGTTATGGCCAGATGACAATGTAATAGCCCCATTTGGGCAGTCTAGACCTTTCATATGAAATAAACACTTCCCCAGAATGTATAATGTACTAAAAAAACCACGTAGAGAGTGCACGCTTGTATCTAGTAGAAATGCTCTCTAGCCAAAACAGAAGACTGGAATAGCTTTCCCAGCACATGGGAATTAATACTGCCAGAAAAAGAATAAAAAGCTTGTACAATAATTTGCCTGATTTATAAATGTGACAGTATTAAGAAATGAGGAGGAACCCAAACTTTCCAGAATGCCCTAAATGATAGTAAAATGTGAAGTATCATTTTCTTTAGAAATGAGCTCAATGCCAAAGCTTTGGTGGCAAGATGCTAATTTGTTTTCAATAGACAGGCCTGATTTCTTCAGTGTTTCCCTTTTTCCCCATCTCATCACCTGAAGGCCTGGAATATGAAAGGGCAGACAAGCCTAGGAGGATTTACTAGGTCTTGTTATAGCACATCAGTCATCAAAGGAACATTGAACACTGATCCTTTTCTTTCCAACTCCACATCATGATAAAGATACTTTGCTTTCCAAGTATGTATAGTGTTTTATGTTCTGTTCATAAAATAAAAGGTAGAATTCTATGACAGCTTATTAAAGCCTTCAAAACAGGACCAGAATAAACACAAAAGAGAAATTGCTGCTTCAGCTAAAACCCAAGCCAGCTTTCATTCTGTTTTACCAAAGCTAACTTTGCTTATAACCCATCTGTAACCCCACAAAACGCTGTGGACATTCAGACATATGAGTGGAGTGAGAAGTGGAAGTGGATTAGGGTGACGCTCACAAGCACTTCACTTACAGGTCTAGAAAAGGTAAGCATCCTCCTAGCAGAATGTGTGGAAATATTCCTTGCTTGTGCAGAAGGGAAGATTTGAGCCTGTCTACAGCCATTTGCTGCAGAATCACCCACAGAGTGCCCAACCAAGTGGGGAGGTAAGGCCAGGATGGCAGCAGCCTCCTCCTCCCTCTGCTGAGGATGCATTTCATGCTGTTTGCTGAGACTCAGAATTACAATTCTGAGCACAAATTTTACACCAAGCATGAATTACAACTACTTGAAGTGAATCTGTCATGCTCATCCAAATCTAAGTGAGAAATTTGTTAACTAGGGGATGTGGGCAGCACGTGAAGCAGAATATGATAGAGGATGATGAAAACTCAGTATCTGCTAATGAAGTGGGGTTTGTGTTGTTACCTAAAAAATTTCAGAACAAAAAAATCCATTCAATACTTTCAAAACTCAAGACTGTTACAGGAAAAAGACCCCAAATATCTGAAAAAGAGATGAAGAAACAAATGTCTTCTCAGCTGCATAATCAAAAAAAGGTGAGAGAAGAAACCCATATGATTTTAGTAATGAAATTTGCTCATCTGGTCTGTGCTTCAGAGTAAGACAAATTTACAAAATTCAGAGGAAAACACAGCACAGCATGTAGAGAAATCCCTGATTTTGGCAGTCAGATGAACACAGTTGCAGAACTTGTTTTATACTGCCCTCAGGATTCTCAGCAAAATGATGCATTTACAGCTGGAATCTTGATATGCGTAAGTAGCATTCATTTGGTTCATATTAGTCATACATGTAGTATATATAGTGATAAGAGTATTCCAGGCAGTGTTTGGGCTGGACACAGTGCCACAGGAGCTGCTGGGCAAGCTTTAGCCTTTCTTCATGTTAGCAGGAGCTAACACAAAGAAATGCTCTTTATGTTATCCTCTTCCCTGAAATAAGAATGACCTCCAGACAAAAATTCAGATTGATTCCACTGCCCAAGACACACACAAGATCACTCAGGGATCTGTACCACGTGGACAAGGAGATTTCACTGTGCATGGCTCTTGTACATACACCTGTGCACATTTGACAGCAGAAAATGCAGAGAGAAGCAAAAAGGAATGTGGCCATGAAGAAAAAAGGGAACTCATGGAGATAGGGAGCAACCAGCAGAAAAGAGTCTGCATTTATTTATCTGTAGGGATGGCCCTAGAAATACCTGCTTGCAGTATCAATTTCTACTCTGATAACAAAGACTGGAATAAAAAAATAAGAATAGTCTTATAGATACAGGTCATGCAACTGTGCCATTGTGGCTGTTCAGTAATGAACACTGGTTGTTTCTTACTCTGTGTTAAGGACATTTGTGTAGTCTCCACAAATTCTTGGTATATGCAGGTATTACAGTGATGAAATGCAATTGCAACAGCCCACCACAAAGACATGTCAGAATTCCCTGCTCTGCCTTTGCCTGTGCAATGGGCTCAGGCTACCCCAAATAGAGACTCCTTCATGGGACAATTTTTGTATGGAGAGTTTGAAGTGCCAATAATTGAAGGTCACCAAAGATGAAATGGGACAACAACTGGTTCACCAAAAGCCACAAAGACTAGTAGCAGCCTAAAGCCATTGGAGGTTCAACTCTGCAGTTTGTATGACTTGGTCAGTTTATGTCAGCCCTTGGGGTTTCAAATAAACACTAAGCTGGATTTGAAATAGTGACCACTACAGCTTCCAAAGACTACTTCTCTAAAGGTTATCCAGAGGAAGGTTTGATAAAATCACTGTTATCCTACTGTGAAATAACTCTTATTCTGCCCCAAAACATTAACACATATACTTCCTCCCGATTCACTCCTATTGAAGGTTGATCAAGCATGTAGGATGAGTTATGATTAACAGACAGGATTTCTTTGATATTTTAAATCCCTCCTGGCTTCTTAAAAAGGCCTTCTTTTCCTGCTCTAGTGATAGAATAACTCTTTACCTGGAGGCTAACACCCAATGTTCATGTTCAAAATCCCCTAATTAAGATCACTAAGATGAATGAGTAAAGCAACAAAATAAGGTCTCATTGCTTGTTTCCTCTCTCTTGCTTGGATCTATACTGATTTCAGAAACAAAATTTCAGTTTGCAAAACTATAAAAGGATCTGCTGAAACATGCCCATTCCTTCAGAATGGTTATGCATTTACTGTGTGATTCCTCCTCATATTTTGGTAAATAAATAGCTTATACTATTCCTCTTCACAGATCATACATGAGATTGGAAACTTCCCATACCAGATGATGTCTGGCATTGGAACAGGCTGCCTAGACAAGTGGTGGAACCACCACCTCTGGAAGTGTTAAAAAATTGGTAGATGTGACACTTAAGGACATGGTTTAGTGGTGAAGATGGAAGTGCTAACAGTTGGACTCAATGATCATGGACATCTTTTTCAACCTTAATAATTCTATGATTCTGCCTGCACTGTACCTCTTGTTTCAGCGTTATGAGCAGGCAAAGGTAGGAAATTAGTTTTCTTCTGTTTATTTCTCAAAGGTTTTGGTTTAGCCAGAGGTATAAGACACAGTCAAACCACTGTGCATACAGCTGTAGTTCCAGGCAAAAAGGCACTTCAGTTTTCCTTTCAGTTTTCTTTTTATAAGTTAAAAAAAACCAACCAAAAACCTTTTAAAAAGAAATGACAGTGTTTAACCTATAAACAGGTTAAAGCTTTTGTATCCTGTTCTAAATAAATTTTGCTGGACCATATGAAGACTTGCAGAGCTTCAGTGGCAACCTGACCCACCAGCCAGCTATGATCTAACAGAATTACTCCCCATTTCTGCACTGATGCCATCTTATCCAAGCACCTCCCAGATGAAGGCAAGGAAAGGGATGTGTGAGCTGTGGCAGCCTGGAACTGGTTCTCTGGTACCCTGCTTCTTTAGGGATCCCTTACCTCCTCTTCCCTCTCATGACTGAGACATTTTATATATTCAGTCACGAGAAGCAGAAGGATCTACACCATCCTTCAGTGGCTCCATCACTGCTCACATGCCCTGCTCCAGCAGAAAGGTGAAGTGTCTGTGGATTTGGGTAACACATGCTTAAGCCAGTGAATGTTTTACTAAATTTTGAGCAATTTGCTGAATAACATACATATAAAAGAAAGACATTGTCACTGGACAGACACTGCAGACAAACAAGGCATACTATCTTAACACATCTCATTTCATTCCAACATTTGGGGAAAATATTTTAAGATTAAACAGTCTTCTTTTGCAATTCAGTGCTATGATTGGCAAATTTCACTTTCCCTCAGCGCATCTGCTAGGCACTATGCAAATCACAAATGACTGCAGAATTCAGGCTTGGATATATCAGAAATCAAAAAAGAGTGTTCTCTGACAACAAAAGCTCCAGAAAGATTTAGGAAATTCCATAGCATGACTCTCTGGTTGTGTGTTTAAATACCCACCATATTTATCTTCAATATATTTACAGAAAACTAAGACCTACCCTTGGACAACTACATTGAAACAGCTTCTTTCCATTTTTATGAACCATCAGAGAAAATTTACTAACATGCATTGGAAATGAGAGCTCTGATT
Organism: Pycnonotus jocosus; assembly: GCA_013400435.1. Taxonomy (NCBI): domain Eukaryota; kingdom Metazoa; phylum Chordata; class Aves; order Passeriformes; family Pycnonotidae; genus Pycnonotus; species Pycnonotus jocosus. The sequence goes on from VWYP01033507.1 coordinate 247,088, forward strand.
AAAGCAAAGAATAATTTCTAGTTCCTCATGCAGATGGAGACAAAAGCTGGATGTACTGTAACAGATATTAAACCCAGTATCAGCAGTAAAACAGCCTGCACTGCAACTTGGAAATCAGAAACCCTTGATGTTGCTCTGTATGAAACACCATCCTAGAAGCAGCACCACAACAGCAAGCTTTAGACTTCCTCCATGGAAAATCAACATTTCTTTAGGATAATACGATGGACTTTGAAATTCTTTACACAAGAATATGAACACATTCAGTTAACTTAGAGAAGCTCAGTCAACCTTCATATTTAAATCTAAAGGCAAAGAGCTAGAAAGATGAGTGAATAAAAACAGAGCAAGAATTAGATACAATGTCCTTATTGTCTTTTATTGATCCAATTTTTTACATGACTATGTGGATAGAAAATTTTTATTTATTTCTTGAGGAAGCATTTAATTTATGCAATTTTTTACAGAGCACGAAGTGCATCTCTGTGCAGTGTGCACATGCTCTGTGTAAATTTACTCCTTTGGCTTTGTTTGCTTGCTCTCTGCAAGTCCCAAAAGTACCGCATCGGCTTCCAACAGCGTTGTATCACTGGCTGCCCCTAAAAACCTGGACGTCAGTTCAAGATCCAGCAGTCTCAGGCGTACCCGGGTTCCTCTCTGGTATTTTCTGTGAAGAAAAGGGGAGAGGGGAAAGAAGGTAAGTTTTGTTAAACACTGGTCTTGCTTTTCCTAAGGCTCTCTCCTCTCTGTAGATCTAAGAAGCAGCCCCACAGAAAACGAAGTGCTGCAATCAAGTCCAGTGCTGTTGTAATGTCATCAGCACTACAACTGCTGGGACACGCTCTGTACCACCACAGGGCCAGTCTCTGCTGATACAATCCTGCCCATCGAAGAACAGACACCACCAGATCCCACTGTGGGAATGCAGACTGTACAAAAAAGCAGTTTATTACATGGGAAACTATTTGTGTCTTCCATGAAAATATTTTACTGTATCATCTACTATCATGCCAATAATTATCTGTGGGACAACATATCATCAAAGGGGAGGAAAAGTCATCATTAGATCACTGGTGACATTGCTATTATCAAAAAGTACAATACTAGCTAACTATGGTTTATATTTCCAACCCTGAGCCTCAGGCAAGGAACTTTTCTTGTCTTATTCCCCCATCCAAGAGTGGGCATCATCTGCAAGTTTTTTATTACATATAATTAAAAAGAAACCCCACAACTATTGTAATGAAACATTCTGCCTACAGGCTTGGGTTTTATTGTTTTATGCTCTCTCTTTTTTTTTTTTTTTCTTTCCTTTTCCTTTTAAGTCAGAAGATGTGAGCATTCAATGTGTTTTTAAAACAGACCCTGTGTTAAGATGGCCATGCCAAATTAGTGAAGATTTAAAAAATATGAGCAGGTTTTATAATGCACCTGGAAAGCTACTGATTGAAGTCCAGCAATAAAATTGAGAACAATTCTTCTTTTGAAAATTCAAGTTGTACTTTTTTTTCCCTAGTCAAAGCATAAAGAGCTGAAGATGCAGCAAGCTTGACTACCTTGAGCAAAGAAAGACAAAGTTTGAAACATTCTCCAGTTACCAACAGAAGAAAATATAATAAAGAAGTCTGGTTGCAGCATTTCCACCTTGCTCATTTTCACCTCCATCTTGGGCAGACAATCTTCTCTGTCTGACAACTATTAGCATGAAGCAAAACTGAACCACATTTCAACTTTCTTTAGCTCATCAAACCAAGATTCATCCGGAAAACTGAACATCTCAAGAAAAGGTGCTGGACTTGCATTTATGGTGGTTTCTCATTTTCTGTCAGTGCTATCTTACATTCATTTCCCTTGCCTCTTGGTTAATCCTGGGTAATACTTGGCTATGATCCAGACTGCAAAGGCAGAGCATTTGATACCTCCACCCTGAGTAGGTATGGGGGTACATATGTGGGTACTCAGTCAGCAAGAGTTCTGCCAACACTCATCCCAGTGAATCCTAGGATGATCTGCATGAGTCCAGTGGAAATAACACACATTTTCTTAAAAAACATAAAAGTGAAGGCCCTCACCAGTCCAAAATGCAAGTAACCACTGTTGCAGTGAAGAGTATGGCACAGCTATCAAAGACAGGACACAGCTTATGTTTGGTTGTTACCTAAATAGCTGGAAGGGATCAATTCTGTCCTTTTCTCTGTGAAATATATGCATTTCAAAACAGAACAGTTTCACAAATGATGAGACTTATTTACGAAACCTAACATGCAGCATTTCAGTGTTGCTGAAATCAAAAGACAGTGCATAAGACCTTAAAGGGGATGGTTATCTTCCAGGATTTGTTAGGCTTATTGAGAAGAGAGGTCCCAAAAAAAGTTTTGGCATAAGAAGGAGAACAAAGAGGAAAGCTTCTCATTGGAGTATCTTAAATGAAGATCAGCAAATGAAGACTAGTCGTTTCGGCCATTTAGGCATACGGGAGAAATTCCCAGAGAATTCTGCAACATGAACCAAACCTTCACCTCACTTACAGCTGCTGGCTAGATGGGTTGCCTTTCTTTGCCTCTAACCATGAAGTTTTCCTGATCTCTAACAATACTTGCAGAATGAAATATCAGACTTTACTGCCTTTATCAATGGCAGGGGCAGGGGGCGGGCAGGATTAGGTTTTGAGAAGGCAAACAAGAGGGAGAGAAGGAAATCTGCGAGGGAGAAAGGGTCTGTGGAAACAGAAAAGAGGGAGCAGATACCTTTTAATGACAAAATAGAGGAGTCTTGGAAAGACAGAAAAGAAGGGATAAATGTAAAGCATGTGACAAAAAAGCACGGAAAACACAGGTGAATTGTGTAGAAATCTAGGAAATTATATTATATACAGTAGAGCCAAGAAGAGGAAAACATCGCTGAAAAGACTGCATAAAATTATTAAAACCTGACACTAAACTCTGATCTTTGAACTACAGCACTCTGTGCCGCTTTAAAAAAATCTTAATAAATTTTAAATGTAATGAAACTTAAGACTAACACTAGCAGTTCTGTAATAGATTTTGAAGACCAGTCATCCCTCTGCCTTTTTCTTCTCTCTTTCCTCCTACAGGAAGAGCAGCTCAGCAGTAATCTACACCAGGTAGCTGTTGAGAAAACTACCTTCAGGGTCCAACACATTTCTACAGAGATCGAACTGAATGAGGTTTAAATTGAATTAGAAGTCCTTTCTCTAACTGACTGCACACAGTGGGAGAGATATTGAGCTCCATCTTTGTAACTGAAATACAAAATATTACTTTCATCATGCATCAGTTCCTTTTGGCCTGGGTGCTTGACTACAGTGATGTTTTACAAGTGAATAGATGAAACTAATTTTTTTCTAATCAAGCCTTTAAAAGTACTATTTATAACCAGGGAAGTCCATATGGAAAATCTGTGAAGAAACTGTACTTCTCATGATTAATGTGTCTAATTTTATAGAAAACAAACAAATAAATAAATAGTCTTGAGCACAACTCCCCCAGTTTTAGCACTGCTCACTGTACAGTCTGCAGAGAACTTTGCTCTCATTTCCAGACATGACTTTAGCGTATATCTGTAATGCAAAATCCAAGCAATTGTATTTTTGTAAGAAGAATCACAATCTTCAATGCTGCTTCAGTAAATGGAACAGATTTCAAATACTTTAATCGTACTTAATTATTAAAGAAGCTTTTCCAGTCACAGCACATCTGCTTTAAAAAAGATCACGATGAACATCTCTTTGAGGAGCTGACACAACTGCCAATTTATATGAATACAAACATTTGGGGTTGTGACAGATGTTCCCTACAGCTAAAACACTTCAAGAGTATGTGGATGATGCAGAAAAAGCAGAAACATGAACACAACATGCAGTGGTGGTCTATCCACCACATTTTAGAGCAAAAGGAAATGATAGGTTGCTCTATGCATAGCAATCCTGTTCTATCCACAAAGGTATTTATCCTTAACACAGATAAAACTATCCTATGGTTAAAGCAGAAGCTTGAAGCACAACCCAGAAACAAAGCAGGCATTTTATTATTTTCAGGAAGACTGGCCTAGGAGACACAGGACACCAGTGTAAAAGGAAAGAAACCATCTACTTACTCCACTTTGCAAAAGGACTCGCTTTATTTTTAAGTAACAATGCTGGTATTCAAGATCATCTTATCCAATGACCATCAGCAGGTTCCAATGACCTTCACCCAACCCCCAAGCACTGTGTTTCTCAAGGATCCAAATGTTTTCCTCCTACCACTTCCTATTGCCAGGTTAAAGTATTAAATTCACTGAGAAGTAGGCAAAGGTGTTTAGTTACATATATATAAAGGTATAAGAATTTTTCTAGAACTTAAAAAATATATTTTGCAAGTAGACTTAAAGTTTGATCCACTTGCACAGAATTTATTTTCAACAGCTATGAATTTTAACCCTTTGGGAACCCCAATTTTGAATGGAAGGACCCCACATTCAGAAGTGGGAATCCAGCAGCTGCTGTTGCTGAGCCATGACCCCTTCTCAAGCCAGTGTCCAGAGCACCCAGTAAAGCACCACCAGAAACCTTTGCCTGAACTTCAACCAAGGAGCCATGGGTCCCAAAAAGCTTTCTCTGTTTTAAATGTGTACCTGCAGGCTTCTCTCCAACTCTTCTGGAGTGGGCAAAGCACTAGGTACAAGGTGTACCTTCCCTCAAACATCCACTTCCAGAAGATGACATTTAGTTAAGTTAGAGGCAACCCAAATAGCTGCTTCAGTGCTCTTTGTAATTTTTGAACTGCCATGGAGAAGAACTAGAAAAGAAGCAAAATGAAAATCCTTTTTCTTATTTGAACCATAAGTCTGTGCAACCACACATCACCAATGTAACAGAATATAGGAGCACAGAGAAAGCACATAGCACAGCCTTGCTAATGGTGCTAAAGAAATTTTTAAAACAAACACAAAAATTGAGGTTTATGTTATTAAAAATAGGGCCTATTATCTTTGCATGCAAATATCAAACCACTGTGTCTTAACTTACAAAAAGTAGGTCTTCTCTTTGCTAATCATATGAGTAGAAGAGTGAGCACTTTCAGACTCAAGTGACTTGGAAGCTTCCCTCTGACTGTCTATATGGCTTTTATTGCCATTTGGTCTCTATGCTGATCCTTTCACTTTTGCACTGAAGCTTTAAATCTCTCAAAATCTTAATGGTAAATTAAAGGGTTTAGCCAAAACTCCCCAAACTCTTCAGTTAAGATTTTAAACTTGTAATTTTAAAGTAATTTTACTATGTGAAAGATATATGAAGAAACAAAAACCCCCAATATTTTTACATAATAAACTGGAGGGGGAGGATATGGAATGCCATATTTCAGCTCCTGCTAATTAAGAATGCTGGGGGGGGAGAAATGGTTTTTAACTTAAAAGTCATTCCAGGTTACAACAAAAGGTCTACAAATGGAGTTGCCTTGGAAAGGGATGAGCATGTGAAAACAAGGAGGCTATAACTAAAAACAAGGATTCTAATTATACCAATTTCAGCCAAGAAAATGGGACATTAGTTTTGCAGGTGTGCAATTTCACATGCAAAGGAAGCATACTTATTACTAAATGGCATTAAGAACTTTATTCAAACTCTAAATTACAGGTGTAGACATTAAAGCATTTTGTTAAACTGTCCATTATTTAAAACTGCATGTGATCACAAATTAGCAAGGAGTCCTTTTGCTATTAAAACTCCTCAAGTTATTAGTTTAAAATTTAAGGCAACAAAGCTTCTATTCTTGGAAACATTGCTACAAAAATAACAACACAATTACAGAAATGGTCAAGTCTCACTGAGTCTTGGCTGGTATTTCCAATTCATTTCAGAAGTGCATTCACAGATACCTTCTATTTCATACTGTAAAAATACAGGACTCATATTTTACCTCATATATCCTCTACTTTATTAAGGGTTCTCAGTCTCCATTGCCTCCTTTTGCAACCTGTGCAATACAAAGATGAATGAACTTGCTAGGGCTGGCCATGACCATTCTCATCCACTGTCCATTCTTCCATGCCCTCTGTCCCACCTCTCAGGAATGTGCATTTCTGAAAGGAGTAGGAAGGCAATTCTTAAACCTGGGGGTTAATTTCTACACTGACGATGTAGCTTAGAGAATTTAATTTGACTTCTTTACTCTTTTTGCATCATTATTTTTTAACATCCCCCAGCACAGTCTACTGAAGGCTGCAATGAAAGGAATCCCTGGATTATCTTCCATACAAAATCAATTAATATAAAACACTCCAAAGACACAGTTAGAGTTGAGCCATGGTACTTTCAGTGAATGCCATCAGAAGTCTAGATGCCTTTCATTTTTGCACTGTGAGAATTTCAAAGTGTGTTTTTCAGATCCATTATTCAAGAGGTTTTGTTTCAGTGCCTTAGAACAGTACAGAACAGTTTACAAAATTCGAAACCATTTCACTTTTTCTTTATTACATGAAAGACCACATTATCAACCTCAGAAAGAATACAAGAGCAGCAAAGGTAGTGAAATAAATGGACCATCACTTTCTCTTCAGATTTTGTGTTCACCATTCTTACCACCATTCAAATCCACTTAAAATCACCCTGTAGCTCCTCATTAGTAATACTGCAATGATAAAGCATTCCCAGAAGCAAACCCACCTCTAACTGCAGCCAGCAGCAAAGCAGTGTGTGGAACGATCCATCTTGTTTCTAAAAAATGTTTCGAAGCATTCCCAGATGTTCCCTGAGCCCACACTGGTCTCAACTTTATCAGCGAAGGGACACCCTACAGGTGGTTTAAGGAGCACAATTCTCTATGAGTTTTGTCCAGGTCACTCTCTGGTGCCCCACAGTGAAAGAGCTCTGCAAAAGCACACCACTTCCCAGAAACTTCTCCCTCATTGCCAGTATACACAAATTTCTTGTTCAGGGAAAATATGTACGTAAAAAGCAGACTGCTGTCAAGCTGAAGGCAATACATTTCTATGTAAAAATCTACATCTTGTTAAGTGGCCTTCTGCAGTAAGGCACACATTGTGCATGTAGTGATGGGGATGGCAATCCTGCATCCAGCAGGTCCAGACAGCAGTCGTAACACACACCCTCCCCCTCAGAATGAGCTCCTAGGTAATGCTGGGGCAAAAAGGCCAAATCTCAGTTTTCTACATAGCAGTGATGGAAGACAGTGGCAGCAGGAAGGTACCATGGATTTTGCACAGAGTAGAACATGGGTAGTGAAGAGATAGTGGGAGAGCAGTATCCTGGGATAATATCCTGCTGACCGCCTTTCTTTAAAGGCTGTTAAAGAGAGGACAAAGAACATGCATAAAAAAGAATAACCATGTAAAGATCTTGATCTGTTATTAAAAAGACTGAGCTGTATATATAGAAGGAAAATACTGGTATTAAAAGGTGCTTAAATCTGTCTGGGAAAGGCATGTAATAATCAGGAAAGCGAAGTCTAACTAATGCAGATGAGAACGATAATTTGCAAATAATATTGATGAACTAATAGGAAAAAACTCCAAGCCCTGAGACTTTTCAGCCATTGATGGCTTCAGCTGAAGAGATGTCAAAACAGATGTGCTAGTTCAGTTCAGGATAACCTGCTGAAATGTCATGTCTCATGATACAGTGAAGTCCTGAGAGATGACCCAAAGGTCCCTTTTGGCTTAAATTTTATTCATCCATTATTTATTACCACAGCATCCAGTCATTCAAATAAGGGATGGATGCTCAAAATAGGATTTTCAAAGCATCTCTGTTCTCTGCAATCAAACTTTTCACAAAAATGTTGCTGGCCGCGTTCTATCAGAAAATGCAATCTCACTTCTTGTGACTCGTCAACGTATTACCACTTCAGCTTTTCATTACCACTTCAGAAAACAACTTCCATTTGTTTTCCTTTTTCCTTGAACTAAGAAAGCAAACATGCTCTCAATTCTTCTAAGCAGTTACTGCTTGTGACACCTGCTTAATAATTTTTCAGACTATTTTTGCTCCTTGTGCCAAATCCATACTTCTGCAAGGAAACAGGCTATACTCTGCTGTAAAGAAGCAGAGATCTAAATTACCCTGCTAGATAAAAGCAGATAAAAGCATCTCATATTCTTGGAAGCATTTAGCAAAATGCTTTAAGAGTGTATGAAATTATTAACTTAAGCAACAGCCATTGTCACTTAGTGTTTTGGAACAACAGTGCATAAGCTAATCCTATGGCAAACATCCTTAAAAGCAGCAGGTTTTATGTCAATGCACCTGAGGAAGTCTAAAGCTAAAGCCCATTTACAATGACCACCATCTAAAGCAGAAATTGGAAATGAATACACAAAGAGTTTGGGCATATTAGCTAGATGCTGATGTGAAAAACACCCTGAAGCACTTGAATACTCCCCCTGGACAACTGGAGCTTACAGAAGTGCTAACACCACTGCATGTATGGACACTCTGGGGGGGGAAACGCTACTGAACAGATTGGTACAAGCAGCATAGTTTGAAAGTCCACCCCATCATTTGAGGATAAAATAAATATCCCTGGTTATGCTTATGGAGCTGTTCAAAGCCATCATTTATTGGTCAAGCCTTGCAGGTTCATCCTGTGGGACTCAAGTGCAGGCACCTTGTCACCCTTCCCTGTGTATTCCCCGCTGGCTACTGAGATGCCAGATAGCTGGCACAGACATAGGTGAATGAAACATGTAAGCCTTCATTCCTGTTGCTAAAAGAAGGTAAATGCAAAGCTTGACAAGAATTGTTTTATAATTGTCACAGAAAAGCATTAAACAAGCCATTGTGAAGACACTGTCAGGCTCTGCTATTACCACAATATCAATAATCAATGGCATTTGTGTCTGTGAGAGCAAAAGAATACAGCCAAAGGTGTCAAATATTTAAATCTAATTCCATTCTGGACATTTAGAGGCTCCGTAGAATTTCTTACTTGTAAATCACTTCTAAAAAATGACATGCTTTTCCTGAATTCAAACAAAACCCAAAGCAGCCAGTATTTAATTACTACAACAAGAAAAAAAAAAATCTTGCTGTAACTTTTGCTACAGTATCTGCAAGAATCAATTTGCATTCACTAAAACTTTTGGTACAGGATCATTCCCTTTTTTAGGGAAGGAATGCACAGAACAATCTATATTTTAAAATGTACTTCATATCACATCAAAGATGAATGTTGTAACCTTTTCTCCATGGCACAGAGAGGTACACTTTGACAAATGAAACTTGCAAGAGGTGGCTCCTGTCATCTAAGAACTCGTATCAGATATACTCATGTCATCATACAGTAATTTATGCCAGTTGCTTTCTCAGTCTATAATGCAAAGCATATCCTTTAACTTGAGAGGAAAATGAAAGAAAAAAGAAATCTGAGTCTTTAGTCCAATTTTTTCCCACTGTTTAAACTATGAAATTAACTATTTTGATTAAAATATTGTTTTGTAACTTACAAAATGTTGAAAAATACTATATATTTAAATATATATTAAAATTTAGCCAATTATTTTACAAAACACGAAAAAACCCCATAGCCCTTTATGTTTACAGGCACCAGATGCCAGGCAAACTGCTTAAAAGATGAAAGATAAAGGTGCCCAAGTGGAGGAAAAAAAAAACTAACACCCCCCAACTCATGAAGTATGCTCTAGCTCACATTCTTCTATCAATCTTTCCACAACTAATCACTATGGTAATTCTTACCCCTTCTCTTTCCCATGCTGAGACCTTGGCTCAGTCAGATACCTTCAGCCCTCCAGAGTTCAAATTCACTTTCCACAATACTGTCTTCATTTTCTTTATAGAAGTGGTCTCAATCTTACTCCCTTTCTACACCTACTCCATTTCCTAAATCCTAATTCCTCTGGCCTCTCACTGTCTCCCTGAGATCTCAGACCAGGCATTTCCAGTCTTCTTTTTCTATTCCATAAAAAATTATTAGACATATTTTCTTGCCCCCTCTAACTTACTGCCTCCTCACTCATCCTCATCCCAGTCCATTTATCCAGCCAAACTCACTTTCTTTTCAGTTTCTTACCCCATCATAACTTTCTCTCTCACCAGTACCAATGAAGTTCAGTTGTCTTCTTTTCCTTGCAGTGCTTCTCGGGTTTTCTCACTCAGCTGATTCCAATCCCCTCACACTAGTCATCCTGGCAGTTCTCTTATAAGGGATTAATAATAGTACATTTTGATAATTCAGACACGGTTCTTATCAAAATTCAAAGACCCATCTTCCTGATCTACTCACTTGGCTTATGCACTCTTCTATAACCACTTTATTGTCTTCTGCTCAATAAAGAACCACTGCTAAGTTCTTATTAAACACAACACACACACATGCACTGAGAAAAAACACCAAATAAGGCTGTGGGGTTTTTATTCCCCTAGATGTGGAAAGATGAAAGAACTACAGAAACTTTAATTATTATATCTTTCTCCACAATGAGAAAATTAGAGACAGATAAAGGTACTTAGGGGGAAAAGGAAGGAATAGAGATTCTTTCAGAGGAAGTAACTGAGAAATAAAATAATTAATGATTATTATACAGAGTAACTTTCCCGTCTACAGCCCCACCTCCAGATTCTTCCTAGAAGCAGATTCTTCAAGGAGTTTTTCATCTATAAGCTCTTTTTGGACCCCATTTTCTCCAACTTAAACTGTGCAATCTTTCAACTGGATCTGTATAGGTAGACCTTTCACATCAGACATTCATTAAGAGGGTATAAAACTGCCAACCAAGAGTCAAAGTCATGACAAAATGTGTGCATATTTGAAGAATGGAGATAAAAAATAACATGATATGAACAAAAGGAACTTAATCTAGACCCCCAGCTTCCAGGTCTGTGTTGCTTGTGCTTGATACCATCAACAACAGAAGAGCTGGATTCAGAGCTTTAGGCAGACAATGTCATCAGCTGTGCCCAAAGAAGAACCATGCTCTCTGGCAGACTTTAGCACAAGAAACAATTTGAATCCTCTTCTGTATACAGACAAATATTTAGTGCTATTAGTTTGCAATGTTACATAGAAATTAATTTAAACATTTTAAGCTATTTTCTTAGACTCTTTATACAGAAACTCCACAACAGATGTCCTAAAAATAATTTAGAAGAAGGCTTGTATCATATCAGATCTTCATAACACTAAAAAATGAAGGGCTGAAAGCACAACTGCTCTCTCTCCACAGTCAGAGCAGTCTCATTAGCTCACCACAGGCGGCTGCTAAGACTTGTACTCAAGGCAGCAGAGCTGCTGCAGATGCCTGCGACAAATCCTGTGACCATCCAAACTATGCCAACCATACCTTGTGTGACTGCTTGCCAAGGAGAGGGTGTTATTAGCCAGGCTTGGCTCAAACAATTCACTGCCCACAAAGCTACTTTAATGTACTGTCTCTACTGGGGTAAAAAACACAGCAATCCAACAATACATTACGATACTTTCCCATCACTGCAGCAATTCCCACCACAGGCAACACTTTGTCTCCAACAAAGAAGCCTCACATTCTGTGCCTGCAAAAAACCCCTATCCATACTGTAGGGATGCCAAGAGGAACATCTGTGTGCTCAGAAGGACACAAAATTGGCTTTTTGTGTGTGCGTGTGTGTGTGTGCCTGGGTGAAAGAGATGGGGGCAGGGAGCTCACAGACAATAGCTTGTGTGACTGCATGGTAAGGAAATGTTCTTTCATTCCCTTCCTCCTTCTTTTAATTTTTTTTTTTTTTTTATCTGAACAAGGCAGTCAAACAGCCCCAGCAGTTATCAGTTACTTCCCCAAACTCAGTGAAAAGGGTTAAGTTTCTCCCACATGACTAGTTTTAGCCTGGATTTATTTTTATCAGAAATAATTTCTTTAGGCATTAAACACCTACATTCACATTTCATCAAATAATATGAGGATTCTGGGTCTATTTGTCCCTTTGTCATAAATTATTATGACTGTAATAATGAAATCGATGAAATGCTGAACTACAGATAGTAAAATGTCTCCTATATGATGGATGCATTTGTGGGCTTTGATTATTAACAAATTGAAGTTTAAAAAGGAGAAAAAAACAAGCAGACAAAAAAAGTACAAATACTACTGCCTTTCTGAATACTGGGTCAGTCATCTGGAGAGCAGCATAAGGGAATGTAAACCACGAACTTGCACCACCATGAAATTAATGCTGCAAAGCAATGAAAATCACTTCAGTGGAAGCAAATTATTATAAAAAGCCCCTCTACAGAGGGCAAAGATCATCACTTACCAGTAAGCATTTTTATTTTGTTTCTATAAGACCTACTTAATCTACAATTTAAGCAATCCAACAGTTCTTTACCGATGCACTGTCCTGGCCCAGTCTCATTTAAATATGTTCAAGTTCCTGGCTACATTCAAAAGTCAGAAGAAACTGTAAGGTTTTTTTTTCCTGGAGCTGTGCCTGCTAATGCCACATTCTCCTTTTCCTCCTGCCTATTATCCAGCTACTCTGTTCCAACATGTGTGGTGCCATCTAATCATCTGACAGGGACCATTAACTCAAACCACCTCATGTCTCAGCTTTAATGCCAGCACCTCCAAAACTGGGAGCATGAGGCCAGGGAATCAATTAGCAGTGACTTATCTGTTTCCCCAAATATTTGTAACTCTTTAACCAAGGGTTTGAAATTACATCCCCTTCCTTCTGAAGGGGAAAATGGAGCCAGGAGATGCAAATCTGGAATAAAACTCAGCCTTTCAATCTTCCTCTCAAACACCCACCTTGCTAGGAACGTGCTCCAGGAAAATAGGCAGGTTTTGACATACTTGTTGCACATCAGAAAAAGAATTTTCAAGTATGCACTGTTATCTTAGTGTGCCTTATCCAGAGAGAAAACTGAGTTAGAGGAGCCCTACAAATCCCATCCCCAAAAGCAAGGGAATAAAACAGTTCTGTCATCTAGGAGAAGTGTCCACAGCATTTTACTCTGGATTGGAAGCACCAGTCTAGCGCTTTAGGAAGCTCAGTGCAGAGAGGAATGACTCAGCTGTGCAGAGTTCAGGTCTGGCAGGGCTCCCTGGGTGTGGCATTAGTCCAGACACCTCTGACAGCCTCTTGACTACCCAACCACACAGATCTAAACTGCTTCTCTATGGTGCCAGACCTGATACAGCTGCATTAGGCTCCCATTGTCAGGGGTTCCAAGGGGCATGGTGAAAGCAGATTTTCAGAGAGTCAGTTCAGGACAAGGAAAAATTTTTAGCTCTTGTTTAGCCCTGACCCTGCCAAATCAAGAACGATTACACATTTTTGCACTGCGCTCCACTATCCAGAAGGTTGTACTCACTCAGGTCTAATGATACCTGAATGGGAAGAGCCAGCTCTAGATGAGCCAGTACGTCCTGCTGGAGCTTGGGATGATAATGGCTCCAACACAGCACTGCAAAAAACCAGCCCACACCTGGAGGGGCTGGAGGTGAGTGGGTACCAGGATCTGCATGGAACCACTTGGATGTCCTTCCTAAAACATCCTGCAACAGCCACGAGATCCTGGCAAATGGAATGAACTGGATATCTCCATCCCTATCACCTTGGAAGACAGGTGACTGCAAAGAATGATGTCCAAACTAGGACTCATTTAGATAAAACACAACTAACTATTTGATTAAAATTGAAGCACTTACTTGAGCTTACAATGCGTGAAAGAAAAAGGTTTCACCTGTTTTATGCATGAATAAAAAATACCAGAAAATAAAAATAATTGCTTAATACAGAATCTGTGTATGAATGGACAATATATTTTAATTGTTATTTTGCATTTTTCAGTGAAAGTAGTAAGTGCTCATAAAACCAAGATTAAAATGTCAGTCAGTCAATTGCAAGAAACTAATTAGAATTTTAGAGAATTTCCCCTCATAGTTATTGCTAAATCCTCCCAGCTCCAGAACATGACTGTGTTAGGTTTTGTACAAATGTGTACAGACAGCAAATCTTGAAATATTTGCAAACTAGTGCTTGAATTCTGTAAGAGCTGTGGTCCATGTCACTGACATGGATAAACTTACTGATTTCTGTGGGATTACACATACAGCTCTGCAATGTGCCTGCACAAGTGGCTGCTGAACTGGGGCTAAAAAAAACCCAAAACAAAACTAAACCTGTAAAACAAAGTAAAATAACGAAGAACAAATGAACAAAGTAAGAAGGTAACATCTCTCATTTGCTGGACTTTTTTTCAGACCAGTATGTCTTTTTTATGAATGTAATACATTTCTACTCTTTGTATTTTCCTCCAAACTTTAGACACTTTAACTGAAACTCCCCATATAACTTCCTTTGCTGTCTCCCTTTTCCTTATCAACATTTATTTGATTTTAAAAATGGCACCAAAAGTTTCTCTAGTTGGTGTTGTGGGATATAAGCACACAGTGAGAACTTTTTTCCTAGCCAATGCTCACACCAGCTCCTAGAAGATCAAGCACCTTGTCTTGATCTTATGGGTCTGTATCCCATATTCCTGAACTGGAAAATGGAAGCTGTTAAGATTCTGTCTCATTTTCCTTCTTTTATCTCCAACTGCTGTACATTCTGTATGTTCTACACTCAGCCCTTGATAATATGCAAACAATATTCAAGTCACCTCCTCATTTTTCTTTGCAAAAGATTTAGCTGAACATTTATGTTTATATTCTTAAAGATTAATGAAAATATATTTCAATAATTCAAGGATTTCAAAAACTTATAAAATTCCCTATGCCTTTTTATAGATGCAGGAAACTGTTTTACAGCAAACTAATTGTGTCTGGTATGTTCACCTTTAGTTTCTGACAAGTAAGAATGAGTTTTGTATTTTAATAGGTTTTGAAGACATTCTGGAATAGTCAAGTAAATACATTCTGCCAGTGAATTACTGCAGAGTTAGAATGATGGCATACATCAACCAGAGTGGAAATAATTGTAAAGAAGGCCAGCACATCCACCCATCACCCTTCCATCCTACAACTCCTTCCAGGTCACAGACCCTTTTTGTTTTCCATTTTAACCTTTTACTCTGATTTTCTTTACCAAGCTGCTTGGAAAATCTCACTGCCTAACTTACCACCTCAAAAGACAACAAGCTTTACCAGTGTTTCATGTCAGAGAGATCTTATTAAAGCAAATGAAAACCAATAGAATATTTAAAGTTTCTAAGCCTGGAATAAAATGGGAACCCAAAATGTTAGAAACTAATCTTGTACTAAAGCACAATTCTCCTTTCAAATGCCAACCTTATACTAAACATTCAGTAATACTAATAAAACAAAGAAGAGGCTTGTCCCAATCCATTTTCAAATAAGCTCTGTCACTGAAAAGGGACTTGCTTAACACTTCCATCTATCTCAGAAGCTGGACAGTGTGGTTATATTTGTTAGGGAAAGCAAGGGAGATCTCAAGACTACTCCATACCTTTCACTTTGTTAGTCTTTTCTTTCCCACCATCGTCCAAGAATTCCAGCCCTGTTATTGCTTATCTACTGGTGGAACACGGTAAGACGCAATTAATCACGATAACAAAATCCTATTCTCGTTTGTGAGTAAAACTAATTGTAGTACAGTATTTCTTTAGCATCACCTTAGACGGCGCCTTGCAGCTTTCCCACAGTATCAAGTTCCCAATACATGCACACACATAGAGCACTCTGGTGATGACTCATTCCAGCTTAACCTACCTTTTCAAACAAACTTCTCCAAACAATGTATTATCTGCATTTTAAAAGGCAGGTGAAATTCTACCACTCTCCCTATAAAAAGGACAGGGAGGTTTATTGTACTCCACAAAAGACTTAAGGAAAGTATTGATGGTCCAAGCAATTTGTAATACTCTTGGGGTAGAAACGATAATTCTGAAAGTTTTGTCACATAGGGAAAGTAAAAAACTACACATAAACGATTTTGCCTATTAATGTGTCAATTCCATTAAAATGTTATCAAAACGATTTACTTGTGCATTTTAAAATACCCTGCCTGTAGCAAATCACTTTTGAAGCCAGTGGTGTTAGTTATAACATTAATGACCACACAAAGCAAGAACAGGCATTCAGTCTCCCAGGTCAAATTCAGTTTCCCTTATGCTTGGGAACAGGCTCAGATTACGTGGGTGATAAAACGCCCGGAGAGCCCAAGCAGGGCTGAGCACCAGGAGGCAGGGACAGGTTTAGGCTGCTGCAGGACTGATCATCAGTACCTGCTCAGCCATCGATCACCTGCAGAAATTTCACCTGTGGCCAGGACATGTGCATAAATACCTGGACACAGAGATGCACCTCCAGCGCTGTCACCACTACGCTGATGGACCCCAACCTTAAACCGAACTCCAGGGAGGCTGACACTATTTCAGCTCCTCGTTTATGTAACGAGCACACTGCACTTAAAGCACGCTGCACTTCCACCCTTTCAGACCCTGTCCTGGCCACATCTCACTCTGTCCTGTTTCAGCATTAATCACACTTAGGAGGCTACATGAACCCCCAGAAGAAACCTGGAAGAAAGAGTGGTGGTTAAGGTGGTTAAGGTTCACGCACTGAACTGACGGATACACACCAATAACACCAAGAAAAATGTGACAGATAAAAGGCCACTACCTATTCCACACTGTAAATAAAAAGTCTTAAATGGAAAATTTTAAACACTTGATTTAACTTTCTTTTTACAAAACCTAATCGAATTGTTTTGCCTTTCACAGGCAGAACAGATTTGATCGAATAAAATCTTCCCAGTAATTTGATGGCAAAACAGGAGCAATTACTGATGCTTAAAGCATTGCTTTTTGCATAGGAATAATTTTAATTACTGAAATTTACTTTTGTTTGTAATATATAAATAAAACTTAATGTATAAATATACAAAAATTTAATATCTAGAAGGTCAACTTCATTTAACATAGGATTTTAGCAACTTGCCACACTTAACACCCAATAAAACAGCAAATAAATGCAAGATTGATGGCTTTGCTTCATCGACTACAGTGAAAATCGAAAGAAGTCACAGAAGTTTTAGAGTTCAGCTAGCACCACAATTACTGTTGAGTGGGAACTGCAAATCCCTGGCAGGGGACTTAGGTTTGTCTGCACATTGGATTCTCTGTCCCAAGAGCAATTTTTGTGAGCAAGAGACACAGCAGTGGGGGACCAGCCACTGCAGGGCTGGGGTAATGCTAAGACAGCCGCTGCTGTAACCTTGGTGCTGCAACAGAGACAGCAAAGTGGCTCTGGGAAGTCCAAGGGTTCCCTTTGGCCTCCTGAACAGTCAATGCCCCACACTCATGTTGTGTAATGAAACAGAAAACAGATTTAGCTCAAAATAATTATTTCAGTTGTTTTTTTTCTATCTTTATCAGACATAATTTGAATGTTGCAGCCTCACTTAGAAAATCAAATTAGTTTTGCTGGAAGGACTAGGGAAGAGACCAAGGAAGTACGCACTGAATGTTCCTGGAATACCAGGAATAGCCTGGATGTCAAATACATGCTTATCCATCTTTGTGATGTAAAAAGAACAATTCATAACATTTCTGTCATTTAGCAATGCAGTACAAGCACCACTGATTACAGCTACATTTAAAGTTCATATATAACCTGTCAAGGTAATAATGGACTAAAAATGTATAGAACTAATATTCTGTAGAAATTTGTACAAAGTAAGAAGAAAAAAAAACATAAAAATGAGGACTAGTGAAAGAACTTAATATTCAAACAGTTGGGATTTATCCTTGGTTGATGCTGTGGATGTTGCAAAATAAAAAGCTTCACAGTAAACTGCTTTGCACAGGAATTGCACAGGTTGTGCAGTAATATGCAGGTTAGCTGTTTGATATCGAACACAGGTAACTAAACTGCATCCTCAAAAAGATTAAAAATATTCAGATTTTTCAGAGTAGCAGTGCATTAGTCTGAAAAATGCCATCTTCCAACACATGGGAGTGAGACTGCTCTAACTCAAGATGCTAGAGTGTGTCATACTAAGTAATGGGGGGAAAAGTAAGTTAATAACTCTTAAGCATTTTCAAGACTTATTTTCTGATTTTGATATCTGAAGAGCTTCTATGTAATGACTGATACATTCAATGATAACAATATACTTTCTTAAAGAGTCTCCCTTTCAGCAGTCAACTGGTGTGTGCATGTGTGCACACGCAAGTATTAAAGGAGCGACAGATTTTAATTAAACCATAATGTGTGTGTAGGCTCGTACCAGATACTGCTATTTGATTGTGATACTGGATGCTTACACCTTTTTAGGGTTTTTTCCCCTAAGATTTTCAAGCCTGAACAGAAAACAACCCAGGTACAAAGCTGTGAGAAGTGTTCATTCTTCAATAAGAATAATAGATGAAAAAAAACCAGGAAACTGGATGGCCAGAAGTTGAAAAACCACCTTTGGTAAGCCAGAAGATACTTACTCAAGTTACAGTTTAGCAAAGCCTGATAGCAAATTGTTTTAGAGATAAGGTCATATGATTGACCACCTCAGCTTCTTCCAACAATTATTGAGCAAATGGAAAGGAATGAGAGCTGACCGAAATTGCACAAAATCAAACTGAGGTGGCAGAATCAATCCCAGGTAATAGTTGTATCAATAATTCAGCCAAATGCTTCCCATCTCACTCCTACTTATTCCATGGTCATTTACAAAAGAAGTTGAGCAGATTACTTTGAGACTATATTTATATTTATTTCTCATTCATCTGGATCACTTCTAAGGTAACACAAACTCTTTGAAAAAAGACAGTATTTCACAAGCAGCACAAAGAAATATTTATTTCAGGAATTTTGAAATGTTTGCTGCACTTACTACATTGAAATGCTGCATTTTCTACTGTACTTGCCTCAAAGTGTCTCAGAGGCAAGTCTTCTTTAATGAGCAGCTACTTTCTAAATACTTGATCAAAATCAGAGAAATTAAAGGTTGGATGAGACATCAAGTCTTATCTTTTACATGAGGTACCCTGATGAAAAATTCAACTGACTTGTTTTTAAGAAACTTCTGTGAAAGAAAGGTTTTTCACAAGTGGCCCTGGGTAAACCCTCTGACAATTTCACCATCCTAACAGCTGAACTTGTTTACCAAATATCTAAGTTAATTGTCTAAACCAAGCCAATTTTTTTGTTCTTCCTCCAGCCAAGATCAAAAGATATGACTGAATTATCTTCTATACTAGAAATAGGAATCCATGCACTAATTATTTTCATATTGAAATGATTAAGAAAGAAATTATGAAATAAACTCCCTTTAATACTTCATTAATTCTGGTATTTATGACATGAAGGAAAGCTGTAAGAAAGTTAAGGTGGCAAAAAAGTATTTCAAAAGCTAAAGATAAAAATTTTAAAGGTTTTTCTAACATTCACAGTTCAGCCCCTTAGGTAAACATTCAAGTTTAATTCAACAACAGTAGTTTTATTGCTGTAGAAGTATAGCATAGAGCAGAAAGAAGAGCCTAACTCTTCTAAATCCCAGTTCAGTTTTCTCTTCTTCCCATGAGAAGATCAACACTACTACTAGCTGTTACTCTTGGCACCCCATGCAAACTACCATCCCACACTAAAAATGTTACTTGATTCTCTAATCATATGACTGACAACTGGCATGGTGATCAAGGGACTGTGAAATGCAAATCATTCTTTTTCTGACCAGGAGAAATAAAACAAGTCTAGAAATCACTGTTTCGTCCTGGCTACAATCAATCCTTCCTCACTGGGCTGTGAGGACATGAGTTTCTGCTGTTAATTTTCCAGTTGCCTTTGGTCTGGGAGAAGAACCAGTCGACACTAAAGACATCCACGTATGTGTCCAGACAACTGCTACCTTAGCTCAGCCTACATGCTCTATCAAACAAATAGCATGAGGCACCTTCCTGATGACACTCACCCCTGTCAAATTTCAAGGTATTGTCCAGAAGCTGGACAGGATAATACTATATTTTAAAAAGGCACTATATATTCAGAAACACTTGACACTTTCTGCAGCACAGAAAGAAAAATAAACAACCAGCAAGGGAAAATGACAGTGGATAATTTTATTCCAAGTATTCAAAATCTGACAGAATTCAGCAGGACAAGTAACAGGAGATATAGACCACAGGGTATGAGACAAGCTTACTTAGGGAGCACCACAATCACTTTTGCCTACATAGTACAAACAGATGAATACATTTAACAATTGCTTGTGAATAATGAACTGCCCTGAAGAGTTGCTTTGCTATGGGAACAACCACACCACATCAAAAGAATCTCATTTGTATATCAAAGGAGAAATTACACTCAGTAATAATGTTTCTTTGAATTGGCACCTAAAAATAGTATTGGACAAACTTAACTTTTGGTCTGAAGACTTTTGAAGGGAGAAGTGATTTTCCTTATAATCAAAAAACAAAAAGAAAACACTTTCACTCAACATACTGCAAATACCATAGGAAAGAGCAGAAACTAATTTTAACTATGTGGTGTGAGGAGGTGGGTGTGAAAAAGAGGAAGACTACTTCTTACACGTACTTCAAAACTTCTCTGCAACATCAAAGGAAAAGCATGCCACATTCTTCCAAGAGGTATTTGTTTACACTCCAAGAGCAGCTTATGGTGTGTAGGACAGAGGAACGTGCTCCCGTCAATACTGAGGTCCTCTCACACTTCTCTATTTACTCCTCAAAGACCTCTTTTGTTCCACTAGCCCCATATGAAAGCTTGCTAGATCCTCAAGAGGTGCACAGTGCTGCACCATTGATGCCTGCTTTGCTCGCTCAACAGAATATTAAATATCGCCTTGCTTACTCTCTCTCTATTGCTTTCCTCTTTCCAGAAGCACTTTGGTGCTCTCTGCAGAATTTTGCTACTTCATTCAACTTTGTCCACAAAGTCTGAAGTAGCTTAGTCGTGGGCTTTATGTCACTTACCAGTGATGGCATGGCTTTATGTCACACACAGCACTCTCAGGCTTTTCACTAATCCCCATTCTTCTTTTCATCTAAGCCTTATGTTACTCGAGAATTTGACAGGAGGAAGTTTCATATGGACAAGGCCTTCGAAAACCAAGCTGCCACTGGCTGTTGATGCCCAGATGAAATACAGCAGAGCAGAGCTTTCATCTCTCAAAGGCTGCACAAACCGTGATGCAAACACTCAGTCTTTTTCTCTAAGTAAGGGCAGAAGTAAGAGCTAAAGGTTCAAACTCATTTGAGTCTTTAAATGCAACAGAAGTACCCTGGATAAACAGACAAGTGCTACAAGCAAGGATGGACATGCCTGACTTCCCATTCTACTTCTGTGTATGAAAATCACAAAAAGATGTTAAAACTTTTCTGAACAGATACTAATTCTACAATTAAAGGAGGTAGGGCTACCAGGTTTTTAATTCAGTATAAAACTTCCAACTCAATCGGTTCAATTTAAGCAATCTAAACATTTCTGCTTTAGAAAAAAATCAAGTCACATGGTGACTTTTGTCACCAGTCTAAACCCATAAAATGCAGAAGAAAAAAATGGTAAATTCAATGTATTCGTTTACTTCCATTAATCGTATACACTTGCAAATGAAATCACATAGTTTTGCAGCCCTAAGCAATATAGCTTAGAGATGAAAAGTCTGGCCATATCCTCCTTGTTTTGAAGTCTCCCCACTCCAATGAGCTGTTCGTAGTAGGAAACACCCTTCATCCAGCTGTAAGGGCAGCTGCCTTAATAACCAATGCCAACTCTACATATTAATACATAAAAGCAGCTGCCTGCCTGCCTATGCAGCTGAAGGAAAAGTGCTGGAGGCACAGGCCAGTATCTAATACTGGCTCTGATTCCAAAGGCAGCTGCTTGGTTCATACAGCTGCAGGAAGAGTGCTAAGTATCAAAGTAAGGAGAAATGGAAGATGAAATGGCTCAAGCTGTGTAACCATAATTCCCAGAATTTATAATAGATACTTGCATCCTTAATCTCTGATCCTTAGCTGCCCATTTGTGAACTGGGGTAAATATGGGATAAATACGTCGCTCTGCTCCTGAAAAATTACATCCATTTGTGGCTGGGAAGCATATTAATATAGTGATCCCCTGCCAATGCCAAGAAGAAATAGGGAATTCTATCTTCTTTGTGAACTATTCAAAGCATGGCATAGCTGTTCATTACACAAATACCATTCCTTCTATGCATTAAACAATATTAAGGACTTAGAAAAATTTAAGATGAAAATGAAGCACTCCTCAGTTTTTAGTGGCTGGTCAGATTTTGAAAACAGCTCTAAGGATCTGTTTGATTGCTTTTTGATCACTTTTGTGCATGAGAAAAAGTGCATAACACATACAAATTAGAGAAACGTGCCCTGTTTCTCTACTCTGACTCAGTAAGCAGATGTAGTGGTCTGTATTTACTGCATAACATAAATACTGTATGCAGCTTTTACTGCTTTAGCAAAAAGCAATCTCCATCAATATCCTGCAGCTGATGACAAACACTAGACAAGCTACATTCTCACACTGGTACAGAAATTGCATGTAATTGCTAGCACAAGGGGCTTTCTGATCCCCTTCCTTGTTCAAAGTGCAACTACAAGGCTAGCAGAACTGACCAGATTCTTTGAGCTGGAAACAAGGAAGAAAAGGCACAGAACTGGAAAACAGATGGAGGCATCTCAGAATCATAGGTTCTGCACTGGACTCCAGTATATGAGGCACAAGAATCAGAAGTGGAGAGAAATCTGAAGGCAGAAGACAGGATGAGAAACTTAGCACAAGACAGTATTTTCCTCTTGACCAGGGGGATGCTCCTGGGCTAGAAAGCTCTTATTCAGGCACAAAGGACCTCTGTGAGAACCAGAACAGGGCTGGCACAACTGCTAGGTTTCCATGCAGTCAGGCACCTCTGACTCAGGCCCCCAATGTAATCCATAGTACCCACACCATGTCTAGCATAGTTCTTCAGAACACCCCAAACTTCATTTAGTTTAAGCTGAGATGACCCACCTTTCTATGATTCTGGCTTAGTTTCTGATCCAGGAAACCACTTGGAAATTGCCATCTCTGTCTCATCCAGTCATATACAATTACTGGCTGGGCAATGGCATAAATGCAACTTAACAGCTCCCAGGGCTGCTGGCAGAATACAGTGACAGCCAACATTTGTATACCGACTTACTAGAAACTGGGCCTTTCAAATGTTTCCACAAAAAATACCCAATACACAGTGGAAACTGTCTATCTTCAAATCATCAGAAATATTACATATCCCCTTGGATTATTCCACACAGCACTATTAAGAAAAGAAATAAATTGATCAAGATGTTTTTTAGATAAAGAAGTCCTACACTTTTCTTCACATGATTAAAGAAGACATCAAGAAGAAAAACATAAAGAAAATGAAATATTACTAACTACCTCTCCTAAATTTTTCTAGGCCTTTGGTTAATTTAAAAGATCATATACTGAAAATTACACACTGAGAAAATGGCCAAAGCTTCTTTAGTGATACTTTGTATCCCAGCCTTGGGATACAAAGCTTTGTAACACATTCATCCTCAACTTTATTGCGAAGTCACTATGTACAAGTGAGCATGGTAGGCTGCTACTGCAGCAACCCACGGCTGTGTGATGACCCTTGAGTCCTGCTGTTCACCTGCTCAAAGGACCCTCCTCAGATCAAGTCCCACAAGGTGATAGGTTTCTCCCCAGTGCTGACAGCACAGCATAATACCTCAGAGATAGGACCCTTGCTGAAAGATCCAATATCTCATAGAAAACATTCATATTCACTTGCCTACCTCCTGCTCAGTAATACTGCTACTGCAGATAAACCAGCAGTAACATAAAAATTAACAGCTATATACAAAACATCAGCCAGCAGATAACACATCATGCTTATGAGTAACAACTGTCCAAATTCAACTCATGCCACTGAAAAGACCTCCCCATCACAATCTCACAAGGAATACAGACCACAGAACTATCACATGGCATAACCAGCACACGGCGTAACCAAAGAAGCTCAGGTGGGCTTTTGTGGTTTTAATCTCCTTCATCCTTCTTTTGCCTTTCCCTAAAAATGATGATATAACTATATATATTGCATTAAATGTGCATTTAAATAATTGGTACCACTATGAATACCTGCAATGCAGTGTTTTAATACCAAATAAATTTTTGGTATCAACTCTGGTATCAAATTGAGTGAATTTATGAGAACGGGTCTTCATTGTGCTGTTGGCTGTGTTTTTATGTTTCAGAACTGAAACACACAGTAAACAAATCACTCTCACTTCTCATTATAGGCCCAATTATACATAAAACTGTGGTTGATAATTAGTGCTTCCTACTCAATTCCCTGTCATTCGCACAACACATTTAATGAAAGGGAAAATCAGTGTGTGACATGCCACATTTTTTATCAATACTTTACATACAAAGGTAAAATTAATTCCCTGCCCATGTTATCTTCCTCTACTCTATTAGACAAGAACTCCCTTGACTCCTCTCTCGTAAATGAAAGATTTTTGTAATTTCTCCCCAAAAGAAGCATGGCATTTCCTTCTTTCTGGAATATGTCTGTTGCACTGAATGCTAAAATACACTGAAAGAAAAGCTGAGGAAATCAAGTAAAAACTTTCAAAATATTTCTAAAGCCAAAGATTTCAAGTAGAAAAGGAATGGCAAGCTACATAAGCTGAAAGACAATACCAACAGGGGCAGCAGGTCGAGGAAGGGGATTCTGCCCCTCTCTTCTGCTTCCCTGAGACCCCACCTGGAGTACTGCATCTAGCTCTGGGATCTCCAGCACAAGAGACAAAGACCAGGGGAGGACCATGAGAATTATCAGAGGGCTCTAACACTCCTACAAAGAAAGGCTCTGAGAGCTGAGGCTGTTCAGCCTGGAGAAGAGAAGGCTTCAGGGGAGACCTCATTGCAGCTTTCAGCACATAAAGGGCTCTCATTGGAGACATGGGGACAGACTTTGTTTAAAGTCTGTAGTGACAGGAAAAGGGCCAAAGGTTCTAAATTGAAAGAGAGGAGGTTTAGGATGAGCATAAGGAAGACATATTTATGATGATGGTGGGGAAACACTGGACAGGTTGTCCAGAGCTGTGGATCCAAGACCATTTGGATGGGGCTTTGAGCAACTGGTCTAGTGGAACGCCTCCCTGCCCATGGCAGGAGGGTTTGAACTCAATGGTCTTTAAGGTCCCTTCTAACCCAAACCATGCTGTGATTCTATGAGTCTCCTAAATGAAGACCAGACTCCTAATGTGACAGTCAAAATACATCAGTTCTGTGAAAAGGATGACTTCTCCCATTCACCCAGAACACCAGTGAATGATATGGAGATTTTTAGCACATCTTAGGGTTTTCTCTAGTTTAGTTAGATTTAGAGAAATAATGGCTAGAATATCCTGCTGTTGGGTACTCTCCTGCTCTCCCAAAGATTCTCCATTAGATTACCATCAGACAGGTAGTGGAGTATTGTCTCTATAGTAACAGAGACACTGTGGAGAAGAGAACAGTCTTAAGTTGCTGCTACTTCATTCATACCATAATTACTGTGCTGCTTCACACAGGTTGCTTTCATTACAGTCTACAAGCGGCAGCTCCAGCTTGTACACAGGTTGGGAGAATAATCTGACTTTCTCCATTTTCTTTTCCTTGGTACCATGTGTTTCTACAGATCTCAGGAGGAGTTCAATACTCTTACTAAGCTTTTTTCTTTTCTGAAATGAGTTTTAACAGGAACCTTTCCCTACAAACAAGTCTAAAATAGAAAAAGCCCACTAACAATTACAATACACAAAGGAAAATATCTACAAGGTTTATAGAAAAATTTGTATTTTTAAAAGAAGACATGCAATTTTCTATTAATTTGTATCTAAAACATAAGTAGTTTACAGGATCATATACAGCATTTCCATCTTAGCATTAAGAAATATTTGTTATATTTGTTAAAACATCAGTCAGTGTTTAACAACTGACTGAGGAATGATGAAATAAATACATACTATTATGCACAATGTTACACATATTAAAGTATTAACCCTCCTAGCTTATTCTTAAAAACCTTAAGTAAGCAAAAAAGGTAATTTAAACACTAATGAAGAAGGCAGTGTTGAGTTCTTCTTCTTGCTGTAAAGCAGAGGAGAAGAATCCTGCTGACACCCTTCATTACATCACAGTTCTGCAAATTGGCACAAGCAGAAGTAGATGCTTCACTTAACTCCAAGCTGCTCCACAGTCTGACTGACTGCCAGAGAACAGATGCTGCAAAGCCATAGCAACATTTATGCCATTTATCAGAAGAGTCCTTTGCAATTACGATGTGAATCAACGAATTTCAGCCAGGAAGAATAATGTCTCCTGGTTAAAACACAGATATTATAAATTCAGTTACTTCCTACTCCTGCCAAAAATATCCATAATCATGAGCATCTTACAGTTTCCACACTGTAATTTTTTTTTCCATAAAATGGGAATAATAGTTTACTATAGCACTGGGAGATTGAAAAACATGTTTCATTAATATTTACGACATCCCTCTTGAGAACTGCAAAGTCAGCGGCAGAAATTAGTAATTTGACATGACAGCTTGTACAGAGATACATCTTACTGACAGCTATTTGTACAGCCTAGGACATGCAACAGGCTGTTTTCCCTACAATGTCATCAACCCCTCATATGAACCTAAGATCACAAGTAAGAAAAGCTATTTTATTCCACAGAGACACCAAACAGGCAAGGTGGTATGATTTCTATATCGTAAAGCCTACAAACTTTTAATGAAAAGGTAATTGAGCTTTAAATAGCAGGATGGAGGATAAGTAAAAATGAAAAACAGGCTACAAGGTTACTCAGGATGTATTTTTAAAAGTACTCATCATGTTAATTCAGAACAATTTACAAAAAAAAAAAAATACAGACTGAGGTTCATTGGGATTATATATACTACGAGGAAGCTACAAATAATATGGCAGGAAAAAAACCCCTATTTCTAAGTCCAGTCAATAAAAGAAAGAAAAAAAGTAGAAGGCAAGGATAGAAGAAAAACCCCAACTTGTTCTGCAGTCAGCATAGCTGGGCATATGTCTTTAAGGTTCCTATAAATATGTATCCATATATTTCTGTACCAGAGTCTCTGCTGGTCTAATGCAACCTAAATATTCAGCAACTCACCCCATAGGCCAGCGAGCTCTCCTTAGGCCCTGGCTCCTGAGCTTTCCTCCTGGTGGGAAAATGCCCTTACGAAGCACCATTCCCAGGAGGTGTAGCTGAGTGGAAGCAGTGGCTGCAGTTTGTGTATCATATGAGGCTGTGAAACTCAGTGGCTGCTGCCACATTTCATCTCCTGTGTCCCTGCTCCCACCACAAGCCGCATAGATACACATTTCAGTGAAAAGGCTTTTAACCTTTAAATGCAGTTTGGTTTTTTACAAAGGAGGGGATGCTGATCCATTTCATGCATTAAAAGCTATTTGGAAAAGAGCTGGGTCTTCAGGAAGTATTGCTGGGTGCGATGGAGTCACAATTTACAGCGAGACACTGCCAGTCCCAAGGGAAAGCAGGAGAGATCCAAGGCTTTTATCTGTAACAAACTTGCTCAACTTGGCTTGTGCTCACAGTGTGCTGGCGAGGAAGGCTGGCTCTCTCCTCGCACAACAGCGCTTGTGTCCTCCCAAGGCTCCTAAAGTTCCCACCAAGCTCTTACTCCACAGGAGAGAATAGCAGCATACTTGTTTGCTTCAACATACTTTTTTATTAGAGAAGAAATGTTATTCTCTGGGGATGTCTCAAAAATAATTAAATACAAAAATAGCACCTCTTCACTTTAGGATTACTACCTACGGAAACTTTAAATTTTAGCAGTGTAACAGCCTATATAAAAAAACGTTCAAAATGTTTTGGATGCCATTCTTCACCAGCCCCCCTACTATGTCTTCTCCAATTCCAACATATGTTTGTGTCTCTGCTTGAGATAATTTTTGATAGCAGGCAAACTAATTAAACATTCTTTAGAAGCCACAGGGCTGAAGTCACCGTGCGGTGACTAAACATTGCAGCTGTCAGGAGAGGCAAAGTGGGTTCCCATCCTAATCCCGCACTGACCTCGGAGCCGAGCCTGAGAACCTGTCAGAAAGGTGCTCTCACAGCACAAGACAGCAAGCAGCAGCTGCTTATGCTCAGCAGGCTGCAGCCAGTTTGTGGTTTTTTCCCTTTTTTTCTTTTTTCTCCCTTTTACTTTTTTACTGTCACTCTGGATACGCTGCACGGCATTCGCACGTGCACATCCCTGCTCCTGGTGAGAAGGAGCTGCCTGTGAGTTGTTTCTGACATGCATTAACCCAGACTGAGATGAAACCCAATGTCCTCTAGACAAGCAGGCAAAAATCCAGCACCCACCTTGTTCATGGAAAAAGAAGCATCAAAGATACATTTTAAGGTATTTCCAAATCCAATTAAATCTAGGTATTGGAGAATATTAATTCTTTTATGCAATTAACAATAGTATTAAGCTTTTTTCCCCCTTGAAAAATAAAGCATTTTAATTTGAAAAGTATATCAATAATACAAGCAGAATTCTTTAATCATGCTAAATTAGTCGCTAAAGCATAAATATGTGGCAGAATATCTCACATATCTTTAATTTGATGGAGTGGTTTTTTAAAAATACAAAGCACAGAGAAGGCACAGAGAAAGCAATCCTTTTTAAAATATTGTAAGTATTTCATGCCAATATAATACTAACTCATGATGAAAAACCTGACTAACAACAGATCTAAGAGAGCTGGAAAACCTGAACCACAGAATTAGGCATTTATTCAAATAAACAAACCTCAGCAATTCAACTAGGTAAAATTAATAAATTGACTTGAGGACAGCTGTGTTCTGCCTAGAGCTCAATAAAGGAAGTGGCTCTCAGTGGGGATAACATTGGTCACCACGCATTTATCTCTCTTCATGGCACCTTAGAGCACCCTAATTTTTTAAGAATGCAAATGTGATGACTGTTATGGACAGCTAATTCCAAACGCAAGAGACTGAAAGAAGATTCAAGAGACTGAAAAAGGACACTTTTTAGTAGAAGTTACTAAAATACAATTTAAAGAATAACTCAGCAGCTCAGTATTACTGAGCCTCATCAGTTTTGCCTCCAGTTCACTGCACAGTCTAGTTCTTGTCACAAGTATCCAAAATCTTTCTTTGGTACCATGACCCCATCCTTTCATCACTAGTTAAACAACTCAAGTTTCCTCCAGTTCAGTCATAGGATCAAGAAATGGTTTGAGTTGGAAGGGACCTGAAAGATCATCTAGTTCCAAAACCCCTGGAGTGGGCAGGGACACCTTCCACTAGACTGCTCAATGCCCCATCCAACCTGGCCTTGAACGCTTTCAGGGACAGGGCATCCACAACTTCTCTGAACACCTGTTCCAGTGCCTCACTACCGTCACAGCAAAGAATTTCTTCCTAATATCTAATCTAAATCTACCCTCCTTGAGCTTAAAGCAGTTGCCCCTTGCCTTATCAATGCCCTTGCAAACCATCCCTCTAGAGCCTTCCTGTAGCCCCCCCCTTAAGTACTGGAAAGTGCTATAAAGTCTACTTGGAACCTGCTCTTCTTCAGGCTGAACAATCCCAATTCTCTCAGTCTGTCTTCATAGAAGAGATATTCCAGCCTTCTGATCATATTCATAAATCTACTTTAGACCCACTCCAACAGGTCCATGAAACCCTGAATACCTAAGGAAACAATGAACAAGCTCATGTGTTTTCAGTCCAACTTCTGCAAATGTGACCCACATATTTCCTGGTTCTGTACTAGTGGGGCAGACTCAATGTTGGTGTCAGTGAAGAAAAACTTGATCACAGATAGCAAAGTCCTAACTGCCCCAAAGTCTCACATAAAACTTAAAGCACTCCCTCGTGATGTGTAAGACCAAGATATTGAAAAAAAATGTCATGACTGATACTGGTCTGAGCTCAGAAACAAATACATCTTAAACTAGCCAAGCAGGGTTACTGCTTTTTTCTGAGGTAATTTCCAGACACTCTGCTTTCTTACTGTTTCTTGAAGGTACATGACAAATGTACATTAGACGACAAAATGGTCAGAACTCCTCTAAATGCTGGGAATTGAGGAGAGCACTTGAATTTCACCATTGCCTGTGAATAGCATTTTCCTGCTAATTTCCTGCATCAAACCACCCAAAGACTCAGACTTCTCATCTGTCAGAGAACAGGAGCAAGGTAAGTAACAGGTGCTTAGCAACAGCACCATCACTCTTTCAGGCATTCAGCCAGCCTTGAGGAAGCAGCAGCTATAAGTTCCTTGGCAAAACAGGTTACCAGAAGTTCATTACATCTCTCCTGTGATGAGCAGACTGACTCATGAAACACAGCACTGTATTAGAAGATATTAATCCCTTGGACTTATAGGTATTTCAAGACACAGAGTTTGGATATAAAAAAGATCTTCTAGTGGGCATATATTCATTATTTAAAGGTATTCTTGACACTGAAACTCATGGAGTTATTTACTCCCCAATCAAAATTTAAGTCCTCAAGACACAGGCTCTGAAAAGAGTGCCTGCCTACATCAGAATCACCCTGCAGCACACCTCTGTGTTTCAATGCAAGCTGCATTCCTTCAGCTGGGTTTTCTTCCAGGAAACAAACTTAACAAATGAGATACAAATTAAAATCTGTCAAAACAAAATTCCATACGAAACTTTAACCCTGTAAAAAAGAAAGAGAAACAAGAGCAGACTGCCTGTGTTAGCCATTCCTCCCACAGCATTACTGGAATGTGTACACACACGTGGTGATGGGTGCAGGAGATGGGACCTGATAAAACTCAACTCCACTGACTCTGATCTACAGAGGGATGTGAGCAAAACTCTGCTTTTAAACTTCACTGTTATACTTCCAAGTACAGTTGTTATCATTATCCATCATACTGAACTAATACTCCAAGTGACTAAAACCTCAAGACAATAGATTTATAGACTATGACCAGCTGAGCCTGGATGCACTGACTGTACAATATAAGGCTCACTGCTATCAACAGCCCACAAAACAGCTACTAAAACTGTGACAGAAGTTTTAGGCTTGATAACATCAGTGTCCACACATATCAGTTCTTTTAAATAATAAATTTTTCTTGCCACAAGTGAGAATCCTGAAAAAGTGCACAGACTGTTTTCAAGCTGGGATTTTTAGCAGGCTCATTATTATCTGAATTAAAATGTTTTTCTCATTAATCAAAATTTTTCTGTAAAAACATTTTTTCTTGGAAGTTATCTGATTTATTAAAAATAATATCATAGAAAGATTTTATAGTTTTGCCAGAACACATCACATAGGTTACTGTATAATTAATGCTTTCTGCTATGATTAAAGTCAGCTACAAAGCAACTTTCTGCAAAATGCCTGAAAGTTGTACTTTCAAATCAAGAAAAAAGGAGTTCCAGAATAGGAGACAGTCTGTTAGGGAAACAGCTGATTGATAAAATGGGATATGTACTATATTGCCAGCTGCTCCAGGTGTTTGCCTTCAGAGGGAGGCTGTGCCACTGCCCACATAATTATAATCATTTACCAATGAATACCTGGCAGGTACTAACTCCAAGTCGGTGAAACAGAAGCATTCTTATGAGCAGAACTTCTGTGATCGTATGCTTCTATCAGCTGCAGGATGCAAGAAGCTAAAATAAACTATTCAGAGAGAAGCTAGCCATGCTGCTGGACTGCATTTGCATGCATTAACCATAAATTTGTCCACTCAGAAAGTTTTGAGTCAATTTAATATTTTAAGGGGAGAAAAATAACTGATTTGAGGAGGGGGAGAACACAGTATCTGCAGTGAGTCTTTTCAAAATTAAACCTTCTCAAAGTTTATTTTCTATTCATGAGATTGATTGGCTAATTACATTTTAACCCTCTTCCTCCCCACACAATAGCAACTCCTTATTTCATTTTCACATAGAAACAGAGCAGCGTTCTTGCCCTCCATCTGCTGGCTCTGCAGGAGCAGTTGACCATGACTTCCAGAATACTCTTATTGCTGATAAGAAAGCATGGAAGAGCAAGAAACAAGATGCAAAGGCTTTATCTTACACCCCTTAGTATTAATATTTGATGAAGTTGTGTCTGTAATGAAATGAAAGCAGACATAACAGAACCAGGAATAATCCTAGAATTAATCAGGCAGAAAATATGAAGGTGATGACCTGGGCTTTATAACTTCAAAGTATGCACTGGTTTAATCACATGTATTTCTTCTGAGTAAATTTGCTCCAAACCGGCTATCTGTCAAGAATGCTATTTATTTTTATTTACTATAATAATAATTGTGATGATCATTGATTTATATTAGTGATATAACATTACTGACCTCACAGGTTATGTTGTGGCATACCCTGGAGTCTTTCTACTTGATCCAAGTATTAACAGTTGTCTTCAAAATAATCCCACACACAGAGTGCACCATGAGAGTTGCTATCCAGCCTCTTACTGACAGTTTCTAATAACCAGTACAATAAGTTATTTTTAAAAGCTAATAGCACATTTTAAATTGTAGTTATGTATTTGCATTCTTGCACGTTTATGAGACAGACATACTCCAGCACATGAGCTAACAGAGAGTTTTAAAAGATGGACTCACAGACATGCTGGCTGGGCTAAAGGGGCAGACAGTAGTTAAACAAGGCGGTTTCACCTATCCAACAATTTCTCATGTGCAGCATGTTCAAACTTCCAGTGGAGTCAATGGGACTACTCCAAAGAAACTGCTTCTCTGGTTTCCCTGAACATTTCTGTATCACACAACATTGCTGAAGCTATGGACAGGAGTGACCCAGGTGCCAAGAAGAAGGTTACTGTAGCCCTGGTTCCTTGCCTGAGGTGTTTTAGTTTCTGAAATTCCTTTCCCAAGAGATTTTCAGTAAACAAAACAAATGTTTTTCTAACTGTGCCATGTTGTACATTCTTTTCCTAGGTGGGATTTCTCCTTGATGTCCCTCTAGTTTGACCAATGTGGTTGAAAAGGTTTTCCTTTGTTTCACCAATCAAACTGGTCTGTTACAATAGTATAAAAAGAAAAACACATCCCAAAAATAAAAGAAGTCATTTTCAGCCTTCTGAATATCAGAGTCTGTGTCGTTGTAATGTACAATAGTGACAGGTTACTTTTAAAGAACACTAGTAATGACTGCCAGCATTCCACTTACGTTCCTTTAAGTTTCCACATATCTCATTTCTCATTCACTGGATCTGCCTTGAATTTCCTTTTCCTTCTCCTCTTCCCCAGCCCAGGGCGCTATTTACCTTCTAATAATGGGGCAGCCTGTCCAAATGGTGTTCCAAGAGCCACTCAAGCTTCTACAAGGGAAGGAGAGGGAGTCTTTAGATGCACTCCCGCCTCCTTTTTTAGTGGGAAAACTAAGAGAGACTGTGTTAACAGATTAGATGGATCGGTGCAAAGCTGAAAGCAGCCAAACTACCAATCTGTATCACTTCCCAACAATTTACTTGAATTTGCAGAGGGTTTCACAGGGTCTCTTCCAAGGAGATCATAAAAAACCCAGCCCACAAAGAACACCATGCTAAGCTGTCATGGAATAAGAAAGATAATGATCACACCAATGTGTGGAAAAGATAAAACCAAGCATAAAGTGGTTCAATTTCTCAATAAAGGGAAATCTTCAGTCAAGTCTCACTAAAATGTAATACTTCAATCTGTGTACAAACTCTCTCCTCTTAAAATCAGTAAGAAACTTACACTATTTACATTAATAAAAATACTGCTGGTCAGAAAGAGCTACATAAGCTCCTCACAGAGTTTATAGTGATAAGGATATAAAGTGACAAATTAAATTCACCACAGGTAAATGTGAAGCAGGTCACAATGAGGGAAAATATCTAAACTTCATGTGCACACTTAACTACTTTCTATTGCTCAGAAAGAGTATCGTGGGGTTACAAGAGACAATTCCAAAGAAAACATTTGCTTCAGACTATTGCAGTCAAAACCCAAATCACGTATTTAGGTTTACCCAAGAAAAAGAAAACTAAATTGAAAATATTTTATGCTGCTGCACAAAATAATGGCTTTTAAAAGTGTCCCCTTTATTGATCCTCTGGCCTGTGAAAGGATATAGTTAAACTTCCAAGTGTGGAGAGAACAGTGAAAAAAGTATCTGTGACTATTCAGCCTCAAAAAGAAAGGACTGAACGGTGTGACCAGTAGCCCCTGACCCTTGGTAAGCTTCAATTCTGTGTGAGAAACAGGAATGTATTTGAATCTTGAGTCACAGAAAGGTCCAAGTGGGTAAAATGGTTCATTGTTGCTTCTAATGCAGGAATAAGCAGGAATTAAATAAAACTGGCACAATAAGCTAAGAAAAAAATAACTTCATTTATCACACAGGCTGTAATAATCTGCCATAAGTTATTGCAGGTGCTGAAACAGTTGACAGAAGTTCAAGGAGTGTTTTACTGGGGCAGGGAAGACCCAGCTATTAACCACAAGAACGCTGCCTCTTGCTCTGGAAGCCCCTCCAGCTGGAAGCTGAACAAAAGCACTGCACTGTTATTGCCCTGTCCATAAACCTTCCCCAGGCACTGGTTACTGCTGGAGACTGGGTACTGCAAGAGGTATTGCTGTCTTACCCAAAATGGCTGGTTTTATGTTCTTGTTTCTGCCTCAAGAAGCCACAGGCAGCCACAATGAGAGGCTTTGAGGGTAGGCAATCAGCTCCCAGGCAGGCTGGAGGGAGCAAATGCAATAGTTCAGCTGGGAAGCTCTTTTTCTCTCAATTCCGTGTTCTGCATCCACTCAAAACACCTTAAAAACCTCCATTATTTTCAAATAGTCCCAGACACGAGTTAAATAGCTGTGATTAAAGGGAATTTTAAAGGTAGTTTTAAAAGCTACCCTTAAACAAAAACATTCTAAGTCTGGGAATCTCATCACTTACATGGAAGAAAAATTCAGTAATTGAAAAAGGAAAACACAGACACCCTGGAAACTTTGTTGTTCAAGCAAAAATCAAAAGCTTCTGGTATAAAAATACTGATGTAAAAATTAAGTATTAATCTTCACTGAAAGTAATTCAGCAAAAAGTTGTTCTTTTTTCTCACCAAGAACACAACCTTTAATTGGTTTAAATTTTTTAAAACAATTTAAAAGCTGCACACTTGTACAACTTCTTTCATTTGAAGTAATAAAAATCTGAAGAAGCGACTGAAAAACACATGATGAACAAACTGTTATTCCTTTCATGTACATACACCTATTAAAATGAATGCAACTGATGCAGCACTTGTTTGAACACAATTTAACCAAAACCAAGAGATCCTACATTAAAAAGATACATTTCACTGAATAGATATAGATAAGTGTTTGTTCAGAGCTAACCCATTATTCTGAGGGAAATCCTCAACACCATATTTTGTTCATTGCAAACTCATCGTGACTGAAATTCATCTGGTGTGGCAGGAGGTCACACACAGCATCTGTACTTCAGTGAATTAAAAAATTCTCACAGAGCAGTGTTGAAGGCCACAAGCATCTTTTGACCAGTGACTCTGCCCCAGCTTGAGGATATCACAGACAAACCTGGCAGCCACGGGGCTCCTCCCAACAAAATGAAGGCAGGCCAATGCCACCATCCCAACCCAACCCAACCCATTTTCATGACATCTACAGACTTGTCCCACCAGTAGGCCTAAGAAATCCTCGCAACAAAATGATAATAATTTTGACAACAGGACAGACTCACTGGTTTCTCAACTGGAGATGGAGAGGAAGGACTATGAAGCTCTATGGATCACCATCAGGAGAAGGGTGAAAAAAGTCATCACAGATCAAAATAATAACACTAATAAAAAATACCCTTTATATTTATCCAGACAAGTTATCCCTTATTAGTTTCTTTTTCTTGGGAAGGAGGGAGAAGTAGACATATATGATTTTTTTTATACATAGTTTTTTCACTACAATAAGGGCAAGGCTTTACTCTGCAGAATCACTGTCTACGATTTGATGCACGTCTCTGCCTATGTCCAACACTTTGCAACTGTACCTTCCAATTGCCAAGAGTTTTTTTCAGACCCCTTCTCCAACTTGTCAACTTAATTTCGAAGTCTAAGGTCATATTACAGTTTAAAGAAACCAGAAACAGGATTAGCAGCCACCCTCAGCTGGACATCACCTCCACATTTCACGAGCACACTCAGGATTCTATCACCCTGGTCAATAATGAAAATACTGGCAGCCACCATCAACAGAGGCAGCATCCTGTGGAAGAAAACTCATGGAATCTTTTCATTCACAAAATGAACTATCCATTGATATTAATGCACTACAGTTTAAACAGAGTTTTGCATGTGTTGTACAGCTCCTGCCCTCCTAGTTTGCTATTAGAAGGCCAGGGAGATGGCACAAAAACATTTATTGATGTCAAGCTTCTGACATTGACTTTTTCCCTTCTGTTCACAAAATGTATTGACATTAAACATTGAGAGTCTGAGGGAAACATATGCTATATACCTAATTTTCAAATTATTTAGGTATAAATCACAGTAAATCTTCATTATACACTCCAATCTGTATTTTCTCATGGTAGGTCTTCATTGATCCTTAGCAATTCTTTCATAATGCAATTGCTCTCAGATAATTGGGTCAGATTGTTGTTTTTACAAGTGTCTAAATACAAATTCACATAGATCTGCTATATTCTTTAAAATAAACAAACACACATGCAAATAGTTCACAGAAATATATTTAAGCACTGACTTTGCTCCTCCATTTTTATTTAAGATAATTGCACAAACATTTGACAAAGCAGATCAGATCTGTCCAAATATTTCTCCTACCAAACGTATACAGAAAATATAAACACACAACTTGTGTTGTAAAATTAACTGAAAAGAAGCTGCATTTACCCAAGACCAGTCTGAAGAAAGCATATCCATGCTCAAGGACACTGTAAGAAGGGGTAACCCACATCTTCACCAGGCAGGGAAGAGACACTTCAACTATACATGGCATACAACTGTGTGCCCACACAAGAAGAGCTGGCTGTCTCAGAGTTATCATGCAGGTGGATAAACCCAAGAAGCCCAATTACCTAAACTCCAAACACATATCCAAAAATCTTCCATAGAACTCAGAATTCTTTGCTACCCAAACTTACTGTAAATTAAAAGAGATCATCTTTTTGAAGCAGAAGGTGACCCTTATTCATGCAGTAAGACCTAAGCAGGTGATGTCCTTCACAAAGGTGCTTCTCATCTCAAGCAGCCAGGGCTGTGATTGAATGCCATGGGAACAGCTCCTATTTTTTGCTTTGCAAGGTGGACTATCACTGCTAGAAAGTTCTAATGAGTTCCTCTGAGATGATGCACAATCCCAGGCAAAAAGGCAAACTTGTGAATAGAAAGCATAAAATAGGAGACAGCCTTCCAGAACCATTACCATCTTATTCCAAGTGGGTTTTTATCCTGGCAAACTGGAAATTCCAATTCACAGCTGTTTTCTAGATTTCTCTCTGTACAGCAAAAACCTGCTCATAGAGGTCCACAATGGTACCCACCAGCCTGACACATGTGGCCAACACTGGCACTGCCACTCTGCTGTCACTCAACAGGAGACGGTAGAGTTAGACACTCCAGAAATGCTCCAGTGAAGTGCTAAAGCAACAGATTATTGTTATGTACACAACTGGCATGGATTAAATGACCATTCAGTGCCTCACTAATCAGCAGGACTTGCACTCTGCCGTGACCTGCAAGTCACTGATGTGATTTACTATGTAATGCAGAGTCTGGGTGAAGTGAAGTAAATCTCTACCTAGAGATTTAGAGCGACGCATTAGTGTGGTTTTGATTCTATCTTGTTATTTATTGTTAAGTACTAACACCAGTGAAGACTATTTTGGTACTGTGGTTTTGTACAGTGAGACTGCAATGCATTATTGATGGTGTTGTACCTAAAAGATCATTCTCAGGCCTTCACAGACTGGATTTAGGTCTTTAATTTTCACCGAAATTTAGAGAGAAATAGAAGTGCTCAATTACTATTTGTACCTCTGGAAAATTCCTCAAACTTACAACAAATTTTTCTTCTTTTCTAACACAAGTATGGGAAATTTCAGCATTCACAGACATACCAAGGTGCAGTCTTACAAATTCTGGGCTTTTTTTACAAAGCCTTTCTATGCACTTTATGGACACACCAGCTAGAGAAGTATCCTACTGTGTCTCTGAATGTGTGTCTCTATAGACATAATGTTATCAGCTCAGTTTAATCCCAAATCCGTATCTTTGTACTTCTCACCGTAAGATCCAGCAACCTAGTCCTTTTTTTGTAAGTAGTTTTATATTTAATTTTTAGTAACAGGTTTGATGGGGTTTTTTATATTTAATCTGCATCATCCATCCTATGACAATATAGGATTAATTGGGAAATTTTATATTATGTGTTTCCTACCAGGACTGTAAATAAGCTATAACCTTGGGAAAGAAGTGTCTATTAATAATTCTTAAAAGTACATCATCCTCATTCTTCAAACACATGCAGTAATTCCCAACTTGAAAAGCATCACCAGAAGTCATCAATGTTTTAAAATCTCCTCAGCCTCAAACTTCAAATTCTCTCATTTTCCTATTTTAATGCAAGTATTGCACTCATTCCCTTCAGTGTGCAAAACCAGATTTGCTCTGCGGTTTTCACTCGCCTTTCCTTCAGCTGCAGGCCACCACATGCAGCGAGTCGCTGCAAAAGCTATTTTTATTGACAGGTATCTCCCCGCTTTCCATATCTCCACATCCTTTCTTTTAAAGTCTAAAATGGCGAAGCTGGATGGGAAAATGCTTGCCTGCTTTGTTTCAGGTCTGAGCAGTATCTTGCTTTCCCACAACAGGTAGGCAGAGGCAGAGTGTGCTGCTGAATGCAGGAGACTTTGCCAGAGGCTCAAACCACCAGTTATTGCTGCTGTCTCAGGCACTGCGTATTTCTACTGACCATGGCTCTTTGCCAAGCTCTAATTAAGACACTTCAGTGTGTCAGGGAGTTAACCCTCCACTGCACATACCTTCTCCAGAAGCACCAAGGTATAAGCATCTTCCTCCTAAAAATCCCTGAGCAGCTTTCCTGTTACCAGTGCTGTGCAGTCTCCAAGCCCTTAACATTTTTACCTCACCAATTCCATAAATGAAGATGAATTAATGATGTAGTTGGCACTATACCTTTTAGCTGCATTTCTAAAAGTGAATATGCATTCTGCCTGCACTAACTTGGTGTGTATTGCCATGTATATTTTCCTTCTAAGAAAAAATACCTCAATTGTCAAAGAGCAGAAATTCCTTTTAAAATATAAAGAATAGGCTGTTAAAAATTTTTTTTTTTTACTCTCCAAAGAGTATACATTTTATTCTTGAAGGCTGCAGAGCAGCAGCAATGTTCTTATAAGGAAAATGACACAATCTGAAGAATGCAGAGCGGTATTTTATTTTACAAGAGATGGAACATAAACACATTTGCTGATCTATCAATACTATCTATTGGTCTCACACAAAGAAGAATTGCCACTGGACTGAATGAGGGGAAGCTGTGACAATAGTCAGAGGGGATAAAAGGAAACCCATGCTGAGGCTGTTTGCATCTATACTTTATTGTCAAAAACCCTGTTTAAGCACTGCATCCTGTCTGTACATGGACATCTTCCCTAATGAAAAGCAACATAAGTCACAACGTGACTGAGACAAAAGCTAAGTTAATTTCATTCTCGTAACTAGGGAAAAAATCATCTGAACTTGAATATGAGAAATGTCCACATGCAATAAAACCAACAGGAAAAACCAAACTGGGTCAACTCCTAGAGAGTTACAAAACCAGAAAATGTAGTTGACTAGCCAGCTGCCCTCATACTGCAGAGTATAAAAGGCATTCGTAATGGAGCTTTTGATTACTTTGCAGAAATAAATCTTGAACTTTACAGAGTCTAAACAAGGTAATTTCTAAGCTATTCCCACCCCTTTGCTCTTACTGTGCATTAGCCCCAGTGGCAGGAAAACCAGAGCTGTCTTCCAAAGCCATTACTGATCTGATCTTGGCTGTGTACAAGTTTTCCCTTTTTGAAATTAAGTTCTTTGGTTTAGACAGTATGTTAACAACTAAAATATCTGATCCTCCCTATAGCTGTGTTTCTTTAATGCAACACTAAGTTCTTCATTTCAACACATCCAGAACTCTACATAGGTTACATGAACATGCTTGTAAGTTGTCTCATTATTAGATGATGCTGCACATCATCTAGTGGCCTTAATAATTGAGGAGGTTTTTTATTTAGTAAGAGTAATTTCAAATGTTTTGCGCTATTTCAGTTTTCTGCTGAGATAAATGCACTTTTTAAAAATCTGAATAAATTTTGTAAGGAAAATGGTTGACATTCAGCTGGATAGAGTTTACAAAACCATAAAGCCTTTCCCACAGGCTGTATGAAGACAAATCCTGGCAGGAGCAGTGGTGGTAGGAAAGCCTTCATTTATAGGTACTGTACATTCCTATGCTTCTCTGCCATATTTTCTATATGGCTGTAATCCACAAATGCCATGTATGGGAAAAGGGCTGTCCCACTTCGTGCTATTGGAACATTACTTTCCATACTCAAAGGGTCTCCCTCAAATATATTTTTAGAAAGGTCACTTCAGTTTCCATAGAGTTCTTTTGAACTATGGGGGCAATGTGTACCAAGTATGCTGGATTTTTTAGACATTGGTTATAATATCCTGGAGCCCTTTGTTGAAATAAGCCAACTAATTTCTCACAGAAACTGTTTTTGTTTTTAATGGCACTTCATTCTCCTTCTAAGAAAGGTACACAAAACTAAGGCCATTTAGATTATGCCTATATATACCCTATATGTAAATTGCATAAATATGCATCATATTCAAGGTTGACTTTATCAGTAAGTATACCAACTTCAGGAAGAACCTCAGAGCCCACACTGAAATTATTCTCCACCATGTGCAAGCCAGAATGTTGAGTACACACATTGCATGTGCAGGTAATCAGTCTTCAGTGCACATCCAATAACTCTTTGTTTCTGCTCTCTTATTTTGT
The DNA here is from genome assembly GCA_013400435.1 of Pycnonotus jocosus. Taxonomy (NCBI): domain Eukaryota; kingdom Metazoa; phylum Chordata; class Aves; order Passeriformes; family Pycnonotidae; genus Pycnonotus; species Pycnonotus jocosus. Next base: position 288,186 of record VWYP01033507.1, read on the forward strand.
CTAGAACTATAAGAATTTTGTCTATAATGTCTTGTTTGCTGAAGTATGAGGCTAAACTATGTATTCTATGCAACACTTCCCTTGATTACATTGCTGTTACTACCTTATTGCTCCAAACTACTGAGCACATAATAATTCCTATATCTAAGTTTTCAACTTTCCTTATACAGCACCACTTTCCAAACACACGAGAATGCTGCAGTGGTTAATGCCTATTTCAGTAAGTTGGGTGACATATCTAAAGACAAGTCAACTCTGCCTCTTTGAAAAGTGTATTCTCATAACTCCTTTTGAATTACATAAAGAGACAGCTCAGAATTACAGCTGAGACATCACTGGATGCAAACACCATCAAAACTGGAGTACTCAAATTAAAAGTTTGATCAAGTTTTACTTATTAGGTAAGACAGGGAAAAAGACAGTTTAACCAGGAAGCTTCTTGATCTCTGCTAAGAATTCCTATTTAAGACACTTCCTCCTGACTTTTCATATTTGAAGTGGAACGAGTTTTCTCAGTTACAGAATTAAAGTATTTTAAGGAGTGTAAGGCATTTACAGACCTCTACAGGATAAATCTTCAGTCTCATTTATCTCCTCTACAAATAATACAGCTGAAGAGAACACTGATTTAGACAATGGAGTCCTTTAGATTACATCATCCCTTGGTTCTCCCTTTATATTAAAAAATAACAGCAGGTACTGAAAAGGAAATACTCCATTTTGAATACCCATTTTTTTAAGCAGAAAAATGGGCAAGTGGTTTAGAAGACAGAGGTACATAAGTGAAAAACAACAAATTCCTAAGGCCTATTTAGTATTTTTATGAACTTAATACATTTACTGGGGAATGCACAAATACAACTTTCTATATATTTGGCAAAAACTCTGTTGATGCAGAGGCAGCAAAGAGACTGTGTATAGTCCTGGTATAGCCTTTATAGAAATGTTACTAAGAAAATCTGTTCTTTCCTACAGCAGTTAGTATTGAAGAGCCACAGAATCAAGTAATTGTAAAGATGCAATTTAACTGCCTTTTGCAGGCAGATGGACTCAAGTCTTTCCCTACTGTCCTCTGCTTGAAAAATACGGTAATGCAAACACATTTCTACATACACTTGAAATATTTTTGGTTTGCACACTTTAACCTTGCTTTTTTTTCACAAAAAACTCAGTCCATTCCCTAGAGGCCTGTAAGGAGCAGAAAAGGGTAGAAATCAAGTAAAAGTCAACCAAAGAAAGAAAAAGCTAAGTACATAGTAGATGCCTGCACAGGGCAATTTTAGAGATCCACAATGCAAACATGTTCCCTTGAACCTGAGCAGACCACCTTCTCTTCCTCCCTGGTCCATGAATGAAGAATCAGTCCTCTGATCTGTAACAGTGGATATCCTTTAATGGAGAACATTTCACTCTTTTGGCAATTACAGTCCTCCCATAATGCTGGAAGATCATATATTGGAAGATTACATCCATATATCTTCATCTATATATTTATATCATCATATGTAACACCTACTCTCCCTGTTTCACGACAGTCCACATTGCAATAGCACTTCAGAATAATTGACCCCTAAGGAGCAGCACTGGGATGGAAATGCAAGGAGAAGCAGATAACCATTCATTCCTGCAAGTGATCCCTTAAAGGAGGGATTTATCAGCTGGCTGCACTTGTCTCCTGCCCTGCAACCAGGGCTGCCCAGCAGTGACTGTGCTCCCAGCTTTGATGTGCCATGAAAGGCACCCAGGACCGTGTAAACTTCTCTCTGAATTTCTATAGTGGTTGTTATCTATCCCACCGCTGAAAGTAGAGCAGGACAGAAAAGCAAGCTGTTTTAATAATTCTGTATGCTATGTAGAGATCTCTTCCCTCTCAGTAGAAAGGGAGAGAGCAGACAGGGATGAGAAAGAGGATGTGTCAGACTAATTTACATGCAAATACTATGCCCTCAGTTCCAAAGTACATTAAAAGAAAACACAGTTTCCTAAAATAATTTATGGCCAGGAATGTTTTATCACCCTTGTACACTTGCCACTAAATTTTGAAATGCCAGCTTATTGATAATGAGGGTCTGTTATCTGGAAATCCTGGCAACTTTTCCTATGGGGACCAGAACTACTCTAAGCTGCTTGCAAAAAAATAAAAATAAAAAAAATAAATGTGGCTGTCTGCAGAACTGTTTTGCGCAACAGGATGACGGAAGCATTTTGCTGCTTCTCCTGATCTAAAACCCTTAAATAATAACTGGTTCTAGAGCTCAGCCAAGCCTGCAGCTGTGGGAAAAATCTGATGCATAAGGCACCAGAAATACCCAAGCAACTGCACTCAAGACTTATTTCTGCCTACTTGGATAAAGTATCCACCTTGTTGACCTGTCAGTCTTGCTAATCCACCTTCTATTTTCAGTTAATATCATTAAAGTTCAGCGTTTGAGAGCCTGGAGGGAGAGGCGAGTACCCCATCCCCTTTTTCCACGGGGCGGTAACCAGATGTCAATGGCTGCAGCTGTGACTACATAATTACCTGTTTGCATGAACGCGGACCGCAGTTTAGATTTAATAGGTCAGACGACAATGCAGCAAAACGCATTTAGCCCACGATTACCCCTTTTCAAACATTCTCTCGCTCGCAACTTCGACCCTGGGAACATTGCGGGCACAGACTCGGGTCAATAAGAAACATTGGCCGGCACAATGGGGCTGGCCTCAAACAGCGCTGTTGACAGACACCGGCACAAAGGCGGTGAATAGAGTCCCCCTCAGTTCTCACACAGAGCGAAGAATGAGTCAGTGTACTGCCGCTTTAGTGCTCTGTTTGTACAGTGTATACAGCTTTTGTCCCCCGCCACTGTTCCACGCTCAATGGGGGCTAAAGAGCCGAGGAAGTGAAGGCGGAAGAATGGCTGGGCGCTCACCCCGGCAGCCAGCGGTGGCTCGCCCTGCGCTGCATGGCTGCAGCGGGGAGCCGGGAGATGCCGGTCACGGGGCTCCCACCGCAGCGCTGCCAGCGCTCCCCGTGCTCCTGACCTCCGAGGGGCCTGCGTGAGATGGCGCTGCTCCGGAGACAGCCTGGCACTCCCAACTAATGTATTTATCTTCTCCAGGAACACAGTAATGTGCCCTCTCGCCCTGCCCTCCCACCACCACCCAATTCAACGCTGCCACTTCGACCAAGACGAAAAACTGACCAAGGGATTTGGTATTACAGAAGCCCGATGTCCCTTCAAAAGGTACATCAAAGGCGGTAAGAATGGAGTTGTAATTTTAAATTCCCACCGCAAAGGCTCCACGGAACTGAGAAGTGTAACAAGACAACCACAGCTATACGTCTTGTATTTCACACACCTTTGGATTGTGCAAATAATGGGTCAGGGAAAATTTAACACACCCGTGATACTACACATGCACCTCCTAGTTATCTATTAGCAGGAAAAAAAATCACTTTATGTAGATTATTGCTACTCTTCAAATAAAGATTTTTTTTTTTCAACTTTTCCTTTATGGAAACGGCATCTCTGTTATTTACATTACCATGCCTGTGAGCATGTTTAAGAAACCAAAGTAGCCCTCTAGCACAATCCCAGAAATGTTATCTTAGCCTGCTTCCTATCACAGAACCATAGAATGGCCTGGGTTGGAAGGGACCTTAAAGATTACCTAGTTCCAAACCCTCAGAAGTGAGCAGGGACACTACTCTCTATACAATATGCCAACTATGCAGACTTTTTTCTAAGGAGTGAAATCTTTGCTTGCAAAGAGTATTAAGGTTTTTGAATGATTAGCATAAAGCTAATAAGAGATTTAGCAATTGCTCTTTAACTCATGCAGACCATACTACAGATAAAGTCATACATAATGAAGTCAGAGAAAGAACGGTTTAGTATGTTTTAAGACTGTGAATTGGTTAAAAAAAAAAGGAAAAAAAAAAGGAGAAGAAGAAAATTGTATTCTAAAATGAACAAATCCTTGGATTTCCATGAATGGAACACAAAGAATATTGTTCATTTTATCACTAATAGCAAAGATGGTAACAGCATGTTTTCTATTGCTCTTTCAGTTTTAGTTTNGGTAACAGCATGTTTTCTATTGCTCTTTCAGTTTTAGTTTTTAAGCTCAAAATACTATTTCATTTTTAAGCTCATAGTAACAAAATGTTATTATGAATGTTATTACAGAAGAAAGCTTCAGAATATTTAAAAAAAAAATGTGTTTAATGCCAGAAAAAAGAACTAAACC
>VWYP01033511.1:4689-35181 GCA_013400435.1 Pycnonotus jocosus
CAGGAGTAAGCAGAACAACTTGTAGTGCTGACACTGAAGCAAATGGAGTCAACAAACCCCACAGGGCACAGCTCTCCTCAGAGCAGAAAAAGCTCATGGTGAGAGGTTGTTTGACCATTCCATTTGCTGACAAAATTATTAAGATCAAGCTCACGAGGCTGAGCAAGTTTTACAAGAAAAAGGAACAGTAACCTGGAAAAAAAAATAGAGGTGAAGGGTTTTATTTGAACTGAGAAATTGCATTTATTATTTAAACACTGTGATCACCAATTGTCTGGAGGCCAGGAGCAACCTGAGAAGATGAGATTTAAAAAGAACTTAAACATGAAGCTGGAGAGAAGCAATGAAAAGCAGCCCAGAATGCTGTGCATTGAAAAGAGTGGGTTTGGATGGAATATTGAGAAAAATCCTTCCCTGCCAGGGTGGGGAGGGGATGGAGTAAAATTCCCAGAGCAGCTGTGGCTCCCCCTGGATCCCTGGAAGTGTCCAAGGCTGGATTGGAGCACCCTGGGACAGTGGAAGGTGTCCCTGCCATGGTAGAGGTGGAATGAGATGAATTTTAAGGTCCCTCCCAACCCAACGTGCCATGAACCTCCTCCCTGTGCCCTGGGACCAGCAACAGCCTCAAAATACCCAGGCACTGCATAATTTATGGATTAAATAATATATAATGCCCAAAAATGCAGACTCAGAAAATGCCCTTTCATCCTTACTCACAGTTTTGGGTACACACACACACACAGATGCTCACACATGGGGATAGAAATGCGTTTTTTTCTGCTGGTAGCAGAGTTTTCCCTGTCTCCTCTGCTGGCACGAAAAGCCAAAATAATTCAGTATCAGGCTGGAATAGATGTGTTGTGAGCAGCAATGCATCTGGGGCTGTTGCAACATAAACAATCCTAAGCAAAATTTTATTTCTCCAGAGAATCTCCCTGTTGAAGCTGCTTTTCCTTATCCTTCAAGCCTATGGCCTATATTGAGCTGGAGATAACTTCTCTGACTCTAAAGCACATTTCTGAACTTCACTCAAGAGCCAGGGCTCCTCTGAGTTATTAAACCATTAAAGGCCTCTGTCACTCCCAATATCGAGGTTGCTCATCAAGGGATTAAAGCAGTTAAAAGTTCCAGCAGCAGCAGGAAAAACCCAGCCCCCATTTGGTGAGATCAGAACAACCCCAGGTGGGTTTTGCACGTCAGAAATGTGCCCAAGTGTTGCTAAGTTTAAGATGGAAAAGGAACTCAAAGTATTGCCCCTAATGCTATGAAAAGAAGGTTGGTTGAGCCTTCTTTGCACTGAGGAAATTTGCCTTTCATTTCATTGAAATGTATTAAAAATCCTCCATTAATTTGATTTAGCTGAGCTCCTTTAGGTTTGGAGGCTGAGTGTGCTTCCAAGATGGGCAGTGACAAATCAAGAACAACGCTGCCTTTGCTCTGAGCAATCAGCAGCTGCTTTGATCCTGGAAAAACCCTGAAACCAGGGAGTACAAAGTCCCTAAACATCCCAAACACATTCCATGACTTTTTGGCTTAGAATTTTGCCAGCACACAGGGAAGAGCTGGAGGAACAACCCCCGTGCAGAACTGAGCCTCGAGGTGAATTTAACTCCTGTGTTGGACCGGTCTGGTGGAACATTTCACCTGCCAAGAAAGGTAATTCCAACCCCAAGATCACAGAAAAAACCAGAAATTTTACTTCCCTCTAATTTCTGTGGAGCTACAACTTCAGTGTTGTTTTATTTGGATTTATTTTTTCAGCTGCTCAAGGTCTCGAGTGCACCTAAGAGCTCAGATTTACCAAATCTTGCTTCTAGGAGCAATCTAGGAAAAAATCCCTCATTTTGGGTTAATCTCCTCTTGGAATTTTCTGTCTCCCTTGGTGTTTTGTGGAGGGTGACCACTCAGTTATTTGTAACCCCATCAAGCAAAGCTAATTTCATAATGATCACTCCTGCTCCAGCTTGTTACATTCTGGATTTGGGCACCCTTAATTAGTTTCCTTATTGCAACCACCAGAATTATTCAAGTGCTTATCTGTGTGTCTGAGCATTTGGCTGTTCAGAAACTTATTTTTTAAAAATGCTAACCAACAGCTGGAGTTAATGTTACGTGAAAAAATATTAATTCAACTGATATTTTCAGCAACTCTCCACCTCCTGAATTTCTGCATTTGGATTGGGATCATCCAGACTTGGTTTTTTAAGACAAAAAGACAAAAAGTGGATCACTCAACAATTACATGTAAATGTATGAGTGTGTATATATGTAAATATCATATTTGCAAGCTGTTTTTAATTAACAGTGGAAAGTTTGAAATTTACTCCAGAAACCTTTGCTGCAGAAACCTTTTCGTGGAGGAGAGATGTGTTAAAATTCATTCAAGGAATCTTGCTGACAACTTCAGAGGATTCTCTCTCTGCTTCTATTCCAGGCTGGTTTGTGAGGGATTTATCAGGTTTGTGAAAAGCTCCAGGGTGGTGTTGTGCATCGTGTGGTGCCACAATGAATTCAGCTCTCCTGAATTGTGCCACTCAGACCTGTGCAGAACGGCACAGAATGTTCCAGCTTTGTGATGGGATGAGTGCTGCTCAGCAGGCAGCACCTCAGTTTGGTTTAGAGGGTGAAAACCAGTTTTGTCTTTGAATGAAAATGAGGTGTTGGGGCACGCCAAAGTAAAATTGTAATTAATGTCATTAACATCTCTAATCTGTCACAGCAAAAAAATGCTTGTTTGGTGATAAACAACGTCACTTGAAAGCCTTGAAAATCAACTCTTCCTCCCCAAACCCCCAAATAAAGCAACCACAGGGCTAAAATCTTGTTGCCTTTTATACCTCACAATAACTACGTTTCTGATTGGCTTTTTTTAATCTTCTTTAGACACACCAGGAAAACCTTTTCCTTTCAAACGGAACAAAACGTGGAGTTTTAGATTGCTTGTATTTATGACAGGAATTATGGGATGTGATGTGCCAGCAGGAGACAGGATATGCCAACCCAGGAGATCTTTTCCCTCTTCTATTTTCCTTTCAGTGTTCCTGTGTTCCTACTTAGGAGCCTGCCTTAATAAAAACAATGCTCATAATACTTTTCCAGACTACTTTAATAGTGCCAAAAAGATAACCAATGAACAATCATCATAAAATACATGTAAAGGGGATCACAAATCTCACTGATGTAGAACAGGAAGAATTTATTATCAGAGCGTTGCTAATGACTTTCTGCCTGCCCCTTTGAAAATGGCTCTGAGCTTAGCACTATCCCTCTGAAATCCAATTCGTAAATCCACGAGCAGCATGAAATTCCAGTAGGAAATAAAGCACTGTTATTTATTCCAATGTATCACAGCACGTTAATGCTGTTTGTTAGAACACAAACTGCCAGAAACACCCAAACACAAACAAGGAGTGACCCCAGCGTGGGGGTTTAGAAAGTTCTGGGGTTAAAATCCAAAGCTCAGCTCACAGAGAGCTCAGATTAGGCAAAACCAGACTCAGATGGAATTCCCAACGCAATCCAAGTGCTGCTCCTGGGGGCAGAGCATCCCTTCCTTGAGCAGGGACCAGGAGCTGCAGGGACAGGGCTGACACTGCTGAGCACAGCCTGTGCAGAGCAGGGGCTGCAGGGCTGGCAGCAGGGCTGGGGCAGCCAGCAGCTGCTGATAAGAGATGATTTTTTTCCTCTCTGAAGCCTCTCTCCAAGTGCCTGCTCCTCATGACTGCCTCTGCTCCCATTTCCCTCTGAGTGCTCCTCTCCAGCACACTCAAGTGATCTGCTCTGCCTGAGAGGGAGAGGAAAGTTGCTGAATTCCTAAATATTGCCATAAAACTCGCTGGCTGGTAGCAGGACTCTGGAAATAACTGGAAATCTCCTTGTTTCATATTCCCACAGCTCTGCTGGATACTTCTGCCCGTTGCAGCTGGAGAAGGTTTTGTTGTGCTACCCTGCACTGCCAGATTTGGCTGCCTCATGGCAAGAGCTGCTCATTCCCTTTTCCTCTTCTCTGTTTTTAAAGGAAAACAACCAATAAATATCCTTAGAGAGCAGCAAGAGGAAACAATAGAGCGAGGAAAAAATGGGGAGCTCAGAATTCCAGAGAATCCCAGAATGGTTTGGGGTGGAAGAGATCTAAGGAATGATGGCCTCTCCTGCTGTATCTGTTGTACTTGGTACCCCTGCTCTGTAGCCTGGGAAGGGTTTAGTCCATTATTAAACACAATTCCAGCTCTGTCCTGTCAGGCTTAATGCAGCTGATGCTGTCTTTGAAGTTCAGGGCCCAATTCAAGCACCTGAATGTCTCCTTGCTTAAAATCAGACATCCAAATCCACCTTACACATCCAAATAAGCCAGAGGAGTGCTCAAAATGCTGAGAATCTCTAACTGCCACAGCCTCAGTGAGAGCAGGTGAACACCCAGCATCTCCAGAAACAGAGAACTCTGATTAGCACCAGAACAGTTGTGAAATGCCTGCCACACTTGAGTATCTCCTTCAGAGAACTCTGTATTTCATCCCCTGAAATGTTTTCATTTCCTGGAATAGCTGTGTTTATTACTTTAATAAACTGAATTAGGAAATATGGTTATTGGCTCCCTAACTAGGCTGAATTAAGTTTCATTAAAAAATAAAATCCAGGATTCTAGTTTATACGTGGTATAAATGCACTTAAAATGTTGGAAAAACCATAGTCCTCTTCCTTTTCTTTTAATATGTAGATTAAAAAAAAAAAACCTTCCTGCATTAAACCCAGAGCTATTCTCAACATTCCAAATGGACTAAAATATCATAAATAAAAATTTTAATTAAAACACCTAGTATCTTTCTGGACTTATTATGTGTAATTTTTTTTTCTGTTTGCTGTAGACCGCAGAGTAAGATCTGTAAAATATCCTGTAAAAATATCTGTAAAATTTCCAGGTCTCATTCCTGGAAAAGCATTAATTGAAGTGATCAATAATGCTGAGAGGAGCAGCAGTGAAGACTCAAACTCCAATCTCAGCTGTTGGCTCCACATCTGCTTTTCATGGAAGCAACAAGAGAACAGAGCAGGCCCCACCAGGCAAGAAAAGAAGAGTAAATTATGAATTAAACCAGAAATAAACCAGGATTGTACTCTTCCCTCAGACCACCATCAATCTTCATGAAGGCAATAATTCAATAGAACATGGAATATTGGCCACTGTGGCTCTGCCTCGCAAACAGCTCAAGATCTGCTGGAGACAACTCAGCTGCACTCTCCCCACACACTCCCTGCAGAAAGTGTATCCTCATCTCATCCACTGGAAAATCCTGCTAAAATCAGCAGGAATTTGGCATAAGGAATTATTACAGCATCTCACATCATCATGTTTGGATGGGATATTAGGAAGGAATCCTTCCCTGGGAGGGTGCTGAGACCCTGGCACAGGGTGCCCAGAGCAGCTGTGGCTGCCCCTGGATCCCTGGCAGTGCCCAAGGCCAGGTTGGACATTGGGGCTTGGAGCAGCCTGGGACAGGGGAAGGTGTCCCCATGACAGGGATGGGAATGGATGGGATTTAAGGTCCCTTCCAAACCCAACCATTCTGAGATCCTGCACAGAACTGGGGTAAATGGTAATTTATAATAAATATTTTGATTTTATTATCAGCTCCACACAAACAGAAGAGCAATTAAATGGGCCAAGACGTGGCTCACAGAAGCAAAGTCAAGACCCCAGGTGTCAGAAAGCAAACTGAGAAAGAACTGGCAGCTTTTAGATTTCCCATGGCTTGGAGAAGCAGAACTCCTGATGATCTGCTGTGTTTCACCAAACTGGCTGTGAGCAGCAGGGCACAGAGAGCCGGGCACGCGCTCTAACGAGGAGATGGAGGATGTAAAAATAATTAGTCAGGGTTTATGGAGCCTGCCAGCGAGACACAGGGAGCTGTGAAGTCATCAAAGGCTCTGTGCAGGGTGTGGTAATAGGAAAATGTGGCGTGGCAGATTCAGAGAGACAAGTGCAGGCCCTCGTAGCACGACTGACAGAACTCCACTGCAGTTCCCCCTGGGATTAGTCATTGTAAGCACAGCCAAACGTGGATGAAACAGCCTGTTTGCACTGTATCAGCACCTGCTTTATTGATCCTATAAACTGCTCCTCCAGCCCTGCTCTTAACACATTTTGAAACAAAGAATCCTTGAAAGACATGGCTGGCACTCAGACACTGCTTCCCCCTCAAACACTGAACACCAAGCCCACAGAAGCAGCTTTGAGAGTGCCCACCTTCATCTTTCCCTTCCCTCATCATTAAAAATATTCTCCCACGCCGCCAGTGATTTTTCATCAGCCAAGATCAGAGAATTGTGCACGCTGGGGAGGCCTTTTGGAGTCACCTAAAACAGGAGCACCTCCTGTTCTGTGTCACCTGCAGGTAACACAGGCACAGAGCACAGCACAGCACCTGCAGAAAGCTTGGGAGCACACAGCCCTCCCAGGGGAAGGTGCAGACTAATTAAAACCAGCGCTACAAAAAGATGCTGCTGTTCTAACACGTGTTAATGTGAGCTGCTGCACAGGAGAGAAATAAAAGAAATGTCAAAGGAAGCGAGGAATGGTGGAGGAGCCTGAAGTGAGGGAGGCACAAACAAGAGGCTGGGGAAGGAGGGCACAGACTGGAAAACAGAGCTCTAAAAATGTGAATATGGGAGCAGGAAGGTGCAGATGAGTCTGTGCCATGGGGGCAAGGCCTGATCAGTGCTCTTGGAGACAGGTGCTCGTATCAGGATGGGTGACACTGCCCAGTGTGACTTTTCATTCACACATCATCATCATTTAGGACATGGACTCACCTGGGTGCATCCACAGCCCAAGATAACCATTTTTTCCAAGATCCTTGTAGCTGAGCTGGAACAGGAAAGAGGAGAGAGATTTCCAGCTCCTTCTGCAATCCCCAAATCCATCCCCAGGGCTGCTGGTCAGCTCCATGCCCACCAGAGGTGCCCTGGAATGCACAGTGGAGCCCTGCTCAGCTGGGGAGAAAGGATCTGCCTGCTTGTGTCTGTCCCCTCTGGCTCTGGGATCACCAGGGCAGTGGGCACAGGCTGACCTGAAGGCCTGACTTCATTCCCAGCTCCCATCCCTGGCCTGACCTCATTCCCAGCCATTCCCACTTCCATCCATGGCCCGACTTCATTCCCAGCCATTCCCAGTTCCCATCCATGGCCTGACCTCCTTTCCACCTATTCCCACTTCCATCCATGGCCTGACCTCATTCCCAGCCATTCCCAGCTCCCATCCATGGCCTGACCTCATTCCCAGCCATTCCCAGTTCCCATCCCTGGCCTGACCTCATTCCCAGCCATTCCCAGTTCCCATCCATGGCCTGACCTCATTCCCAGCCATTCCCAGTTCCCATCCATGATGACAGAGAGCAGAGCTGGGTCTTTGCTGGCACAAAGTCACCAGGGTTCCATCAGTGTCCTGCAAACTGAAGCCGAAGGAGAACCCAGCCCTTCTCACAAAGGAACAAAGGATTGGGAGCCCAATCTCTCTTCCTTGTGTTCAACCTCCTGGAAAAATGGGAAAAGTTAAAATCCCAAGTGCTTGGAACTGGGCAACAAGAAGTGCCCGTGAAAGCTCTGTGAGAAATCCTCCCCCATCTGGTCAGCCTTCAGCTAATTAACTGACATGGCTGCAAACGAGCAGCAGCTAATTGGAGCTCTCTGCTCAGCCTTTCCCTGGCAGGGATGGAATGGATTCCAGATGATCAATGGTTCGACATTTTCCCAGTAATCTCCATTCTGTGCCGGGCCAGCCTCCCAACAACGTGTCCACATCCTCACCTTGGACTGCAAACCCAAAGAGCATCACTGGAACTGCAAAGTTGTCATGGGGAAGCATCAGGCAGATGTGTGCAGGCTCCAGTTCCAAGGATATTTTGGAAAATGAGCCACCTGCAGGCAGGCAGAGGCCAGCTGAGTCCCAGCCATGGCTTCTCCCTGCAGCCAAGGGAGCTCTCTGAGCCAGCCCACGGAACCTGGAGGCACACAGGCTGTGCTTGGTGCACTTTGCAGGAGAATTGCAGTGTGGAACAGGTGGTTCTGTGGGTCTCCAGCAGCTGATGGGTGCCAGGTCTTCAAATCTGAGATCCTAAAAAAGGAAAAAAACAAAAAAAAGTACCAGGTTTTTCTGCTCCGGTCTCTTCTAGCATTCCTTCCCTCTTTTTCAGTGACATTATTTGACATTATTCAGCCCCAAACACCAGGAACAGCTTTATACCAGCAAAAAATCCTTTAAACACTCTCCATATCACAGAATTACAGAGTGCTTTGGATTGGGAGGAACCTTAAAGATCACCTAATTCCAATCTCCTGCCAGGGACAGGAACACCTTCCACTATTCCAGGTCCAATCTTGAACAAACTTCTCTCATGGTACAGAACCAGTGGAGCAGGTTCTATACAGGTTAAACTGGGCCCAGTGGTGTCCCTGTCCTGTTGTGGTCACTGCCCACAGGTGGTTTAAACCCCTCAAACACAAACAAGAAAATAAGAAATCCCCTCCCCAAACACCCAGACAAGCAAAATCATTTGAAAAAAATACTCTCAGTAACTCGAGCACCACAAGGCTCCAAAGATCAGGCCAGATGTTGAGCTTAGGCTGGACTGGGAATAAAATTCCCCAGGATTTCCCTGAGAACCAGGGATGAACACCATGCCCATATTATAGAGAGAGATGTCCTTTAAAACAGGAGCACATCCACGTGATGGATGCCAGCCCCATGTGTTTTACTCTTAGTTGCAATACGGTAAAAAAGGGTTAAACCCACTGAGATTTTTTAGTTGGGCTGCAATGAACCCAAAATCTGTGAGGAGACTCATTTCTAATGAAGGTTTTCCCCATTTCTCCTCAATATGGAATTTTAAAAATTCTCCTGGCTTTTCCAGTTGTCTGCTCTTCACTGGATGCTAAAAAACCCCACAGATTTCTGCTCCCAAACCATGGCAAGTTCAAGGAGTTGGGGATTTTTTTTTTCTATTTTCATCTTTAACTATTAAATTCTAGCAAAATTAAATTAAAAGCTGGAATAACTAAGAGGAGTTTCTATGTTTTTGAGTTTGGTGTCTGTGTTTATCAAGTTTGGAAATAAGAAAGCATAAATAAAACATCTCCATGGGATACAAATTCACTCCTCTGCCTCGAATACAAGGGATGCAGCTGTGGAATACAAATCATCTTCTAGCCAGAAACATCATTTAATATTTATTACTGCACACTTGGCTCTGTAGATTCAGGGTGGGTGTCCCCCACTTCTTACCTGTGACTTTTTGGGGTCCTCACCTCACAATGAGCCACCACCAAACGGTGCTGGAGCAAAATTTATTTTACCCCATTTAAACTTAGGTCAGTTTGGGTGTTTCCCATACTCAGACTTTTAGAAACACCAACAAAAGGTTGTGGGTTTTTTGTTTTGGTTTGGTTTGGGGTTTTTGTTGTTGCTTTTGTTTTTGTTTTTTTGTTTTCTTTTTTTCACTGTAAGACATTTGGGAAACCAGCTGAAGGTTGTGAAAATGGGAGAATGATCCAACTGGAAGAAATCTCATCAGTGAGGGCAGAGTGGTGCTGGAATTGCCTCTGCAGAGGCTGCCTGGAGGGTTTGGCTTCCCAAAGGGCTGCAGCCATCAAGAACTTTCCAAGAACTTCCAGAAAAAGCAAATTACTCATTTTGATCAAAAAGTAAACTGGAATTTTGAGGAAAACACGAATATATCAAAAACCTATTACATTGTGAGGTACCTGTAGGAGAAGGCTGATCACAGGCAGTGGATTTTAATGCTGCTCACCTCTGTCCTTATTTTGTGCACCTCAAAATCAACAGTTCAGAAGAGGTAACAAGAAATCTGCTGGCAGAACTGGCCCTGGAGTCCCTGTGCTCCCAATGCCTGGGTGGGAATGATGGTGTTTGGCTCAAGGTTGATCTTGGAGAGCTTTTCTGACCTTAATAATTCTGTGATTTTAATGACTTTTGAGTCCTGGTAATAAAATTGCCACCATTAAGAGCCTGCTGCACCTCCCCAGTGGGTATGACACGGGGTTGTCTAAGGAAAAAACACTGTGGATTTCAACAGCTTTTCAAAAAAAGTGTTTTGAAAACAGGGAGAGCTCCTGGGCAGGGAAGATTTTTGACAATCAGGACCCTTTGAACAGGAGGCAGAACCATTTTTTAGCTGTGTCTTTACACTCCCTTTCAGCTGGCAGCACTCTTCCTTCCAGCACGAGAAATGGGTGCCAAAAGGAGGATGATTTAAAAAAAAATAGCATTGAAAGAAATGCATTTTTATGATAAAAGGGTAAAAAAAAGTCTAATTCTGAATTTCTATCTCTGCACCCCAAGATGCTTCTTTCCTGAAAGCCAAAAACTGATTTATGTGCCACACTGTCATTTACAGACTGAGGCAACACAAGCAATGCTTTACCTGTTCCTCAGAACAACAACAAAAAAATCATCCAAAAAGTAACTTCTCCTTCCTTATTATGTACTGGCAAAGCAGAAATCAGCCAATTATCCAATGAGAAATATCAGCATCTTCCCCCAAATGGGGGCAGCCCTACACTGGCAGCAACCCTGAGCCCACTGTGACAGTGCTCACTGCAGCCCACACCCTGCCCAGCATCTCTGTCAGCTTCCAGGATCCCTGGATTTTCACATCCAGCATGTAAAAAAATCCCTGGATTTTTACATCCTCGTGGAGATTCTGTCAGAAGCAGCAGCAAAGAACGGAAGGTTTGGGATCTGCAGGCAGATGGGATAAGCAGGATTGAAGCAGAACATCCTAAAGCTGCTGAAATCCAGGTGAATTCAGGGGCTGCCTTGGAGCAGGGCTGACCCCAAGGCTGCAGAGGGTCCTGCTGGCACCCATTAATCAGCTGCTCAAACAGACTGCCCAGAGCTCTAAATACACTTAAAATACACACAGCCACTGCCAGGGCAGAGCTGGGAGCATAAAACACCGGGTGCTGCACAGCACGAAATTTAGGAAGTGAACACTGGAGGTGAGGACACTCCAGAGACCCTGAACACCACAGGACATTCACTGACAGCCAGCACTGGCACAAAAAGGGTTTGGTTTTTGTTTTTTTTTCTGTCAGTGTTACAAACTTCCAGGGGTTTTCCATTTTCACAGAGGTGGAACCACCCTTCTGTTCCCAAAAGCCAACTCCTGTTTTCTGATCACCTTTGGCTCTTGCTTATCAAGGTTGCACACATGGAAATGATTTTTTTTAAACTGCTTTAACATGAATTATTTCATGGAAGCTCAGCTCTGTAGCTGCTGAGGTGAATTCCAGTTTGGTTTGGGTTGAGAGGGATCTTAAATCCCATCCAGTGCCACCCCTGCCATGGACAGGGACACCTTCCACTGTCCCAGGCTGCTCCAAGCCCCATCCAACCTGGCCTTGGACACTCCCAGGGATGTGCTTTAGATTATTTTCCTGTAGAAGTAAAAGCTTCTACACTTTTCTCCGTGCTATCACTTTTTGTTGTCCTTGCCCAGCTGTTTCCTCCCCCTTTTTATTGCTCAAATTCAGCACAAAAAAAAAAAAAAGAATTCTGGGACGAGGCCATGCACATCTCCAAAGCCCCATTTTCCTGTGAAATGTTCCCTCACAGGTGCTGCTCGCTCCCAAGCAGATCAGGATCACTGGAAAATGCCCAAAATCCTTTAGGAGCTCTTGCATCCCCACTGTTACATAATTAACTCTCCTTGCCACCTGCATTTGTCTAATTCCAGCAAAAACAGCTCCCGTGCCAGAGCCCTCGCTTGTGGAAGAGCAAAGAGCACAGTGGCTCAGCTTGGGTGGCTGAAAACAGCCCCAAACTGCTCAGTTTGGTGATATTTATTAGGAATTGGATTGCCTCAGAAATTACCAGTTTTTTTCTAGAAAAAGCCTGCTCCTTTCCAGCAAATGGAGGGAATTATTCCAGGTGCCAAATGTCTCATCCTCACCTTGTGCACGTCCAGGGCTCTCTGTGAGCAGTTTGGTTTTTGTTGTGGTTTTCTGGAGAAAAAAAATCCTTTGAGAAGTTGTGGCCATTGCCCACAGATGGTTTAAACACCTGAAATACCAAACAGGCAAACAGAAATCCCCTGCCCAAACACACAGGTGAGCAAAAAGTATTTGCAAAAATAATTCCAGTAACTCAAGCACCAAAGATGAGGTCAGATGCTGTGATCTGCAGAGGGAACAAACCCTTATCTCACCCACCCTTTAAAAAAACCTCACTTGGTTTAAACTTAAATTTAAATTTTAGTTTAAATCTGCAGAGCAGAGGGTGGCAATCTAGGAAGCACTGGGAAAAGTAAAATAAATGATCAGATTCCCTGTTTTCCATCAGCACAGCCCCCACACAAACCAAAGGCCAAGGATCCAGTTGGGCAGGGGATGGAATCAGCTTCAAATATTGAATTTACCCCAGAATTCGCTCAAGAAGTCCTTGCTTTGTGCTCCTACTTTTCTTTTCATACTTCTCTTTTGGCAGAGGTGCCACAGCACTCATGGCACAGCTGAGGAGATTTTCTGGGAGGATTTTTTGAAGCTCCCAGGTCTGGAAGTTGCTCAAAGTCTCCCATTATTACTGCCCTTCAGGAAAAACATCTGTGAGCACTCCAATTGTGCTCATTTTCAGGCTTGCTGTTACATTGATAAACAGAACTGTTGCTGAGCTGGGCTGCTCAAAAGCCAATTTTGCTGTTCATCTGTAGGGGAAAAAAAAAAAAAAAAATCCAGAGAATAGTGCATTCCACAGGGACGTCTTCAACAGCACAACTTGGAAAAGTTTCCCATCTGCTCCGAGCCCATTAAATGAGAAAATGTGGAATTTTTGCAGGCTGTGATTTGGGTGGGGAAGGTTTCAGTTCTGTTCACGGATTTGGGGCAGATGGGGATGGTTGAGAGACGCCTGCGAAAAAAGCCTCGATTTGTACACACGGACAAGATCATTTTTATTAACGAATCCTATTGACACATCAACCTCCCCTTGTGTGGCACAGACTTGGAGCACACAAACAGCTTCTGAGAGGGGAATATGCCACTATTAACCAGAAATTCATTTGAAAAGTTATTTTTAAAAATAGACACCGTGTGTGTCACTGCTCTAAATCCCAGTATTTTCAGCCTTTTTGCTGTCTTTCATTACAATGTGCAATTAATAAATTTCTTCATGAATTAGCTCAGTGTAAAAACTGGAAAAAAAAAAAAGTTCTCTTTTTTGGTTCCAGTCACATAACAGAATAATCTGGATTTCTTTTTTTCTTAATGAATAATGTGTTTTAAGCTCACTCCCACTTAGCACATCTCCACCTTGCTTCTTTCTAGTACTAATTACACAAGAACTGGGTATTGGACAGTTATGTTGAAATTTCAAGCCAATAATTACTTTCAGCACAAAAATTAGGTATTTTACACCCTCCCTGTTCAAAGAGATGAACTCAGGAATGTAAAGGATGCAGTAGATACAACCAAAATATTAAATTTTAAGTGCAACTTGCATCTGGCTGTGATTCTCTGGTCATCTCAGCTTTGCTTCATATGATTTTTAAATGCCATATTCTATATAAAAGGGCGAAATCCCAACTCAATCCTGCCTCAGGATCTGAAGGACAGTCAAAATTTAGTGATGATCATGATAAAAAACAACTCCATGAACTGCTGATGGCCAACTCACAAAATCAGTTTCCATCAGAATATAAATCCCTCCAGATCTTCCTGCTAATCAAACATAAAAATGAAATTATCATCTTACTCCCCTCTTCCATCTTTTTTTTAAATATTCTTAAATTGTAGTAGGTTTTTTTTTCCTGAGTTTTGGGAGTTTGACAGTTCTGCAATTCTAAATAAAAATTTCTTCACCTTCTTTAGCATCAAGTTTAAGTCTTACTTCCCCTTATGAAAAATCCCTATTGTATTAATTAATTACCCCATGAGTTATTTATTTAGGGTGGTGTTTGCAACAATGTGGGAAATCACCAAGGAGTTTTGTTTTGATTTTACTGCTGCATAAAATCGGTGAAATCTGAGACACATGTGGCAGAACGGATGCAAAATAAAAAAATCCTTTTAACAAAACATGTTAGCTTTTAAAACCCCATAAATCTTGTGATGTTGCTCTATTTAATAACAATATTTCAACTACAAACAGCATTATTTCAGTGAATATGAGTGTTCAGTGTCACAATCACCACTGGAAGATGTTTTTTTTTCCCTGCTCTCTGGTTTTTTCTGGCAAATAGCGCTGCACACTCCGCTGTCCATCAGATAATAATAAACATTTAATAACAATATTTCAATTACAAACAGCATTATTTCAGTGAATATGAGTGTTCAGTGTCACAATCACCACTGGACGATGTTTTTTTTCCCTGCTCCCTGTTTTTTTTCTGGCAAACAGCACTGCACACTCTGGTGTCCATCAGATAATAATAAACATTTAATAACAATATTTCAACTACAAACAGCATTATTTCAGTGAATATGAGTGTTCAGTGTCACAATCACCACTGGAAGATGGTTTTTTTTCCCTGCTCCTTGTTTTTTTCTGGCAAATAGCGCTGCACACTCTGCTGTCCATCAGATAATAATAAACATTTAATAATAATATTTCAATTACAAACAGCATTATTTCAATGAATATGAGTGTTCAGTGTCACAATCACCACTGGAAGACTTTTTTTTTCCCTGCTCCCTGGTTTTTTTCTGGCAAATAGCACTGAACACTCTGCTGTCCATCAGATATGTTGGAGGATGTGCTGGAAAGCTGAGATACCCACATATGGATTCACTAAGCCTTTAAGAAGAGGAAGGTCTCACTGTTATCCACTTATCTCAAATTAGAATCCAATCCCAGCAAAGGGGAAGGGAGATAGAGGTATTTATAATATCAAAACCAGACCACACGGTAACAAATGACACTGGGGAATAAAGAAGAGAAAAAACTGCTTTATCTCTGCTGAGGCCGCCTTGGAAAGGCATATCCTGCATTTAACTGTGAAGTGGAAATCTCCTCCTCCTCCTTTGGGGAACAACATTTCCTTCTTCTGTAAAACACAAGAGATACCAACATCTGATCCCAAAATCCCAGTAACACCAAAATTCTCCTCCTGTTAGTTCCTGAGGGAAGGCAGCACCTGCAGCAGGAACGGGTTTGGGGCAGAGGCTGCTCCCTCTCCTACAGCACTGGATCACACCCAAACAGCCTTTAGAAGTTATAATTGAAGTTTTATCCACGCAATAACCTGAGCACTGAAACGCAAATTAAAAATCATTACTGTTGCTGCCACACAGATCTGTCTTCTCCAGGCACCAGTTGTCCCAGAGCATTAAAGACTGGGGGCCTGGGGGATCATCCCAGCTTTGATGCCTTGTTTTTACAGGAGAGGGGAGCAGAAGGAAAGCAGCTGGAGGAACATTTACCCCCTGTTTGCATTTAGCCATTCAAGCTTCAAATCCCATTCCTGGCTTTGCAGGAGCTCTGGAAGACACAAGCACAGATTCTCCCAGGACTGAGTGGAGCAATGTTCTTGTTTCCTCTCAAACTGCTGTGCCACCAACTCTGCTTTGCTGTTCGTGTTTCCTGTCCAGTTTATTATTCTGCTGTTGCTCCAATGTGCCCAAGGAGGGATTTCCAAACTGTGTCACACAGAATTACTGCATGGAAAGCCTGATTGAAAAGCTCCATTTCTCCTCAGGAACGTGTGTGGAGCTGGGGCTGCAGAAATCAGGAGCAAATTACACCCAGAAGTGATCCAAAAGTGTTGGGTGAAGGCTGAAGATGATGAATTTGTGGGTGGTTAGGCAGAGATCCCATCTGAAAGAAGAGGCAGAACTTTCCTGGAGTGCCTTTATCCAGCCTGGTGCCACCTGATCCTCCAGAATCCTTCACAGCACTGGAGGAGCAGAGCCTGGGCACTGCTGTTGGGCTCAGCACTCAAAGCACTTCTCCTGCCTCAACATCATCACTCCCATCTTCCCCAAACCCAGCCTGTGCCAGCTGTTCCTAATCCAGCAGCTCCTCTCCTCCAGGCCCCACCAGCCTGATGGGAGAGGGTGAGAAGTTTGCAGAGTTGATCCACAAACTCTGTCTCCCCAAGAAAATCCTGTCTAAAATTAACCAAGGCTGCCACACATGGAGCAGGATCTGCTCTGTTTGATGAAGGAACACCAGCATTAGTGGATTTTAGCTGTCCCATTATTCTCATTTAGGGAAAATGTGCTCCCCCCTGTTAAACCCTGGTATCAGAGCTGGCCCAAGGGGAAATCAGGAGCCTGCTGCATCAGGAGACCCAGCTCAGCCCAGAGAATCAGAGCCCAGAATTAACCAGGAGGAAATGAACCCATTTAAAACACAAATCCTGCCCTTCCAAACCCCTTGGGAGTTATCTCCAAATAGAGCTTCACCTCTCCAAGCCTCCCTCTCCTTGATTTGTACTTCCAATGACAACATTCCTATTTTCCCTCAAATCCCTCACACAGAACGACCTCAGTTCACCATGGGTGAATGAGGACTCTGCAATCTCTTTTTTTTTTTTTGGATAAAATAGGTAGCAAAGGAAAGAAAATGCAAAGTTCACCCCTCTGCATCCACACAGAAGAACTGGAGCTCCTGATTCCTCCAGCAGCCCGTGAAGCAATCGAAGCAAACATCTGCTTTTTCTAAAAACCCCTCTCTCACAGAATCCCAGCATCTTTGGTATAAAATAAGAGCTGAGAGGTGCATCTATTACAGTTAAAAAAACCCAAAATACAGCAGAACTTTTAAAATATATTAAAATGGGCTATATTGGCTGAAATTCCATTTTAATTTGAAACTTGTTGGATATTAAAGGCCAGTTTAAAAAGTTATTATCTGGGGTTAAATTGCATACATTACATTTGTAGCCTTAGGTACTGCAGGTAGATCTTTAATATTCCCTGCAATATATTGAGAGCACGGAGCAGCCATTTAATTCTGCCCCAAGAAACTTCCAGAGGTAACTATGGGAAAGCAGATTAGAAAAGCCCAAACTTTTGGCTGTTGAACGAAACTCCAATGGATTTGGGCCTGTTGACAGGCAATTTCCAAAGTTTTAGCTGCAGGAAGTACATTGGAAGCATATGGGCTGTCATGAAAACATTGTTGAGTCCACCCTTGACAGTCAGACACCAGATTAAAAATAGAAGGATTTTCAAGCTGCAATATGGGCGCTTGGAAAAATATCAGATATTTTCCTTCAAAAATATTACCAAAAAATCAAATGTGTCCAAACATTTAAATGGGACAGCACCTCCTCTCTATCTCACATGGTACAGGAGGTTGGTTGTGTGAGCACTTCCACACTTTGGCAGGATTAAGTGGCAAAACTGTAAAATTAGGCTAAAAATAATCAGAATTCCAGTCCTGTGTTGCCAAAAGAGCTGGAAATTTGGTAAGGAGTATTTTTTTTTAAATATATACATGAATCCCTTTAAATAAATAAAAATATTAATCATCATCATCTTCATCATCCAAGCCAACTTCAGCCCTGAGGTATTTTTTAAATTACCCAGAATATCTACCCTGATTAGAATGTTACTTCATGTGCTTTCCCCCCCATCTTTGAAGAGGCAAATCTGGAGAGAAGCATCTTCCACACCTCATTTTGACACCCTCTGCAGGACAGAACTTGTCCAAACCCAGCCCTGTTCAACATCAAAGAAGAATAAAACCCCAAGTAACACACAAACAATTGCAAGTCATGCAGACATCTTCCAGAAAAGGATTAGGAAATACAGATCCTCATTTCCTTCAAAACACATGGAAAGACTTCAAGATCCAGGACTTGTGATGTTGCCCAAAAACCTGAGCCCACGATGGCAGCTGGAATTCCTGAGCCCACGATGGCAGCTGGAATTCCCAGGCCCATGATGGCAGCTGGAATTCCCAAGCCCACGATGGCACCTGGAATTCCTGAGCCCATGATGGCAGCTGGAATTCCTGAGCCCATGATGGCAGCTGGAATTCCCAGGCCCACGATGGCAGCTGGAATTCCAGCCCGTGGAGGATGACCAAAGTATCTTTGCCTCCTGATTTCCAATTCCCCACGATTATCCCGGAGCGCTGCGTTCACCAGAAGTTTGTTTAACTGGGAATGTTTGCTTGTTTGAAATAAATCCCTGCCATGGGAATGTGTCTGGGTGGGTTCTGCTGAACGGGGAGCAGGGCACGGCAGGAAGCCGAGCTCAGCTATTCCAGACACACTCCACGCTCAGCCAGCAAAGGGATGCAGAGTTTTCATCTTTCGCTCAGTCATTTTCAATGAATGCAAACTCTCTTTTCTTCTTCCTTGCCATTTAATTTTAAATTAGTCTAATCAGACATCTGCTAGGATGTGTCTGAATTAACAGAACTGAACACAAATCTTCTGCGAGCGCTCGAGCGCTGCTTCCCTCGAACGGCATTAACTCACACGGACACTCTGAGGAGCTAATTGAACATCCCCAGCACAATATTCCAAACTCTCTGATTTAACTTTATTGGAGTCAGAAGAAATCACAGGATAGGAGGGAACATGTTGTTAAGGACTCCGTTCTGAAGCGGTTCAATAAAAGCAGGCTGCTTATCCTGCTTTATTATCTTTATTATTGCTGCTCGAAGATGAAAAGAGAAATTTCCTCTCAAGACAGAAAAGCAGAGTTTGTCTCAAAGCTCTTTGTTTTCTTTTCAATAGCAAGGTACAATTTACTCTTTAGAATTTACAGGATTTTTTTTTCTTGCCTGTACAGGGAATTTTGATATTGTGGAGTTCTCTTGTTGCTGCCACAAATTATGGTGACATTTGTCAGCGTTTACTCAAGGTTTTGACATTACTCAACGATGTTGAGGTGGATTCTGCTGACTCTGGCCATGTTCTGACCTAAACATCTTTTGTCAAACTCCTGACATGATCCAGGAGCTGCACACAGGTGCTCTGTTCAGCTCCTGGCCTTTCCAGGGCATAGGAATTTCAAAATCAGATTAATTAGAATTGAGGGACTCATTTTTAGCCTGTGTTTGTAGGGCTGGTATTGACACCAACACAACAACCATCTGAAAATCCCACTGATTTCAGGAGCCAGCTTAGATCTGCTTCAGGTGATACTTCAGTATTGATTAAAATAAAAATTCTGAATAAAAAGACCAGACTCCACACATATTTTTTACCAAAAGTTTGGTGGTTTTTGAGCAATACTTTTAAAGCTAGCTAAGATTTCAACCCACGAATTCTACAAGTGGAATAACTGCAACAACCTGTAAAAGAAGCATTTCCCTAAGAGTTTTAAGCTCTTTAAGCTCATATTTATTTGTGTTCTTCAGAGGATGACCAAGAGAGAAGTTTTCATTCTTGGGGCAGTCCTGTCCCTCAAGGTTGCTGCCAAAGCCCTACAGGAAACACCAGGGAAGTTTCCATGAATTTTTCAGCTACCTGTCATCTCTGAAATACAAATAAAATCGAGCCCAAATGTCCCTTTTTTTTATGAGTAATGGGAGATGAGACAGAATCAATCGTTGGCAAAGTAAAAGATGCTTAATATTGATTGTTCTCCTGAAGGATGAGGAAGCTTTCCTGCAGCTCGCTGGGGGACACGGGGAGGGGACAGCTTATGGATTTGTTTGCCTTTCTGCACTCCCAAGGGAGAAAGGAAAAGATGAGGCCATGATAGATGATAATTCTGCAAGGAATGACTAATGAGGCACTGAGCTGCCTCTGGAGCACTGGTGGAGGCAGTAATAACCAGAGTAATTGGGTTTATTGGGTTTCTGCTTAGCACACATCCAGTCCTCTCCAACATCCTGTCCCTCCAAAGCACTTTATGCTCTCTGTCTTTCCTTTTTATTATGCCTGACTTGAGTTATTTCATGAAATTTGACCTTGTGCTCTTAATCTCATCTGCTTGTTCTGCATAGTTCATCCTCTTTATTTTCCTCAGTGGCTGTTCTGTCAAACATTCCCTGGAACCATGACACATCCCAGGCTGCAGTGCCAGCCCTGACTCAGGCTGGATCCACATTTCTGTACCCCAACAGCTCCATTTCCTCTTCTCAGGGAACCTCCCTCAAGAAAAAATACTCCAGGATAAATCTGCTAGAAGTGCATGACCCCCTTTTACAAATCCCAGTGCTAACTCTGTGTTAGAATTAATTACAGCTTCCATTTTCAACTAAATGCAATTTTTTAAAGATGCTGGAAACAGCAAGAGTTTAAAAAAATAGTTATTATTTGCTATGATTTTTTTTTTTTTTGCTAAATGGCTTTTACAGTCCTGCTGGGGAAACACCTCTGCAGAAATCCATTCTTGCAGGGGAAAAAAAAAAAAAAAAAAAAAGCAAAGCAGACATTCCATTCAGGCCTGATGACACAGTGGCTGGCTGTTCCCTACAGCTGGGTGCTTTGCATGGGGAATTTATTCCTCTTGCAGGATTGTGTCATGCTGGAGCTCCCTTTAGGGAAGAGTTTCCAGCCCCGACATTTCCCAGAGCCTGCCTCATGGTGCTGCCTTTTGGGGCTACCTAAAAACAGGAGCCAGACAGAATTAAGGGAATAAAAAGCTGTTCTATTTATTGAGGGGCCTTCAGGTACATTTGGAGCAGATGAAGCCCTTCTGGATGCCTTTGTTTCGTGCATTAACATCCTCCAGCTCTGTCAACAAGGAGTTCCTGGCGCTTCTCAAACCCTTGGAACGTGTTTGCAGCACAAATAACAAACACAGGAGCTCGTGCCTTCAATGACAGAGACTCAGCAGCGCGGGCAGGAGCTGCTGATGATAATAATAAGTATAATAGTAACTGCATTAGGCCAGCAGGGTCAACAGCTCATCTTGCTGCAGTCTGAAAGGGGTGATTTTAATTCCAGTAATTGGCCCCAGCCAGCAGCAGCAATTGATGTGCCGCCACTTTAATCTGTTTGCTGCTTGCCATGTTCAGATGCAGCAACGCTGCCTGATGAAAAACAACAACAAAAAAAAAACCCCAACAAAACAAAAAAAAACCCCTTCTGGAGTCAATGAAAGTGATTGCTTTGCTGCCATTATTGATCAGTTGTGGTGCTCAGATCATTGTCCCATCCCCAGTTTATTGGAGATGAGTGGTCTGGAGGTACCACAGCATCCAGGGAGCAGCTAATTGTTATTATACTGCTGATCATTATGATGATTCTTTTGCTTAATGACCAGCATTTACACGATGCTGATCATGCAGTTACCCTGAAGCTCTCTGCAAGCTTCACAAAAGGTTTTACAAATTATGGTTCTGAGCCTAAAAGCAATTATTATGGCTCAGCCACTCCGTGTAATGGGCAAAAGGAAGATCAGGATTATCCTAAACAGGTGTCGAAACAAAACATTTTTTGTCTGACTAAATACCCAGAATATCCAGTGGGACCTGCAAGGACTCATCACAGATCTCAGATTTACCAGCATGAGGACTGAAAATCTACAAAATCACCCCAAAAGGGCTGGGGCAGGCCACGGGAGTCCACATCTGTGGGTCATAGCCACCCAAAAAATGTCATGGTCACCAACTCAGCAGGCTCCTTCTCACTCCCAACTTTGGAGGGAATATAAAGCTCCTGACACACACTCAGTAACTTTGTTAAATGGGGTGGACATAACACAGAATTTTGCTTTGGTGTGAGAGCTCCATGTCAGAGATATTGCTGTAATTAATAATGTAGATCATATCCCAGCTCCTCTGCAGAAAGGATTGGACAAAAGAGGGTTTGGTCCCTGAGCTGACTCAGTGTCTTCACAGCAATCTCAGGTGTGAGCTCAGGTACCTGCGTCTTCCTCTGGGATCCAGATTTTCCCTCCTGTTCCAGACCCACGCTGGCTCTTAATTCACTTTTGCACTGTTCAGCACCGAAAAGAAAACAAACAAACAAAAACAAACAAACAAACAAACAAACTCACAAAACCCAAAACAAAACAAGGAGAAGACAAACAAACAAACAAACAAAACCCCTCCACATGAGTTTAAGAGCTTTCAAATTCCAGGCATTACCTCATGAAATGCAGAGCAATAAACAGGGCCAGGAGCTGGGCTCCATAATCCTTGTGGGTCACTTCCAACTCAGGATATTCTGTGATATTCTAAAGAAGCCTATTTAGCTTTATCTTATTTAGATAAAATTCCCAGAGCTGTATCAACCAAGGAAGAAAAAACACAATGTACAAATAATCTTATGTCATAAGAGAATAAGGAAATGGGGTGCCTTAAAATTTGGGAAGCCTCACTGGGCAGGGGTTTGGCTGCTTTAACAGAGAGAGTCTCCAGAGCCATGGGTTAGGTGGAGTCATCAATAATCTGAAAATTTGTGTGTTTGGCCACCCTCTGTCCCACAAAGAGGGCACAGGGAGGCAGCAGCAGCCTGGTGGAGAATCCTGCCTTTCCCACAAGATCAGGACACCTCCAAATGTCTTTTCTTCCTGCAGCTCGAACTTCCCCTCCAAACAAAAAACCCGGAAGGAATTAATTACAGAGATTTCAGCGGAGCTGAGAGCTCTTCACAGGAAAGCACCTTAATATCAGGTGTAAATAAAACAATCCAGGAGCCCTGGACCCACTCCAGGAGCAAGACTTGTCCCCTTTATGGATACTCAAGAGAGCTGCCACCATTCCCAAAAAAAACATTGGAGGAAATTAGTTTTTCCACCTGATTCTTTGGCCAATTTCCCACAGCAGAGATAAGACCCTCAGCGTGTGCATTTACAGATTACTGCTCTCTCTTCTCCTTGTCCTTGGAAAAAGGGACTTGTTCCTTCCAGGAGCATTTCACCCTCAACAGCTGGAGTACTTTTTTAACAGCATAAAGAGAAATTAAATTAGAAAGTTTTGTGCTCAGCAAGGAGAAATGCAGCTGTCTAGATCCGAGCCACGCATGAGATGGTAAAACTTTTTAATTTTACTTGTTAAACTCCTTCTCATTGACTTCACTAGGAACAAAAAAAATCCAAAACCAACCAAACAAAAAACCCACGAAAAAACAAAACCAAAACCAAAAAACCCCAAACAAACAAACAAAAAACCCACCAAGGGTGGCTTTGGTAATTTTGTTGGATTTAAGAAAAATGAGCAAACAAAAGTAGCAACTGGCAAAGAATTCTGCCCTGAACCCCTGCAACTTAATGGAAGTAAGATATTTGTAATATGGAGGGGAAACAGTGGTGTGATTTTCCATGCCATTTTCCAAGGTGTTTTGTTAAAAATGCTGGGGAAAGAGAGAAGATTTTCACCAAGTTTAAAGAAGTATTGATATCTAAGCTCTGAAGATGGGTCTGAGCTGGAAGAAAACCTAATTAATATTTTCTTAGACTAATGACCAACCTTCCTGCAGTGGTTCTGTATAAACCCCATGAGCTGTGACTATTCCCACATAACAAAGAGAGTTCTTTCCAACTTTGGTATTTATCCAGACCCTGTTGTTCCAGGGATTGGTGTCCACATCTTAATTTTGAAGCTGATTTCATCCTGGATCTGTTGCTTGGCCCAAAAATTACACGTTCAAAAAGCAGGGCAAAATCCCAAATTCTTACACATTCCGTAGGATAGATGGGAGATTGGAAAGGAAAAGATAACTTAAACCCCTTCTTTCCTGTTCAGCTGTGGTTGATACGTTGTTTTCCATCTAATTGGATGCAGATTAAAAAGCAAAATATGTTCGAAGCACTCACACCAATCAGTTGGGTAAATAAAGGTAACTAAATTACATGTATTTTTGCTAATTACTACCCTAACTACATGGGGATTTGTCAGCAATCCTGTTCTTTATTCAGATAAAGGCAAGCACATTCCAAACAGCAGAGCTTGTACTTCTGTATTTCAGTCACACAAAAACGTGGCTTGAACATGGCTGTTTTATAGATCAAAAGCTTAATTCATAAATAACATTAAACTGTTGATGTGTTAGAGGGTGTGCTCAGTCTTGCAGCTCTTTATAAATGAGCTGTGACCACAGTGGCTGTTACAGGCTTTATATCAAAATGTTCCAGGCCTGTTTTCCTGTTCTTTTCCAGAGGGATCACAGAGCGGTTTGGGTTGCAAGGAACCTTAAAGATCATCGAGTTTCAATCCCCTTGCCATGGGCAGGGACACCTTGCACTAGAAAGGAAGGTATTTTATAATTGCCTTCAGTTTCCCCATTTCCATTCTTTATGCACCACGTCCTCAGCTCACACAAACTCCAATAGTTCTGATTTTACAAGCAGAACAAGAATAATTTTTGCTACCAGGAGCTTTGGCCGATTGCTTTGTTCTGGTTTGGGGGAAACACCAAACTCCTCATGGCTGCCCATGGATTTTCCATAGAATCAGAGAATTTGGGGGGTTGGAAGGGACCTTACAGCCCCAAATCTTGTCATGGAACACCTTCCTGCTCCAAACCCCATCCAACATTGCCTTGGACTCTTCCAGGGATCCAGGGGCAGCCACAGCTTCCTGAGAAATGATGCATTTGGTAATTAATTATTTGCTTTTGTGTTGATTATTTGCAGTGGGAGCCCTCCCCAGCAGCAGACAGAGAGTGTCACAGCAGCTGGCAAAACAGGGAAGAGTTGCTCCAAGGACTGAATTATTTGGAATTTGCCCCAAGTCCCTCATGAAACTGTAGTCTTATGAAAAACTATACATGAAGGAGTCTTTGTCATCCCAAAGGGCAACTTGTCTGATGGATTGGGGAGATGATGGACAGTTATCTCCTCAGAAAAATCTGATGCTGACCAAGTGATGGACATGGTGATAACTGACAGCAGGATCATGGCAGGTTAATGAAGTATGGCTGGCTCGCTACGGCAGCAAAATTCATTATCATGTTTTAGGCAGATGAATCACAACTCTCCTCACAGGCTGCATCCTCAGGGTTTATTTTTGCAAGTGAAAAAATGCAAGCTTTAAAAATGATTATCTGGCTAAGTTAAGTTTCGTCTGGCTAATCTTTCAATATTTCTGCAAATCATCCCCAAAACTTTCCCCTTGGTCTTCAGGTGAGCTGATTGAAGCACTCTTGATTGTGAAATCATCACCTTTATCTCTCCTCAAAACAACCCCCAACAGCAAAGAATGCTTTGTCATCTTCACCTCACTGCTACTGCAACAGAAACGTGCCTTGGTTGAAGGGAAAACTTCCATCACAAAGCAGAGGAAGCAACTCAAAGAGCTGGGAGAGGGTATGGAAGAAGCTCAGGATAGCAGAGCCCATCTCTGTTTGCGCTGGATGAAAGCAAAGCCACACTGAGAGCTAAGCTGAACTTCACTAAATTAATTAATTAATTAACAAATTAAAGATCTGCTTCTGCCCTTCAGGCTGCTCAGTTTAACCTTGGCTAAGAAGATTTTATGCACAAGATCTTGGCGTTGTTAATGCTGGGAAAAATCTCCAAGATCATCAAGCCAAACCTTGGACTAAACATTCCCACACCAACTAAACCATATCACAAAGTGCTGCATCTGCTCAGTTTTTGAACATTTCCAGGGATGGTGACTCCACCACTTCCCCGAGCACCCTATTCCAGTGCTTGACCCTTTCTGTGAAGAAATTTTCCTGATTTCCAGCTAAGATGTGCAGCTTTTCCCTCAGAAATGATCTCAGGGTGTGCTTCAAAGTGATCTAAACTGGGGTTTTGTGCTGTTCCAAGGCTCCATTCGGGCAGAACTGTGATAAATAGCCAAACAGAACAGAACTCCCAGGATTTATTAATTGAAATTAGGATGAAGCAGCTTATGACAGTCCAAAACAACAATTTCAGGAAGCACTCACAATGAAGCGAGGCAGTTAGAGCCATATAAAGCAGTCAGTGATTAAAGATTTAACATGTTGTCCTGGACTCACAATACAGCCATTCTGGAAACCAGGAAGGTGCCTGTGGGATTTATAATTCCTTACAGAAAGCAGCCTCATTTACTTGGAAGAAATAAAGCCCATTTGATGGAGATATCATTTCAAAGAATGTACTGAAGCTTATTAAGAGCAGCAGATTTAATTTTTTTCAGTTGAATCAATGGTAAATCTAATGAGAAACAATGAAAAGCTTTGGGGTTTGGTAAAAAAAAAAAAAAAAAAGGTTTGGGGTTTTGAAAAAAAAAAAAAAAAAAAAAAAAAAACAACAAAAAACAACTAACAAGAACCACTATGAATTTAACTGGAATTTACCAAAGTATCTTTGGAGTGTGTTCTATCAATCAATGTGCTGAACAGGATGAGCTTTAAGGTCCCTCCAACCCAAACCATTCCACAATTCCACAATTCCATGAGATAAACCAAAAATAACCCCTTAACCCACAGTGTATAGAAACATTCCTGCTAAACGTCACTGAGACTTTCCATTTTCTCTTAGATATTTCCATTTCTCTGAAATAATTTAGAGATTTTGGAAAGGGAAAAAAAAAAAAAAATCTGAGCCTTAATTTTAGCATAAAGCACATCAAACATTGAAATGCAGCCCTGCATGGGAGTTGAATTCCTTCCACGTACTCCAACAAGCTGGATTCTGTCACCTCAATTCAAAGTAATCATCTGAGCCTAATCTTCCAAGGAATCCTGGAACTAGAAATGCAAAAAAAAGGACTTTCAAAGGAGCTCCCTGAGTAACTCATTTTAGCATCAGGGCTTTTACTTAAGTAGTAAAACTTAAATAATTAAAGATATGCAGGCAACCACATATGAAAATAAATGTCATTGCAGGGCTCTAGACAGGTGTCATGCACCAGAGCTCCTTTGGAATTTCCAGCTGACAGCTCTTTATGTTCAGGTCGGTGATTATTTTGAAAATGTAGCTCCTGGAGGTGTTTTCATGGACTTGTCTGAGAAATAAAGGTAATCCCTGACTGTTGTAAAAATTAATATATTTAAGGACTGTGCCATGCTCAGACAGCAGAGTAAAAGGTGTGTTCTGAAAAGATCAGAAACAAGACACCAGAAATGAAAACTTTACCAGGTTAGTGTTTATATATTTCTAAGAAATTAAGAATTGATGGATCACAGACTTCAGAAACCTGGGAAGAACTGGAAGTTTCTCCTGAATGGGAAGAGAATAGTTTCATTTCTCTGCCAAAGCTGGCATATTGCAATGTAAAATACTTAAATCTAAGTAGAAATTTATGTTTTTAATAAAATGGATTTCAGTCAAGCCCTTTCTTCTGCTAATATCAGTAAAATCATTATTTTGACCACTTGTGTCCTTTCTCCACTCCAATGCTGACACAGCTCCAGCTGCTGGAGCAGCTTTGCTCCCTTGTATTTTCCAAGTGAGGCAGTAAAGCCTTTTCCAAGTTGTCCTGTTGGCCACAAGAGCACGAAGTGAAGATGTCAAAGTCTTTGGAACAAGGGCAAACCAGCGCCACACCTTGGATCCCCCCAGACCTTGCTTTGAGAGAGCAAACGAGAGATTAGAGATAACAGAAATGATGGTTATGAAGGATTAATCCCTCTGGACGTTTGCCTTCCCAGAGCTTAAATCCCCCTCTGCCTCCCCCTGCAGCCTCAAATTACAGGGCTGGCTCCTGTAAATAAATGTTGTAGGGTGGAAGAGGCAAATCCTTCATTACCTTTGGGGAAGAGCTCCTTTGGTGACCTTGAAGTGGTTACACAACCTGGTTTTGCAATGCGGGGTGAATCCAGGACCACGCTCAGAGCCATCTGCTGCGACTCATCCCAGCCTTCCCTCCCTGCCAGAATGATTGCAGCACATGTTGCAAACAGATTAGTTTGCCTGGGAGCAATCTGGTTTGGGGTCCCAGCTTGTAATCCCAAATTACAAACCCTCCGTTGCTCCAGGGCAGTGGGAATGGGTGGTGCGGGCAGCTCGAGTGTGACATTGGTGGCACCCTGGTCCCAGATTTTTACACAGGGAGGGATCTCCCAGGCTTTTTGAGAAATGATCCATGGGAAGGGATGAAGGGCAAACTCAAGTGCTTTGGGAGTGATTCCACGTTTGCTGCAGAGCAGGAGTGGTGGACAGGAATTTATCAGGTCTCTCTGGAGCTTCTGCACCTCTCAAAACCTCGTGTGAACAGCCTGGGATTCTCCACCCTTCCTGCCAAAGTCCAGCTGCCATCAAACCCCAGGAGGATCTGAAAGTCTCAAAAGCCTTCCAGTGGAGAATGTTGTTTTTTTCCTAGATCAGATATTAGGGAAGGTTTCCTCACTGAAAGGGTGGTTGGGCACAGGAGTGGTGGAGTCACCATCCCTGAATGTGGCACTTGGGGACACGGTGCAGGGGTGAACACGGTGCTGTTGGGTTCATGGCTGGACTCAATGGTCTTTCAGGTCTTTCCCAACTTTAATGGCTCTGTGATTCCATGGAAATGCTCTGAAACAAAAGCATCTTGTCATACCCAGGGTGCAGCGATGTGTGAATGTGATCACTGCCAAAATAAAAACACCTGAACATTCTGAATAGGGGAAATTCAATCCAATCACGGGTTGTGTCTGTTACCGGAATTTTCATTTATTCTGGCACTCTCGAGCACTAAGAATAGTCAAATCTCAGCTATTATCTCCATTTTGCTGCTATTTTAATTTGGGGTGTTTTGTGCTGCAGTGAATACTGAGACATCACAATATTTTTAGACTCTGCAAAATAACATCACTCTGAGGCAATGGCATGAACATTTGCATTTGGAAAATAGGACAGGTGCAGCTGAAGCATCAGCTGCAGGCAGAAAAAAAATGTGGCACCAATACCTGGAGAATTACTTTAAAGTATTTTGCTAGACCTGGCTTGTAATAATTTTCCTTGTTGAGTAGTTTTATAAAAATCCTT
Source organism: Pycnonotus jocosus (assembly GCA_013400435.1). Taxonomy (NCBI): domain Eukaryota; kingdom Metazoa; phylum Chordata; class Aves; order Passeriformes; family Pycnonotidae; genus Pycnonotus; species Pycnonotus jocosus. The sequence continues at coordinate 33,454 of VWYP01033511.1, forward strand.
TTCCAAGGTACTGTGCCTAATCCAAACCTTACTGAGGGTAAATCCTGTGCTTAAATTAAATTCACAAAACTTCCTGTGGTAATTTTGCCAAAATATGCCTAAGTATTCATGGTGCAAAGGCCCCCTTGCCTCGCCAGAGGGATGTGAGGAACTGCCAGTCAAGCCCCACTACTCTCCACAACTCCACATAAAACCCAAAAACACTGAGACAACAAACAGCTGGAGCTTTTCAGCTTTTTCATTTTTTTCTTTTTTTTTCCTCTGGTTTGCTTGACCTTTTCATAGCTGGCTGAACATCACGAGTAAACTCCACACGGGACCAGGCATGAGGATACAAGTGATGAAAGATCCATGGCCCGCAGCCTTTCCCCACTGGATGCATTCTTTGCTGTCAATACACTTTACTCTACCCTATTCATTATAAACACTTCCCTGAAGTCTCCAGGTTTTAAATACCATGTGTTTTCACTTCAAAACCCAGAATAAATCTCAATTTATTCTGAGTATGGAGCTTTTAAGCTCCAATTTTTTGCCCTAAGTGAATAAATCAATTTCTATTTAAGTTGTAGTGTCTTTCTCTTGCTGTTTGAAGCTGCGAGAATAGTTACACTTATTCTACACAGAAAAAAAATCACCTCATTGGGTACCTTATAGACTTTGGTGCCAACTGAGTCCCTAATTCACTCTGTCAAATCAAATTAATCTTGTCTCAAAATTCACTCTGTTATGGTCAACGGATCAGAGATGAACTGCAAGGAATTCATTGGAAGGCCATGCTCAGATTAAACAGCGTGTTACAGAAAAAACACTTGAAGAAATTAATGGAATTACTTTGGCTACAGGGAAAGATTCCCATTCAGAATTCACTCTCGGAGAAAGGCCTGGAGGTTTTCAGCTTTACCACACAAACATCCCAAGTTTAGAAACCTTCAGCCAAGCAGTTTAGCTTTAATTATAAAATGGAACTGAGACATCATAACACAAACGATTCAGAAGTTGTGCTGCCTTAATTGCACAGAAATCAAGATACTGTCTGGAAACGCCAGAATTAGCTGAGCCAAAGCTAAATCCTTTGTACAAATCCTCTCCTCCAAACACTCGACTGGGCCACTTTGGATGCTGCACAGCTCTTTCTATTCCAAACAGCTCTGGTTGCTCTCGGATTGTTTTCTCTTTAGCTCAGTAAAAGGTACCAGAACAAACAGAGTTGGGAGAGGAGAGCAGCGAGGCGGGCGCTGAATCATCCGCGATGCAAACAACATTCTGGCATCGTTTTAACACGCTGTCCCTAAGCTTAACCCCTTCAAAATCCCTGCAAGAACTTTTCAAAAAAGGCGTTTTCCAGGTCCTGCGTTACCTAATTAAAAAGTTTGCTCCTCGCTTTTTTGAGGGATGAGGCACAAACCCGGCAGGCACGATTCGAGCTCGGCGCACCCCGGTGAGCCCCACGCTGTCACACAGCAGAGCTGGCAGGGTGCAGATAAATGGCAAAGCCACCAACACCCTTCATGTTCCCTTTTATCAGCAACATTTAATGGCCTCGCCGCTTCCTACCGTGAGTTAGAGGCGCTGGTGTCTGACACTGAAGAAATTAGCACGACACAAATCATCTGTAAAAAGAGTTCTTTAGCACGGTGACAACTGATGGCGGCTTGCAAAGGGGAGAAAATTAGTCTTTTGTGAGCAGCCCTGAGAGCACTGAGCGAGAACCATCCTTTTACAAGGGAG
>VWYP01033511.1:35282-54008 GCA_013400435.1 Pycnonotus jocosus
AAAAAAAAAAAGGAAGAATTTGCTGGAGGAGAATTTATAGAGATGTACTTTATACACCCAGTCCATAATACAGATGAATAGCTCGAGATGTTTACGATATATTTAAGTACACTCATGGGACCCATCCTGACTTGATTCTGTAATATCAATTTTGTTATATATTTGCTGTGGGGAAGATGTTAATAGGCTGTTAAAACAGTCACTAGGAAGAAGAAAAAAAAAAATTTGAATCAGCCTCATAAATCCTAAAGCATCTGATTTCAGTTTTATGTTTATTTCTTTCACTAGGATATCGAAAAGAAGAGTTAGATTCCCAGTAAATCTTTTATAGGTTACACTGGTTTATAGTCTTAAAATGATGGCACTCTGTAGTTAATTTTGCTGCTTGGAAAAAAAAAAAAAAAAAGGCAAAATTACCCCTATATCACATCTTCAGCTCAACTGCACATTCTGCACCCGCTGCTCTTTAAGGAATCATAACTTCAAGCCAGGATTTTCATTTCCCTCCCTCTTTCAGGTTTTTTTGAGGAAAGCACTTGATGATTCTGAAGCAGGTTATTATTTAGGAGAGGAGATCAGGCTGAGGGTGGATTGCCCTGCCCAGGTCAGCAGCAACAGCACTTTGACATCATTTTTACCCTGATCACAGGGACAGGAACAGCCCTGGAACAGCAAAACTACACCAAGCCAAACCTGCCATAAACCAGGCAACAACAACCTGCTCCATCCTTTCCCCTCTGAAGTCCCCAAATCTCCCAAAACCTCTCAAAACCTCCCTTAAAAATTACCCAAAACTCTCTCAGGAACCTCCAAAACTCCTCAAATTTTGGGCACAAATTCAGGGTGCTCCCCCCAAATTCAGGGTGTTTTTCCCTCCTCCAAAATCCCCCTGCAAACCCATCTGTGCAAGGCAAACACAACAGAACCTCAGGAAAACTGAGTTTTGTTCATTTGTGTGAGGTTGAAGGGTTGGGTTTGAGCTCAGGTGGTTGGGGTCAAGATGAAGGAAGTGGAAGGAAATACTGTAAGTGCACATTGCAGGTTAAAATGTTCACAAAATAAATGACAGAGAAGGCTTTTGGCCACGCTGTTTCTTTTTTTTTTTTTAATTATTTCAGGGCGTTTTTTGTAGGAATTCTTACAGATAACACCTGACACCACACACATGGCACATTTTAAATCCCAGGTTGAGCAATGGAAGCATCCCTTGGGGTGAGACCTCCACTCATCACCCCAGATTTAATGTGCCATTCTCCCCCTTCTCTGAACACCCCTCTAGGAAATCTGATGGATTTAATTTCTCAATTGTGAGACCACATCATGCAATGCAAACTCAGGAGAGCTTTGCAAAGCCTTCAAGCTCAGAGATGGCCTCACAGCCCTCTGCTCCCTATGGCAGACAAATGACAATAAAAGGGAGAAACCAAAGCAATTCCACAGCCACATGCCAATAAAACTGACCGAATCTGGAAGCAGCCCTGAATAAGAGCTAAGTGCTTCTAAAAGAGAAGGGAATTTGCCATCAGGCACACTCCTTGTGGCCCAGTCTCTCCTGGGGTACCAGCTCTCTGTTGGTGGAGAGAAACTGTCACTTTCCAAAGCAAAAACCTCTCCAACATCTCCTTTCCCAGCTCCAAAAGCACCTCAGAGCACGTTTAATAAGCTTGTTTGGTGCCTGGGTTAATGGAAGGAACTGGGCTGCAAGAAGGTAACTCCAGGTAAAGGTGGTAAACACCTAAAGATGAAATTCTCTTGCCTTTGCTTCCTTCTAACACAGAGCTCTGCAAAGCTGCATTTTCTCCATTTCCCTGCCAAGGCTCCTCCTCTCCTGCCTCATCCCAAAGCAGCAGCTCCAGCTCTTTGGCCAAAAGGATGCTGAGGGCACTGCTGCATTCTCTACATATTTTAGTTCATTCTGCCTCACACTGAGCTCTGGCTGTCGCTCTCTAGGGATAACAAATTCAAATTCTGATTCTCATTTCCTCACACAATTTAGCTGGCTGGTTTGGGGTTTTCCTTGAACAGCTTTTCAGCAGCCCTGTTTCCTTTCCCAGTCCCACAGGAAGGTTGTGCCACCACCCTCAGTGCCTGGAGTAATGCCTGGCTGCTCTGTGTGCAAGATCCTTGGGCTGGGCACTTGTGTCTTCCAAATTCTTGCTCTTTTGGAAGGCTCCACTCTGAAGAAATTACTGGGAAAATTATTGGGAAAACCTTCTCTCCTGAACACCAAACTGCTTGGGCTACCACTCTAAAGAGAGATATAAATAATTTTTGACAAGTTCATTCCTGGAACAGATATTCTATTCCTACTTCTCTCATTTTGCATCAGGGGTAGTATTGAGTTAATTCCTGAGTTAGTTAAACTGATGACTGAGTTAGTTAGAAGAAGCACAGTCTCCCCAAATTCAGGTTGTTCCCTGTCTCCCATCACAGGAAAACACCCAATTTGGTCGAAATCGATGTTTATTTCTAGGGAAATCAACAACAACTTCAGAGCCATCAAGGCCCTGATGCAGTATTCATTATTCATAAGCATTCAGGTCAGCAGTGACAGCAGAGAACACCACCTCCTTTGAAGCTCCCACCCTTCAGCCCCCCAAGCCAATATAAAAATCTCATTTAGCAGCGTTTGGCTGTGTGATGAACTGGGGGGACTCGTCTAAGCATGATTTATGAATTCCATCATGCTTTTATCAACTGCCTATACTCTTAGATCTTGTGACTCTCTGACTACCTTTTATTGTACTGGGCCTCATGGATCTTATGCTAAGGACACCAGAAAATGGGTTTGGTCCATCAGCTCTTAAATAATTGATAGTTAAGGACTGCAAGATGCTGAACAGATCTGTCTGGGGAGAACAAACGACCTATGGCACTCAAGAAAAAACAGTTTTCTCCAATTTCCTTGCAGAGCCCTGGGATTTGAGAGGTTGTGCTTTAGCCAGAAGCAAAACAAACATGAGATATTAGCGAGGGTTCTAAAAACACAGAGTCTGAGTCACTCGCTGAAGGGACTGGGAAACAAATCCACTCAGCAAAGAGAGTTTTTGGTTCTCAGCTCTAACTCAGAGCAAAGCTGGGCTTCATCCATACCAGCTCCAGCCGAACCCTCCCACATCACTTTCATCAGCAAATCAGAAGTGAAAAAGTGGTTTAAGCATGAAGGCAGAGCAGCAAAACCCCCCATAATAATTAGAAAACTCAATCTGACCACCTGCAATCAAGGATTCTGCTCATCTTTCATTTCCAAACCTGTCAGAGATGCAGTCAAAGCAAGGCCAGAAAGGTTCAGCCACTACAAGTGACAGAGGGTGAAAGGGCTTTAAAAACTGCTGGAGTGCGGTTCTGCCGGACTGGCTGTGTGAGAGGACTTCCATGCTTAAATAAACAAAGAATATTTCCTTGCTGACAATTCATACAGGATTTTATGTTCCTAACAAGATTTCCGAGCCCTCCAGTCAGCTCGTGGAAGAGACTGAGCTGACAGTACAAAGGCAGCAGCAGAAAAAACAGAGCATAAATGATAAAACAGAGCTTGAAGCAGTGGATGGGTTTGGCACAAGCATCTCCTTTGTGAGGGAACGTTCTTCTGTGTAAACTTAGCCAAGAGCCTTTTCATTTCAGCAAAACAGGCCCATCTCTAACATCTCTATTTCCTCCTCTCTAATGGGATCGTTTTGCCTCTCAAAACAACAACAAAAATTTCACTTCTTACGGTTCAACTGATTCCAAAAATGTAATTTTGTTTTGTAAACAGGAGGATTTGTCATGCTACAGGAAAATCAGGAATCCTGAGGTTTACTGGGGTTCTGTGTAAGCTTTGCAGACACAAGAGAGACTCAAAGATGTGATCCCAAGAAAAACATTCACAGTGGAGGAATTCCCTCTGATCTCAACCCCACACAGAGAAGACAAAGGGTTTTTCTGAGACTCCCAAGACCTAAAATTGTGCTTGGTGAGAGAACAGAAGAGTTGAACTTCTTGGACACTTCTTGAGATGGACACTTCTGTCCACCAGGGAAACGTGTTCCCACTGCAGAGAGGTTGGATTCCTCACTGCCATGTCAGAGAATCCTGGAATCCCAGAATCCCAGAATGGTTTGGGTTGGGAGAAATATTAAAATGCCACCCCTGCCATGGCAAGGACACCTCCCACTGTCCCAGGGAAGTTCCAATGTCCAACCTGGCCTGGGACACTGCCAGGAATGGAACAGCCACAGCTGCTCTGCTGGAAGTGTTGTAGCACAAAAGTTCATCTACTTTCACAGATTTCTTACCCTGTTCTGTCTGAACACTGCAAATATTCCAAGAAAAAGCCAAAACAAACAGGGCTGGGCCTTGCTATCCAAGCTGATAACCTGAGCAAAACAAAACATTTGAAATCTGTAATTCTGGCAGGGTTTCTCAGATCTGCTGCAGCATTCCCATGGGAAGGCTGTAGGCAAGACAGAACTGCGTTTGTATTTATAATTGTGTCTTGTGTAACAGATAAACAAGAAAAGTCCACCCAAAAAATAAACCCTATTTTCTTCTAGGAGCATGTTAACAACTAAAACAGTTTCTACTTCGTGAGGAAAACAGCTAAGAGCTGTTATTTAAATAATCTCAGAAGTAGAAGCTTTGGAGTGGGTTAAACTCTGCAAGATTATTAAAAAAACCCAAGTTCTCTCAAGACAAGACTCTAAAACAATTCCTGCAAGCACCTTTTAGATAATTTTACGAGTTCCACAACAAGATTAATTTAGGATGTTTATTTTTAACTGTTCCTCTGTGTAGCAAAATTCAGATGATGAAATGCTGGAAAACTAAATATGAATAGCAAATAACGATTGGGAAAGGACATAAAGACGCATTGAATAGTGAGAGAACATTTAAAAATAGTAAGTTAAGACAGACATCTGCACAAAACTCTGTGCAGGGTGACACCAGCTGCCACTAGAAAGGGTGAGATAATCTGAAGTTATTTATGCTCCATAAAATGATTGCTATTTGGAGACAATTTTAGGGTAAATATATGCCAATGTTAGTTTGCAGTGACTTTGTTTTGGTTGTGTCAGACAATTCCTGAGGATGTAAAAGTCTGCTAGAAACATCCCTGCTCCTGAGCTGCTGCTGAATACCTGAGCTGAGACTCAGGGGGCAAATGGGATCTGTCAGAACTAAAAAATAGCTCTTCCTAAGAGAAGCAGGAATAGCTGAATACAATGATGAACCACTGACGAATTTGATCATCCTGTTTCAGTGTCATTGGGATATGATTGACTCACGGACTCCTACAGAACTTACAACAGAGGACTCACATCTCAGGCAGAGCTGTGGGTGAGTTCAGCACTTATTTACCCCAAGGGGTGATTTTACTACCGAGTTCCAACAGCAGTTAGCCCAGCAGAGCAAGTTTCCCCTTTTAACCAAGATCCCACGACAGCAATTAGTAAATAACCCATCCTTTCACACCCAAACGTGAGCAGACCACCGAGGTCACTGCACAGATCTCTGCTTTTCCTCTCAATTTGAGCAATTATGAAAGCAAGCACAGGCAGGGATGTTCTGGCCTGTGGAAAGCGAGTGGAGTTTTGATCCTGACTTGCAGCCCGCCGCAGATGCGCGTACAGAGCTCTCTGCCCGGCGGCACAAAGGGAAGCAAACAGTGCCCGGCTCTGCTCTGCAGATGAGAGCAGCTCTGGCTGCCCAGCTGGGCTTTTCTTCAGCCTGGGAACGCAGGCTCTGCCCTAATGAGAGCAGCTATGGGCACAGACAAAGCAGCTCCTCTTCAGCAGGGCCCAGCTCGGATGTGGTTGTGTGGTTTTTGTGGCTCTGTGGTTTCTGTGGCTGTGTGGTTCTTGTGGCTGTGTGGGTTTTGTGGCTGTGGGTTTTGTCACTGTGTGGTTTTTGTGGCTCTGTGTTTTTGTGGCTGTGGGTTTTGCGGCTGTGTAGGTTTTGTGGCTGTGGGTTTTGTCACTGTGTGGTTTTTGTGGCTCTGTGGGTTTTTGTAGGTCTGTGGGTTTTGTTGCTGTGTGGTTTTTTTTGTGGCTGTAGGTTTTGTCGCTGTGTATTTTTTTGGCTGTGTGTTTTTTTTGTGGCTGTGTGGTTTTTGTGGCTGTCATTTTGTGGCTGTTGTTTTGTGGCTGTGGTTTTTGTGCCTGTAACTCATGCCCAGCAGGCTGGTTCTGTTCGAGTCACAGAGCTGGCAATCAGCTCCCTGCTGTGATTTGGGTTGAGAGCTGAGTCTAAAAAGGAAAGCACTTATATATTACAAGTACGTCCTAAATCTGTTCAGCAGGGCTGACAGATCACATTAAAACATGTGCCCTCAAGCTCTGGGTGACATGGCAAGTGACTTGTGAGACATGATACCACTATTGACCTTTGAACTGGACAATTCATAAGAGAAGAAACCTTTTTTTTGCCTGGCACATGAGCTAAACCAAATGGGGAAAAGGCTCCACGCTGACATCATAAGGGAAGTTGTCTGTAAAGCTAAAAGTTCAAATTAATAGCAGGGAAGTCCCACAAAATATAAACCCAAATTATATCATTCTTTTGTTGCTTGAGATTTTGATTTCTGTGTATCCCACACAGATGAACAGCAGTGACTGATCCTGGTGCTGGAGCAATTTTCACACATAAACACTCTCAGCTCTCACTGAGTTCCCAGCACTCACAGAACACACATGTCAATGCCACGGGATTTTTCTCATGGAATGGTCAATGCTGGTTTGAAGGAATCCTCCAAAAGAAAACACTGTTTGTGACATATGAGTTTTGTTCACTACAATGAATATTCAGTGTTAATTAAAGAAAGAAGAGTCAGGAAGGAACTCTTGAAAAGTTCTTATCCTGCAGGTGAACTTCTTCCTGGTGAACTTTTTAGTGCTGAATTTGATGATCTTAAAGTCCTTTTCCAACCACATCAATTCCATGATTCCAGCCCCTCATTGCTCTTTTGGGGTAATACTGCACAGAAAAAGCAAACACAATATTTACCACAATAAGCAATTTCATGGACCTCTTCATTCTTTCCACTTCTAATGCACCAAGGGCTGGGTTTTAATTCACATTTCTCCACTAATTGAGGCAAACCATCTGCCTGGAAATCTGCCTTGGATGAGGGCACAGCTCTCTGGCTGTGAGAGGAGCCTGGTGGCCTGACCACCTCCTCCAGGACCTTCCCCAGCCCTGCTCATGATCTGCCTCTCCCTGGAGAAGAGAGGAGCCAGAGCAGAGCACAGACAGATGGCACATTCACCCTGGCCAGAGCTGGAATTCCAACACCAGGAGCAGGGGAAGGGACATGGAGCAGGTCCAGAGACGTTCCAAGAGGCACCAGCAGGACCAGCAGCGTCAGCTGACAAATGGCCTTTGGATTAATCACTTCACAAAACAGAACTGGGATCTTGTTCTGTGTCCAAGCAAACAGGGAGGTGTTTGCAGAGAAATGCTTGAGGACAAAGAGTTCAATTTCAGCTCATTTTGAAGCTCACAACACCAAACACTGGGCAATTATCTCTGATCACATCGCAGCCCTATGCCCAAAACCAGAACCCAAGTGATTAAATGATGCTGGACTTGCTTCTGTCTCCGTTCTCACTGAGGTGAAGTGGGAAGAGCAGCACTGAGTTTCATCAGTGAGACACCAATAAGGCATGTTCAGAACCAAGTGGCTGATTCAGGGTGTGTTTGGAAGGCTGTGCACACTGATCCTGCTCAGTCCCATTTTCAGCAGCAGTGAACTGGGACATACCCACTGAAATCAAGATATTCTGCCCAGCTGAGCCCATGGCCTGCATCCTCAGAAAACACTGATTAGAGACCAGAGTCTGAGAAGTTAATCACACTTTGCTCTAGGGGGAAGCTATAGTCCTGTCAAATTCTCTGTCTGCAGTGGTTTTTTTAGACCATTTTGAAATTTCTGTCTCAGTTTTCCTGTTTTGTTTTGTTTTTTGTTTTTTGTTTTTTTTTTTTAACATAGTTTGTGAGCCTCTTGCCGATTTTTTTTCTGCCCGCAGAGCCAGAAAAAGAAAAGGATTGCAGCGAGACTTCTCTCAGATTGGTCTTCCCCGGATTTAAAAGCCTTCAGGAAACATTTGAGGTAATCCAGAAAGATTGAAGAGTACAGATGTACCTCCCAGGATGCGAGGACTAATGCATGTAATAACTGTATTTCTTTAAAATGACTTTCTCAGGCACAGTTAAAGGCATAGATGTAACTAAGGGATTGGACTCAGGCCAGCTTGTAATGGCTCTGCTGTTTATCTTTTTTTTTTTTTTTTTTTTTCCCCCTCAGCAGAAAGAGCAGAACAAGCATTTTACTAAGAGATTTAAGGTTTGCTTTCACTCCCTCTTTTACTCAGCCCTCCTGCCCTAAACATTGCTGGGTCACACAAATCAAAGGCTGAATTGCCTGAACCACAGCAGAACCAGAAAACCCACTGCTCCAGCTATTTTTACTTTCTCTGTCTGCTGGAAGAAAGGCAAGACAGATAAGACAAAGTGTTCATCAATATTTTAGTATTAATTTATCAGAGTAGAAGGAGTAAAAAATGGTAGGTTATGCAGAGTGCAATTTAGCAGTGGCCACTGTGTCACCAAGGTGACTGAGCTTTGTCTTTTACAGAAATTATTTTCTTAACATTTTTATCAAGAGACAAGGGAGCAGACCCTGAAAAAAATGGGGATTTAGGGTTTTTTTTTCACTGTTTTTCATATAAACACAGCTCTTGCTGCTTATCCCACCTCTGCTGTGCTTGCCTGTACTCATAACTACGGCATTAAAGGCTGCCCTAAAACCCCTTTTCAGTCCTTATTAAACCCACAAGGAGTAAAATTTCTCCTTAGATGGCTCATCCAAACAATGAAATACCTACACAGAGCTCAGAGGAAAGTTGGGAACTCTGTGATGGATGTTTAAAATCGTTCAAGGATGACATCACCTCCCTCTGCCCCAACCCTCATGCAAAGCACCTTTTACATCCCAGGAAAGGATGGAACAGGGTGAAAAAAACAGCTGTGTGGCTTTTGCGCCTCTGGATTTTATCCACTTCTCGTTTTCAGGGCTTTTCCAGCCAGCAACCTGCAATACCAACCTTTAGAACATTAATTTACATGGTATTTTAGATAGATATTTCAGAAGCATGGCTAAACAGCCTCAAATGCCAAGCACAGAAGTGATTCAACGCTGGTTTTCCTGTTATTCTCATCCCAGTCTCCACTAGGACAGTACAGCAGCAGTCCCTGAGCCCTGGATAAGAGGACAGACTTTTTTTTCCTCCCACTCTCTTTATCCATGTGATCCCAGCTTATTTCCCAGTGCCTGCCCCCGAGTTAAATCCTGCTTTTTGAAATCCAGCCTCTTCCCATCATCTCCCAAAGTAATTGTCCAGGTAAACCACAGGAAAGGCAGGTGAATTTTGTGGAAACCATCACCTGCAAAGCCCTTTTTTCAGGTGCTCTCTCCAACCCTGGCCATTTGCTCAGCGTGTCCTGTGGCACTGGACACTCACAGCCCACTCCTGACCAGAAAATCGGGCAAAGAATTCAGATTTATGCAGTGCAACGCTAACCAGCTTCACAGCAAAGCTTGCACGGAGCAAATGAAGATGAAAACTCTCCTCTGTTCCTGCCAAAATCTCTGGCAAACAAAACAAGCCCGTAATAGAATCCTGCTTATAAAAATGCTTCAGGGTGCCCGTGTTCCAGAGCTGGGAGCAGGATAAATGAAGGAGTGGATGCCTGGGACAAAACCCTGTGGGATACCTGAGCCAAGCCAACAGGTGGAGAAATTGAAAACAAATTGATAGCCTTGGGAGAGGAAATATTAGAAGCAGGCAATTCTAGTGCCAGAGTGTCTGTGATGAAAGGCAGGCAGAGCCAGCAGTGATTTGCATCGATGCAGCAGCAGGAGTGGAGTGTGTCAGGTGATATCCCAGAGCTTTTCACAGCGCTGGAACAGCACAGCAACAGCTGAAGGTAAAGAGGGGGAAAAAAACCCCAACCGGCATCAAAATCCACACCCAAACCATCAAAGCTGGGGTGTGTTTGAGAGCAGGAGAGAGAGGGTTTGTCATGTGGGGGCAGCTGGTTTGGGGTCAGCCCCTGTGGTGCTCTGAGGAACTCAGTGAATCCAGCTGTTGCCTGGAAATCCAGCTGTTTCCTGGAAATCCATCTGTTTCCTGGAAATCCAGCCTTGCCCAATGGTTCTGTTCTCCAGCACAAACTGATGAAGCCAAGGGAGCAGAGCCCTGGTTGCACAGGCTGTCCCTTCTCCCTGTTCCCATTATTTTACTCCTGCACTCTCCCAGCCTGCATGGCTATCCCAGCTCCACCCCTGGCTCAGTGCAGCAGAAAGGGATAGAAACCATTCATTTTCATTTTTATTCCCTATTTCCTGATGCAAACAGGCACTTGGGCCACTCTGCCTCCCCTTGAAAGCTACACCTGATGGATTGATTCTGCAGAATCAACCAATAATTGCTTTAAATTGTGACCTTTGGTTGAATGCACCTTTCCTGGGACAAATCTATAATTAACTGCAGCTCCAGCCCCTCTGCCAGCTCCATGCTGTTCTCTCTCAGTGGTAAGTGCATCACTAAGGTTCAGAAAATGCCACACTCCATAACTGGCTGCTCAAGGGTCTATTACATCACAGAAAAGTGAGCCCATGACCAAATTTCCACAAGTTTTCCATTTTTCCCTGGGCCTGGGTGTGGAATGCTCAGCTCTGAGCTCCATCCCTTGAAGGGGAGGGTGGGACTGCGGTAGGAATGGGGGGAAATGGGGTAAGAATGCTCCAGTTCAAGGCACAGAGAATCACTAAAGTTGGAAAAGAACTCCAAGATCATCAAATCCAGCCCCCAGCCATCCCTCCTAGGGAGTCAGGAGCTTGGCACAGAAAACACAGAGGCAAAGTTTCCCCAGGAAAATCCTCCTCACAGATGTACTCTGAGGGCTTCGTATTCTGCGAGCAGCTACCCAATGGAAAACGCCAGAGAAGCACTCTCTGTAATTACAATTTCACCACTTGAAAAGCTTGGCTGTGTCATAGCAGTGGCTCGATTAAGTTGAAATGCAGGGCTGCTCCTGATGGTGCAAGGCTTGTGAGCAATATCATAAACCATTTGCCAGGCTGCTGGAAACACGCTGATTACGGGCACAAAGCACACTCTGCTCTCCTCCTGAGCACTGAGGCTCCACACATTCACTTCTGTGGGGAACCAGGACAGCTCCTGCCTTTTTTAATAAAACCTGGTGTCATTTATGCTGCACGTGAAAAGGGCTCTGCTCCGGGAGGTGCAGGAAGAGGTGCTTTGGGGAGTTTATTTCCCACGAAAAAACATCTCAGGCGGAACTGCCACAGCTTCCCCTGACTGCTGGGGAAGTCAAGGCACCTTGTGGGACAACAGAGACGCAAAATGAGGGAGCCAAGAAGCTCCTGGAGTCCTGCTGATTAATTAGAAAGGCTTGGGATTCAAATAATTCTGCAGGAAACTGGACTGCAGACAAGAACAGGCAACTTCTGCAAGGATTTCAAGATCCTCTGCAGCTGCATGCAGGAGAGCAGGCAAGGAGCAGACAAGAATTTCTGGATGAAAATCTGAATGCGAGAGCAGTCAGCTCATCTGAGACAGTGAATCAGGACACGGGAATGATTTAGGAATCACTCCTCGTGTTACAGAGCTCCTGTGGAAGGATCAGATTCACCCTTTGTTGCTCGAGAAGCACAAGCCAAAGACAACAGAAAGGAGGAAGCTGCTCTCTGCTCTGCTCTCATCCATCTGCTTGCCCATGGAAGTAGAGATGGCTTCCCTGTCTTCTGAGCAAGACAGAAAACACCAGTCAGCTGCTTTTGTCAAAGATCAGATCCAGAAAAAGGAATCTGAAATATTTTTTAGTGGCTCTTTTTCCAGGATGGAGTAGCTACACACCCATAAAAAGTTAGAGGCTTTGACTGAAGAATGTTTGCATCATAAATAAGGATGGTTCCCTCATTGTGAAGAGTGTAAAAATAAGCAAATACAGAGATTTTCAGAGTAGGGCTTGAAGAAAATGTTATCTCTGGCTGATTTCTTGAGGCACACTCATTTTATTTGCATTATTTGCCATGCTGTGTAGCCCTGATGATCAGCCATTACCACTGGACTTAGACTCAAAACATTGTGAATTTATACTTGGCATAAAATAACAACAGTTACATGTGCTGTACAGCCAGTGCCAACAATCTCAGGGCTCTGAATCTGTCCTTCACAAGGACAGCTGAAGGTTTTATGTTAAATATTCCCTAACCCTAAATGAGAGCAGCGAGTGCCACTCGGTGATGCCCCAAAGCCAAAATTCGATCAAGATCTGCTTCACTTTGTGCCCAAATGTTAACCCAGCGTCAGACAAAGCTGTGCACAGCAGAGCCACCAGCTCTGACAGCTCAGGGCAGCCTCTGCAGGCAGTTCCTGGCAGGCAGGACCCTGCACAAGATCTGCTGGTGCAGCTCGGTTTGGCGTTGGCGTTACCCTTGACAAGATAAATCAGATTAAAATGTGCAAGTAGCCACTGGGTCTGGGGTTTGCTGAGAGTAAGAGAGTTCTGAACAAGCTCATTTTGGCCACTCAGCTGGACAAGGGACCCTGGGGGAGCATAAGTCCACATTAAGCTGTTGTAAGGAGATATAAATCTCCTCTGACTGCATGGCCACTGGCTATTAAGTGGCTCCATAATAAATGTTAATCATTCCCGACCCGATGGAGGATTAAGAGAGTCAGGAGTTACTTTTGTGTTTGAAGTTGGGGAAGGCTGAAAATGCCCTGACATCGATCTGTGCAGGAGCCAAGTGGGTGCTGGGCTTTGAGGCAGGAGTCACTCAGCAGCTGCTGAGATTCCGAGGATTCCTAAACCCTCCCTGAAACACATTCCTCAGTTTTCCACATTCCAGCATCATGGGTGATACTCTACCTCTGTTTACAGATTTGTTTTTTGTGTGGTTCAGCACTGGAAAGCTCCCTTTAAGGCATGTTAGGAGCTTTTTCAGGGACAAAGTTGTAGGAGAAATATGAGACAGGGGTGATTTAATGCCCTTCAAACATTAGATTCCATTCATTAGATTCCATTCATTAGATTCCATTCATACTGCTTCCTTTTGCTAATTATCCCCAAGTTTTATGAAGCAGCAAGTGGCTGAGCACAAAAACAAACAAACAAACAAACAAATCATCCTCCTGGTCTGTTAGATTTATCAAAATATGCAGTGAAGGTGAAGTTTTCATTCACTTCATTATTTTCCTGGTTTATGGAGTGTAATCTCTCAGCCCCCTCTTTGGGTAGGATTTTATATTTCTGCAGTGACAATCACCCAAAGTCTGGGACTCCCCAAAAACCCCCTTCCACCAGGGATCAGCAATTCTGCTGTTCTTGCTTGGTTTCTCCATTTCAAGCCTTTATTCAGTGTGCCCAAAAGGAAGTGGGATGTTAATGTGAGCCATGTATTTATAACCACTTTGCTTCAGCTTGTAAGTGACAAATACTCCTTGTTTCTAACATTCCCTCGAGCCTTCTGTGGAGTGTGATTTCTTATTTTACATGTAAAAACCTCAATCTCTGTTCTTCTACAGCTCCCAATGAATCTCTCTAAGTTATACACAGACATGAGCACATGTAAAATTGCCAGTCCAAAGCTGGAGGCAAAAAAAAAAATAGATTTATTGATAAATGATGCTAACTAGATTTGACAGTTGACCAATCTTGTTAAAACAATCAGAATATCTGATACCATTGAACCTAATAAAGATGAAATATCCAGGATTGTAAATTATACCATGCAGCCCAAGATTTATCTTCAACATAATGGCACTGAGCTAAGCTGCCTTTATCAGCTCTAAGCACGGTCTTGTGTCCAAACCAACAGCTATTGCAAACACATTTAAAGGCTAAAAATTAATTTAAATTGCATGAACTCATATTTTTATGAATTCTGGAATGTTGCAGCATTGAAAAACAAAATAGGTTGGAGTCATTCAGGAATCCAGAATCTTACTTTTTTTACTAAGATTCTGTGTCTCAAAAAACCCTGAGAAGAATCCATGAAGAAACAGATTTCTGTTATACAGGACCACATGGATATGAAGAGAATTCCCACTTCCTGCTAAAATTCCTGGGGAGTTTATTTGTTTTATTAGGGGGGAAAAGGTTTGTACCAGCAGAACCAGGCAATACCTCAAGGAAAGAGAAAGCAACTCTTTAATTCTGCATTCCTGGCAATGTCTGCAAGGAATGCAGGGAATAATGAAAGGTCCTGGTGGTAAAACTCCTGAGGCAGCAGGCAAAGATCCCTCAAAACTCAACCATTTGAGGACCAACTTCCCTGTGTGCCTCACAGAGCATTCCATACATTGATTCCTCTGAAACAGAGAGGAAAACCCAGACCTGGAACAACAGGAACGGGACAGAATCATAAAAATCTGCCCAGACCTGGATGGAAATCACAAGGGCTGAGCTGAACATTGGACAGGGGCCACTGGAAGGAGAGTCCAGAGATCTGAGGACAAACTTCCCAGGGCAGGATGAGCTTGGAATGAGGAAGTCTGGAAAAGCTGAGTGAGTGGCAAGGACCCACCAAGCAGCAGAGAGGTTTCTGCAGACCCTGCTCAGCTCTGCTCTCTCCACACCAGCTCTCAGTTCTGCTTTCCTTTCTCCACAATTTCCTTTTAGAGGATGAATTTGCAGGGAATGAAGGCCATTGTTTTACTGGAATCTCGGAGTGGCTGCTGTTTATCCCTTGCAGAAGTGATAATCCTGTCTTCGTCACCAGCACCGTTCTGCCACAAGCCAATGCAATGCCACAAATGAAATTATGACAAACATCTGGATCCAATGAATCCCCACGGAACAAAGGCCCTGTTCTCATGCAGATCAGTCCAGTAATAAAAATTAAGAAAACCCCATAAATCCTCTGGAAATGCACTGTAATGGATGAGCACAATTCCCTCTGGATAAAGGGAATTGTCATTGCGTGTTCCCATGCCACATCAGCCAGGAGATTTCAAAAGAACAGATCTATTTTCATTGAAAAGTATCCATTTTAAATGAATTTAAGCCTTTTATTTGTGACTGCTGCCAAAGGCTTTGTGTCCTATGACAGCCATGTCCACTGAGCTTGACCAATTTGCATATAAAACTAATTGAAAAGAAAACATTTGGGGGGTTTTGTAAAAAAATAATAATTATCATCTTTAAAAATTACCTTGGAATAGAAACATTCTGATGAAAACCCAGAATGTGAATATTAAGAATTTTTTTTTTGTGATTTCTACTAAACATATATCCCTAAAATAAACCATACTTTTGTATTTTTAAGAAGGATTAAGGAACGTTTCCTTGGTATTTTCAGGGTGATTAATATGAAAGGGAATGGAAAGAGTTCCACAGTCTCACCATCCTCACAGGGAAGAATTTCTTCCTAATATCCCACCTAAATCTGCTCATCATGTTCATCATTAAGGAATGCACATCTCCATAGTTTTCCAAAATTTTCAGCAGATCGGAGACAAACACAGCACACAGGCCATGAAAACCCAAGGGTTTTTGGGGAGAGCTTTGCACTGGAGTCCTTGTGATCAAACAAACCTGAATTTTCCACTTATTGGAACGCTCACAATGGAATCACAGAACCACTTAGAGTGGAAAAGACCTTCAAGATCATTGAGTCCAACCACTGCCAAGCCCCCATCAAACCACGTCCCCAAATGTCACATCCTCACATCCAAACACCCAGCCTGGGGTGGTGGAACAACCCAAATCCACAGTTTGGAAATCCAATTTCTCTCCAAAAAAGGCTGAGTGTAAATCAATCATCGGTGCAGTGAGTTTCCAAGCTTGTATTCAGCACCCACCAGCCTGCAAGAACATCTGAGGGAGCAGAGTCCCTCCAAGATGTGCCAGTTCCCAGCCTGAACGTGCACATGGAAGAACAGAAACATTTAGGGTGGAAAAAACCTCAAGATCATGGAGCCCAACTACTGCCAAGACCCNTCCAACCCCTGCCAAGCCCCCCATCAAACCACGTCCCCAAATGTCACATCCCCACATCTAAACACCCAGCCTGGGGTTGTGGAACAACCCAAATCCACAGTTTGTCCAATCTCCAGTAGAAAAAGGCTGACTGTAAAACAATCATCGGTGCAGCGAGATTCCAAGCTTGTATTCAGCACCCAGCAGCCTGCAAGAACATCTGAGGGAGCAGAGTCCCTCCAAGATGTGCCAGTTCCCAGCCTGAATGTGCACATGGAATCACAGAAACATTTAGGGTGGAAAAAACCTCAAGATCATGGAGCCCAACTACTGCCAAGACCCCCATCAAACCACATCCCCAAATGTCACATCCCCACATCTTCTAAACACCCAGCCTGGGGTTGTGGAACAACCCAAATCCACAGTTTGAAAATCCAATTTCTCTCCAAAAAAGGCTGAGTGTAAATAGATCATCAGTGCAGCGAGTTCCCAAGCTTGTATTCAGCACCCAGCAGCCTGCAAGAACATCTGAGGGAGCAGAGTCCTTCCTAATCAGCTCGCCCTGGAATTTGCTCACAACAACGTTCTCTTTTCTCACTTTGACAATTCTCATTAAGGGCCTGCCTCCCCTGCACCTCCACGTGGACAGGCTGATGTGAGCTGCATGCTGATCCACACAGGGACAGCTCCCTGCAGGCTGCAGCGTTGAAATCCAGCCAAACCTTCGTGGAAGAGCATTTCAAGAACCTTTAAGGAGCAAGTGAGAGCTGCAGAGAGAGTTAGGATGGACTCAGGAATGTGGGAACAGCATCCTGCAATCCCCATTTCCATCTGCTTTAAATTTGCCTTTTCCAGGCAAAAATTTCAGCATGAAAAAGGAAATTTTGAGGTATTCTTTTCTTAATATCCACCTTTACTAATCCCACTAATACTCAGTACCTAAATACCAGCTGTTCTCAAAAGATTCCACAAATCCCAGAGGTCCAAGTGTGACTTCAGAGGTTAAGTCAGGAAAACCAGGCACACAGCAGCTGCTGCTTTATGCTGACTGGGAAGCTGGCCACAATTCAAAGTTCTCAGTAAGCAAGTCTGAGTTTGGGGTATTTCTCTGCAGAGAACAGTTATTTGTCAGAACAGAGCTCTGATGAATGAAACCATAAAGGAAGAATAGTAGCTCTGGAAGATGAGGAGCTGGTTCAATCAAACATTTTCATTGACTAAACATCTTTTTAATGAAGAAGAGCAATTAAGTGTTATTCTGACCTGCTCTGCCTTTTTTTTTTTTTTAATGGCTAATATATTTTATCGATAATTTAGTTTTCTTTTTAAATGCATGTGAAATCTGCATTTTCCATTTTGGTGACGCTCAAGGCAGCACATAGATCTGACAGTTCTTGATTTGACAGAAAATACTGTTTTCTCAAGACCAACATGCCCACAAACATAGATTGTGTTTGGGAAATCCCTCATCAAAACCGTTCCAAGCAACAACACATCTGTTCTTATTTACAGACATAAAAAGATGCAGCTCCCCATCAACAAGCAGAGTCATTAATTCTGATTTACTCTTTGCAGGCTCTCAAAGTGTTTTAGAGGCCACCTCCTCTCCATTCACACAAACTCTCCCCCCTTCATTGTTTCAAAAAACCTTCAACTCTGGATGGAGAAATACCTTGGCCAAAATCTTCTTGCTGATCTTTTTCACCTCAGTAAGTAAAGATATTGTTTACG
The DNA here is from genome assembly GCA_013400435.1 of Pycnonotus jocosus. NCBI lineage: Eukaryota > Metazoa > Chordata > Aves > Passeriformes > Pycnonotidae > Pycnonotus > Pycnonotus jocosus. The sequence goes on from VWYP01033511.1 coordinate 53,004, forward strand.
CCTTCGAATTCAGTCTGGTTTGCATTTTAAAGTGGTTTTTTTTGTGTACACAATTAATTGAGGGGGGGCAAACCACGGATTAATGGCTCCTCCAATTATGTTACAGCTTTGTGCAACTTGAAAGTGTTCACAGAAGAGCAAAGCAGATTTCACTGCCCAGAGCATTTGCACAGGTTCATCTCCAGCCTTGAATCCAAATGCCAGAAACTCCCTCTGGGTACGAAACATGTGAATACTTTGTCTTTTTAAACAGCTGAGGGAATTTATTTCCATGCTTGGGAGATAATCAGGATATCCCTGGCTCAGAATTTGGATGAGCCATGGCTTTGTGAAGAGCTTGATGGTATTTTTAATGATCACCAATGATCAACGCCTGCTCTGCTTCAAGGCACAGCCCCAAGGAACAGCCACAAGCCCCAGCTGCCCATTCCTGACTGACCCAGCACAACCCCACAGAGATGGAGGAAAAGGTGAAACAGGACAAGCAAAAATCATCAGGGCTGGAAAAACCCTCTATGATTACAGAGTCCAAGGGTGAACCCAGCACCAGCAGCAGGTTCACACTAAACCTTGTCCTCAAGTGGCACAGCCAGGCATTGTTTGAACACTTCCAGGGGTGGGGATGCCACCACTTCCCTGGACAACCTGTGACAGAGCTTGACAACACCTTCCAAGAAGAATTTTTTTCCTGGTATCCAATCTGAACCTCCCTTGGCACAACTCTACTCAGTTTTCTCCTGTCCTGTCACTCAGGAAAAGGCACCCACTGTCACCTCATTCCAACCTCCTGTCAGTGGTCACACACTTGCGGCCTTTTTTTCCCCACCAGTGACACAAAGAATCCATGGTCAGGCAGTTGAAAGTGTTTTAGGAATGCAGACATGCAAAAACCAAACCAGACACCATTAGTGATGGTGACAGAGAAGGAACTACTTTTTTATTTATGTATTTATGCTTTATTATGTATGTATGTTTATGTATTTTATTTATATTTATTTTATTTTT
>VWYP01033513.1:0-13999 GCA_013400435.1 Pycnonotus jocosus
AAACCACTACACTGATTGGTGCCATGATTTAGATACAGAAATTGGTGAACCTGAAACCACTACAGCCCATCACACTTAGAGGTGACTTGGAAAGACAAACACCATCACTCCACACCCCTCTCCCACACATCCACCTCAGCCCCCCCAGCCCTAGCCCTCTCCCAAAGGTCTTGATGCTGTGCAAGTGTTGCTCAGAAGTGACAAAAGCATCCCTATATTATCAACACGGCTTTCACCACAAATCCAAAACATAAGATCAAGAATGAGGGAGGGCTGGGGGGAAGGTGTTTTCAAGATTTTTTTTTCTTCTCACTATTGTAATCTGATTTTGATTGGTGATAGATTCAATTAATTTTCATCAAATCAAATTTGTTTTGCCTGTGATGGTCTCTAGTAAGTGATCTCTCCCTGCCCTTATTTCAACCTACAACCCTATCCTCATATTTTTCTCCCCTGCCCAGGTGAGGAAGGGAGTGATAGAGCAACCTTGGTGGGCACCTGGCATTCAGTCCAGGCCAAACTGCCAGAGATAGACAAACTTACATAATTTTAGAAGAAAATTTGGCACAAAATTAATAAAATGCTGGCACCTTTTTCCCTTTTGGAAAAGTAATTAAATTAAGCAGAAATGGGCATAATATTCACATCCTATTGTGGATCTTATTTTCATGCTAGGAGACCAGTACAATGACCTGGGTGATGAATTAGAAGAAGAATATAATTTCAGGAGCAGAAAAGTAGATTAACTATGCAAGTGCACAGACTATTCTTTCAGATAGAAAGTTGGAGAGATTTATCACAAGTCTTCCCTAGAGAGCAACTAGTGAGAGCTCTACTACAGTAGGACACATGACTCTGCTATCTTGCATGGTTTTAGTTATTTATTTCCTCCATCAGTAATAGGTTTTACTTTGCTCATTCATTAGCATCTTAACTTTAGACTAATATGATAGCACAGGATAATCTGAAATACTCCTTTGTTCAATATCCCAGAGTAGTTTGGTGTCAAGGAGCCTGCATTTTATTACAATAACCAATAAAACTTTAGGAATAGAATTGCATGGGAAATAGGAAGCTCACAAAACATCGTGAAATATTTTGTTCTTATTTTTCAGTTAATAAAACTTAGCATAAATAAAGTCAAAACCCATGAGTATATTTAGATCTTGTGCAACAAATAATGCTGTTTATTTTTTCTTCTTCTCTGTGTTTATCCCTGAAAACCATTAATCTAAGTGTAAATTTGGACTTTAGCTTAAGGCCTGTGGGCCAAGGCTAATATTTAGTCAGACTTTGTATATGTCTTCCAAGAGAAGATGCTACCTGTTATTCCTTGAATGCTCAGCTTTTTCTGGTGTTACTTAGAAACTAACTCTTTGCGCTAAAAATTACTTTTTAAGTTTGATAGTTTGAAATGTGGTTGCATATGAATAGATGACTAATCTGTTATAACAGGTGAAAAGAAAGCTAAATTTTGGGAGTTGTGAAGGGCTTAATTCTTTAGTTAAGCAGCATTTTGTAGACATGGGGAATTGATTGCTTGCTACTGCATTGCATATTTAATACAGCTTTGAATTCACTGCATTTCATTCATACAGTTACATATTATTTGGATATCTTACTCCACAGACTCTTTTTCTCATTTTTTTCTCTTTGAAACATAGGAGCATCTGTTGTTGGAACATTCAAATGCATATTGCCTTGTGAAAGACTGACAGCACAGTTTTTTGTTCAAAGGAAACTTTGATTTGATAGTTAAAGATTAGACAGCAGGTATTTAAAATTTCACTGATATTGATGATCCTCTAATTTTTGAAAGGGTGCACGTGATGATGAGAACAGATACTGAAAGAGCTTTTCTAAGCTAAGCAACATCTGGTACATCCGCTTGGAAAACGACATTTAGTATGAATTGAGGGTTCACAACTCATGTATTTTTTTCAAGGATTCTACTTGAACTCAGCTACATGGCACTGGGACACTAAGAAGGTAGCAGCATGATTTTTAACCAGTAGTCTGAATCTCCCGAATGACTAGTCTAAATGATTGAAGAAAGACAATATTAGAAAAGCAAACTTATAGATATTGCACAGCAATATATGTGTGAAAAATTTCCAAAGGGTTCTGTGGAATCTAGGACCGAGGGTTTTTTTTTATTTTTTCCTTTCTTTATTTTTAAATCCACAAATTTAAAGATTCAAAATATTATTGAGCTGAGGTAGATAAATGCCTGGAACACAAATAACTGATTGAGTAGAGGAGGTTTAATCATATCTTGTGAAAATATAGGAAATAGTTTTATGGTATCTAATATGCTTCTTAGCTTGGTAAATTGGAAGTCACTCACTCTCAGTTTAGATAAGAGTGAGCAGTTAAAACCAAACTCTCAGAAAATAACTTTTACCTCTAGCTGAGTAAAGTGGACATTATTCCTAGGATGTATTATTTTCTATTAGATGGCACTTTATTCATAATGCTCTATATAGAGATAGCTCTTGATGAAAGAGCACAAAATGTGTCTTCATTTGAACTTTATCAATACATTCCAGTACCAGGAATAACTCCAGAGAAATTGTCAGAAGTCTGGATATTCAGTGTAGCTTAAATCAGTGCAGTTCACAAAATCAGCAAAGCTGAAGTGATTTATATAAAAAAAGGCATGTCCCTCACTTCGAAACAACCCATAGTACTGACACATATTTTACTGTCTTTGAGGGCTCTGTGTGCACATGTATGAGTATTTTTTTACTGTTACTTCTGATTATTTGTAAAATGAGTATTTGTCTATATGATGGGTACTTTTTTTTCCCCACTGCTCTCTTCAGAAAATAAAGCTCTTCTTAATTAATAATTTTATTGTGATATCAAACCCACAATTTCTTATTCCATCAAATAATTCCACAGCTATATTGTACCTTGTACAGTGTCAGACATCTTTGTAGAAAAATCAAGCCATTGGTTAGTCATGTGAAAGCTTTTCACAGATTACTCACTTGTTTATGAAAGACTGAAAGATGATTCAACATATTGTAATGGTGTTTGAGTCAGCTGTGAACAAATGCCCCTGAAGGGTGCTAAGACACACCATATGGTGGGAAGTATTTGTCTTTCACATTGGAAACCAAAATTCAGGTGCACTTGGATGAAGGTGGTGGGCTGTATAGTAGCCACTTCCCATCATGGTCTTGTAAGGTTCTGCAATAGGTTGATTATAATATGAGGCTACACATTTCTTACTACCTGCCCCTCCCCCCACACATAAATGTCACCAATTCTTAAAAGTTCCAGTACAACCATTTAAGGGTCAGAGCTATTAATACTAATTAAAAAAAAAAAAAATCCATCTGGGATAATGAAGAATTTCATTGTGCTTATTTTTGTATTTCAAAGCATAATGGCAGATGTTGCTAAGCAGATGGGAGAGGGCTTCTCTAAGAAGTAGTTAGATCCCAGAGCAGAATTTCACAAGCCATTCATTCAGTAACAGTGTCAATTTAAACAATCTTAACCTTTGTTCCTTCCCACTTACTCATATTGTCATGCCACCTACTCAGTTGTGGTGGTAGAATATGTATTCTAAGATGAGAGTCACAGCTGATTTAAAAATAAGACAGTGTTTTTCTATTAAGGTTATTTTTCATCTATGTTGTCTACTAACTCAGGTTCACTGTGTGATACATGCATATTTATAGCTCTACACATGGAGGGATAATGTGGAAATAGGGCACAGATGTGAATTCCAAAGCTGTTTAAACAAATACTGTTTAAATTTAAAAAACTGTTCATGGTACTAAATCTGTAGTGGTGGTACAGATACTTTCAGGCACATTTTTGTTATTAAGATTCAGGCTGTCAGTCATTTAGCAAAATATGGTTAAAGGGGTAATATTGTTACAGCTGCAATGCACCTATGATACATGATCTCCCTTCTGAAACTAGAAAGATGTCTTAAATAACGAAAGAGCATGTTAGAATTTTCTAGCAACCTCAGGTGATCTAATAAAATACATTGTCTGTGACCTTGTCTCAAACATTGATGGTGGAACAGATTTCAATTGGACTGCTGATGGTAGTAATGATGATGCAGCTATGCCCATGATTACAGAATTGGCACTTTTATCACAAAAAAAAAAATTCTGAAAATATAAATGTAGGAGATCTTAGATGTCTGTCTTGTTATTCAGAACTGGCACAGGCAAATTTCAAGTGCACAAACAACTTTTCCTTGCAAATATCTCAGGTAATGAGGAAAATTTGAAGGAGAAAATAAAATCAATAAACTAGCCTGTATTAGGGTTTAGTTTTTGGGGTTTTTTTCCAGAGAACATACCCTATGGCTACTTAATGTTTTTCATATAGTCAAGTAATTTTCTTTCCTTGAAGCCTGTGACATTCTGCTATAAATTATTTGCAGAAAACCCTGGTTCCTTTCCCAAAAGAATACGGTCACGGACAAATATTTTTGTAATAAATGTACATGTACATGCAGCCACAGAAAACCTCCACTTACATCTTATTTCAAGAAAGCCTTAGCCTTTTTTCCTATAGTCCATGCTTAAAATAAGTTCCTTAAGTGGAAATCAAGCCATGAAGTTTTCTCATTTGTCCTTTGAAAATTAGAACATCAATGACAAATGAAGAATGACACCATCCATCACTTACTGCTAATCATACTTTTCAATACAACTAAGGAGAAATTTTACTTCTACCCTTTTTATTACATAGCATTATCATACACTCCATGTAACTCCTTTGTATTACAAAAAGTAGTAAGAAAACTGAAACTCAGTAATTGGAGACTTACAATTGTAGAACCTCCACAAGGTATACTTTCTTTCCTCTTTCTTTTAGTCAATGAAAGTAAATGCATGGCAAACAGCTTGTTTTAATGGCTAACTGGGCAAAGATTCATTACAGGTACTGTAAAATCAACACATCTTAAAAAAATCTCTCTGTTCTTGGCAGAGTTGCAGAATATGGAAATGTACTAGCTAGACTTTTTAAGTCCCTTGCAGCACTGTGGTCTCCTTCCCAAAAGTACTGTCTCTAGGAGACTCTACAAAGGCAAAGTAAATACTTCATCAGAGATATAGTGGGGCTTGTCAAGTGGATCTGCTGGGGCTACCATTTTCTTTAGTGAACTTCTGTTCTTCTTTTTCAAAGCTCTGTATTGACAGTACAAGCATTTGTAAAATAAATCCAGATGTGAAAAGGATCAAGAATTGCTTTCTGTGGGGCCTGGCCCGTCTTCGTATTTCCATTTCCTGTAGGGCTACCTTCAAGGTTAAACTTTTGCTTCTGGCCACAGCATGTAAATCACATTACCTACAGAAAAATTGTAAGTTCTGGCTCTGTGAATTTAGTTTGGGCAGCCTGGCTCTGCAGCTGGTGTGTTTCTAAGCTGTCAGAAAGCTATTTCATATATTGCCTGAAGCAAGAAGGTGTGGCATAGTTTGCTGACCCTGCTATATGTTTGTTCTCAAGTACCAAGTACCAAGTGCAAAAGGACATAGGTTTTGAAGTTCTTCCCTTAGGAAGTCACAACAAACAATTAATTTTTTCCACTCTCTATAAAGCAAGATAACTAAATTTTATTCAGCTGTCACAGAGAAGGTGCATTGATACATGTGGCAACTCTTGTCAGGATGCAGCAACTCAAAGTACCATCTCAATGAACAGTTATTTCCATCTACAAATTCCTATCTGAAGACCTTAAGTTCCATTCCAAAACATTAAGAGCTGTTTCTTTTTTTTTTTTTTTCCTTTTTTTTTTTCCCTCATAGGATTGATTCTGAATATTTTGTTTTCTTGGAGATGAATTGTTATTTTGGAAAGATATAACTTGTTTTAGAAAAGAATCCTACTGATGTGACCTTATGTGGCAGGTAAGAATCCTTCACCCCTCCCTGGTTACAGAAAAAAGTGCCAGAAAAATACATACATCCTTTTTGTTTGTTTGTTTGTTTTTTGTTTTGGGTTTTTTTTTTCCATAGCATTTGATAGAATGTAGTGCTTTTCCACAAATCTCAGTTGGGCAATGATTTTCATGACAGGCTGAAACCTCACAGAGGCACCAGCACTAAAGGTGGTGGCAGGCCCATGCTGTCACCACTTACATACTGTGCAGAAATTCTAGTCTCAGCTTGTGATCGGCACAAATCCATTTACTGACAGTCCTGAAGGAGGCCAGTATTTCAAATGACACACAGGTGTCAAGGCCATGAGACAAGCCATCTCTACCAAAGAAATAATAGCTATCACTTAAGACATCTTTGGCCTTGGGTCTTATGACTCCTGAACTTTGATATTGTTTTACTAGCTCATGCTGAAATGGCATATATGAACTTTTCAGCAACTGAGATGTTTATACAGGAACCTTATAAGGAGCATCCATATTCACCACACATTTTTTTTCCAGATAGCTGCTTTGAATGATAAACCCTGTTGGCAAAGGTGAACAGAAATTGAGCTATTACATTGACATCTCTTAAAAGTAGGAGTCATAAGGTCATTTGTCATCTTCCACTTGCAGGGAAAATCAAATATCTGGTTGCTTTTTTTTTTTTTCTCCTCATCTATACAAGGTTGTCTTGGGTTTTTTTAGGCTCTTGATACATCCAGTAACTGACAAAGGTGAAACTGTAGTTCTGGAGAAACTGCTTCATTTTCACATGAGCAGTGCAATACTTACTGTCCTGTGCTATTTTCAGCATTCCTTGGAAGGATAAGGTGTGAATCAACTTTTTTGCTTGTAGTTGCCAAACCAACAATGTAACTGAATAAATTTCCTTCTTTTCTCCTTAACCCTCTCTCATTTTGCTATATTTTCAATCTTCCTAACTCATTGATACAGCCCAAGTTTTGATTTTTTTTCCCTAAAACTGCATTAAAATTTTCAGGGTTAATTTTTTTTTCGTGCTCTGTTTTTTGAATGATTGGTAATACTACAGTCTATCAAGTTCTACATTAGTCAGACTTTACCATCTGCATCCTATAAGTACACACATACTGAGTAAAAAATTGTCAAACAAACTGCAGTGTACGGGAGTCAGACCTTTGTTGGATGATATACAGTCATATTCCCAGCAGTATATCCTTAACAAAGTTTTGTAATTAAATCCTGCATGCTGTTTCCTAATTAAAGACCAATGGCTTGATTACAATGACAAGAACAATTAACATTTTGGTAATACCTGATTTTTGATACTCGTGTTTCACAGAACTTGCCCACTGTAATGACTCCAACTTTCTCTACTATTGACATATCTTTTTTGAACCCAGAAGGAGAGCTTTCACTTGGATAAATTATCTCAGTCCTAATGGAATTTATTTTTAGATAGATATATTCATTAATTACTGCATTAGAAAGTGAACAATTAGGTTAATTTAGTTTAAAGTGAGGGGTTGCATGACCTTTATTCATTAATGAGTTGAAGCTTTGCTAAAAAACCCCACAAAATCTTAGCAGCTTACTCATAAAAGCCTAGTTTTTAAGAAGGAAAGCTGTGAGTATTTGTGTGAAACACAGGACATATCAGTTCTTCCATGACTCCACACTGTACTCATAGGCTTCAAGCTGATTGTCTCCTTTCATTCAAGGGTCTCAGTGCTAGGGGGAGATTAAAGCCATGATACTGGTCTGCAGACCCTTGTTACTGTTTTGCATTTGTGGTAGCTTCCCACTTTATTGTCAGAGTCCCAGAGACTGATGAGTAACTAAAAGTTGAAAATGTCTGAGGATTTTCAGTTCACACTGTTTTTGGTTTAGTTTTAGCTAAACTATGTTGCATATTCAACAAGTACAAGAGGCTCTGAGATGCAATACATTGAGTTTCTACCTAAGTAGCCAGACTGATCAAAGTTTCAGACAGTGTCTTTATTCTCTTCTTATATTTACAACTCATTAACTGAACAAATCATACACATTTGTATCATTTAATGAAAATTAATGACTATTAAGAAAGCTATAAGAGAGCATAAATACATAACAGTTTAACTAAATCCTGCTTCCTGGCTTCCTTCTTTCCTTTCATTTGTTGTTTTGGTTATTGGGGAACTATGATCAATACTACCTGGAGAGTAGTAAATAAAGAAAATTAAACCAACCCAACCTTCAGAATGACATTTCTTGAATTTGCCCTCAGAAACTACATATTATTCCCCACATCACTGTGCATGTAGTAGGTTTCAAAGGAACATGGCAAAGTATTAGGAAAAAAAAAAATTGAGGGAGTTCTTGGCTTTCTGTTTGGCTTCAGTAAGCTAGGCTGATGAGTGGAAGCAAAATATGTAACATTTCTTACTGGGTCTTCTGATGGGTAGTTTACTAGGGGGAGTATTTACAGCTTATCCTGTGTTACCAAATAGGAAGGATAGGGGGTGAGCACTGGGAATCCAGACTGCCTCGTGCCTTGGAATGGATAGGGCAGCAAGTGAGGGAAATACTGGAAAGAAGAAAGACGGCTGTGATCCCCTGTGCATGTGCATCCCGGGAAAATTCCTGGAGTGCCTGCAGGACAATTCAGGAGAAACAAGTACAGCATGCAGGAAATGACCAACTGAGTGGAGGAGAGAGGGAGGATGCAGGGAGACACAGCCAAGAGTCACCAGAGAGGCAAAAGAAAGTCATTCCGGTTTGTAAGAAAGTCATTCCGGAATCTCTAGGTTCCCATCAAGCCTTAACACTTGCTGGGATGAGAGCAAGGTCACAGGGAAAACACGCAAAAAATAGAGGAAGGATGGATTTTAAGCGGTGACCCAGAAAAAAAGAATGAAAGAATGAAAGAATAAAAGAGAACAGTACTATGCTCACTTTAAAAACAAATGTCAGCTCCCAAGCCCTCACTACAATACAAACTCTTTCTTCCAAGGTACTTCTTCCTGAGGACCTTTCTCATTGGCTAAGTTGGAAAAGCACTAATCCTTTCTTATTTTAGGACCCTAGCATGTTGGTGTGAGTGAAAAAATAGACAAACAAGCCAACATGATTGTCCTCATGTTCGCTCCATGGCAAACCCCAACATGAACATCTGAAAAGATGCCCCATTTCTTCCATTGTTTCTTCATGCAGTGTATTAAATTATTTCTCAGAAAAAGCCTTGAACTAAACTAATAATTTTCTTTTTTCTCCATGAACAACTATACTTAAGTGTCTGGGGACTCCTCATTCTTTGCATCTTTTTTTTCAGGACACTCTAAAAGATTGTGTGGGCTTCCTCCAGGGAGCCTGTCCTGAAGATGTGCAAACACAGCCAGTACTGTCATCCTTCCACTTTTCATAGTGTTGTTGTGAGTCTCAAAACATATGGTGTTTTTCTTAAAGCTTCAGCTACCAGAGTAATGACTGTTTGCTGTTTACTTGGGTTATCAGCCATGGAGATTTTAATATCAAGGTATTTCACAGACCTTACTTGTATAAGGCAGAAACCCATCAAATCCTTATTTTACAAATGAAGAACAAAGGCCTTGGAAAGATTAAGAAGTTTAAGGTCACAGAGAAAATCTGATGCATGTACCCAAGTCCTTTAGGCTATTGTCCAAAACATTGATCCATGTTTTATTCAGCTTTCACGTAAGATTAGCAAGGAAACAGAAGACTAGAATACTTTGATCATGTAAAAATGACTGAAAAGGTTATGTCTAAAATCTTAAGGTTCTAAAAAGAAATAAGAACAAATATTATTTCTTCTTTTAACACTTAAACAAATTTCATCCATTTAGGTCTTGAAGTTAGTAATTCTGTTATACCCTCCAGCATGAGAAAAAGAGGAGTTTTTACAAGCACACCCCTCACAGTATTCCTTAACTCATACCTTTATGATAGAAGATTTGTTGAACTTCATGACCAGATTATAATGATGCAACCAACCATGGCTATATGTCTTATTTAAAGCATAATAACTAGGTTCTGGCACATTCAGTGCTCAGGAGTCCAGTAGAAAGAAGACACATTTTGAAGTGACTGACAAGGACATGACAAAGACCATCTCTGTCCTGATTCAGGAGAAGCAGGTCTTTCAAAAACATTTCTGCTTGAGGACACTGACCTACCAATACAGTCAATGGCCCTTGTATGTTAAAAATGCTCGAACTCAGTAAAGAAAAGAATCGCCTGAGGACAGAAAGAATTGTTCCCTTTAAGAAAGGTGATAAAGTAGTTAACTTAGCAATAACCTTTTGACCCTTTTTACTTCAGAAGAATGGTATCATATTCAGACTAGATCTACAGTACCCCTTCCCACATAAAGGATGTCAGTACCAGGAACTCCCCTTTACAATTTTCTCCTACCTTGAGGTATACAAGGGGAGGAGATCTGCTCAAGAGCTTGCACAGATCTCAGGGTAGAATTGAAACAGTGATACAGAATTGAGTGTCCTAAAATGCAATAAGCTCAATACAAAGGCTTTCCCTTTGCTTCATTTTCCCTTTGCCTTTGCAAACCCAGTAGAAAACCACCAGAAATACAATTTTTGCCCTTCCAAACCAAAGTAAAACAAGGCATGGAAGCATCCTAATTCCAGACTATGGAAATGAGATCATATGGAAACCCAGCTTTTTGGAGACACAGGGTCTATGTTTCTTCCTTAAGTTTTACATCAGCTTATTGTTCATTATTTTCTGGGGGGGTTTTGTTGTTTTGTTTTTTATTAACTGAAGCACATTATCTTTGGCAGCCTTGACCTTAACTTATTTGCCTCCTCAATGAGAAGGCACATTTCTTAAAGTACATAGAATATATTTTATGTAATCTTTTTTCTTCCCTGTTTTCAGAGCTATGTTAAGCTGCTGCCCATTCAGAGTTTAATAGCTGAAAGGAATGTATTCTAGCTCTTGATTCCTCATCCAAGAGTCCTTTAACAGGCATTTTAGCTGTCCTGGTCAGTAACCTTACCTAAGAAGCAATTTTTGGACGTCTCTTTCATTCAAATCATTCTAACAGCAGTTATTGAGCAATTTAGACCTCCTAGAGCATAGTCTAGGATTTTCTTTTCACCGAGATGAAATTGCAGTACTTTGTATCTTTGTTTTCTACATTTTTATTTTCTCTCTGCTTTCAAAGAAAAAAAAATTGGCTACTTACAAGCGGTGACCAAAATACTAAAGAAAGCAGGACACTAATTACAGTGGCAATTGAAATAAAACAGTAATCTAGTGTTAGAAGTCTTTGAGAGAGAACTTAATTGCTGCTGTAACATACATGCATATAAAACTGAATTTCATTTCCAATTCTGCTAAAATTGAGTTAGTAAAAGGCAAGGGCAGCATGATTTACATTGTGGAAAAGCAAAACACTGGAAACTTACAAGCCTCTAGAGAGCAAAACTAACTCTGACAAGATAATTCCCTTCCTGATTGTGCTTGAGAGATGATAAATGTTAGAGAAAAATTCTAGAAATGCTGAATTGAAGAGGTACATTTGCTAACTGCTCTGACAGCCTGCTCTCTGATCTTAGAAAATGTAAGCACAGCGAGCAGTGCAGTGTCGTGATCTGTGTCTTGAGTGCTTTGTATTGCTTGAGAAAATACACTTATGCAAAATAAATTTATACATAGTAACTGTGGAATACAAACCAGAGTCTGCAAGGACTTTAAAAGGGCTTTAAAGGAGTGTTTAATTTTGACTGAAATTGGATTATACAAAAAATGGAATGAAATGGGAGATCACAATCAGCTGTGTGAAGTCTTCTGAAGTCTGTATTCCTTTTCTACTCAGGGAGTAAAAATACTGAGAAAACACCCGCAGCAAACACTTCCAGCATAACTGCAGCCTTACCTACCCTGACATTAGAGGAAGCAAGATGCTGTAGCTCTCCCATGGCAAGTGATGAAACTTCTGAACACAGTGAGCAGCTCTAAGCTTCTCATTAACATTAGTGCCACTGAGCATTCCCAGCAGATTCAAACTTCACAGAAGTACTGTGTGGCTTGCAAAGGTACAGAATACTTATCTTTGATAAGCATAGGGGGCAATCATCAGAGAGGGATACCATTTTAGGCGCAGAAGTAAACAAGCACAAAGACTTATATAAACTAGACATTAAAAAGTACTGCTCATGCAATACGAGTGTCTGCATTGATAACAAAATCCAAGGCCAGATCAATGATTTGACTTTTTAACTTCATTTGTAGTGCTGCCTCTAGAATTTTTATTTCTTCATTCTCTCCATGCGGTAAACTAAGGTTAACCACAGTCCTCAAGGCCTGGACTGTTTTCCTGTGATGGGGTGAAAGGCTCACCCATATTTCAGTTTCACCCCACTGCAGGCTGGAGGGCAATCAGAGGCTGACCCAGTTCTGGACTCTGGAGGCACTCCCAAGCTTAGTGGATTAGTATTTCCAAGAGGAGAAGTTTTATGCCACATATACATAACAAGTTCTTATAAAAAATAGTTTTATGATATTTTTGTTCGTCCTTTTCAAACCATTATTCCTCACTGTGGTTCTCACACAGCTGTATTTCAGCTGCAAATATATTGTTTCCCTGGGAGAAAAGTCAGCTGCTTTTTTTTTAAATGCAAATGTCCCTATCACTCCTGTTAACAGCATTCTGTGATAAAACTAGGAAGGAGTTAAATTCTCAAGACATTTAATATGTCCTTTTTGACTTCTTTTTGTCAAAACAACCATTCTTAAGAATAAGAGAATTTAATATTCAAATTGATTTTCCCCCCATTCTTTGACTTTTTATAAATATGCATAATGCCATTCATTATCATTTTTATTTTGACTTTATAACCTATATGGCCAGATTCATCAGCTTTTATGTCACTGTGAGAGTAGATCAATCACTTAAGCCAATTTTGCCTGTCATACTAATTGTTGACAAAGATTAATTGCTTATATTGCAATAATATTGTCAAGTTCTGCCAGAAGTCAAACCTCTCCTATCCCTCCCAGATCCACCTTCAGTACAGCTTGTGCTCAGAGGTAATCAATACTGTGAGCATTTTTACCCTAAAAATTTTTTAAAAAAGAAACATTTTTCATATGCATCTTGCATAGAAAAACAACTGCAATCTGTTACAATATGTCAAAATACTACAGCCAAGATGTTCTCTCTCCTTTTAAAACCTGTGGAACAATCACAGAATATATTATACCTCAGAAAAAAAAAATACTGTAATGTAATGTACAATAACATCCCAGGAGGAACGAGTTTTCTATTCCCTCTTTTGGTGAATTGGGAAAATCCTGCTTGAAAATGCTTTATGTCTACAAAACATCCATTTATCATGCCTTTTATGATATAAAAAGAGCTCTCATAAATTATTCTGCTTGTATTTTCTTGGTAGTGAAGGATTTATTCCTAAGCACCTGAATTTCTGTTAAAAGTTCATACATGTTCTCTGTTTCCCTGGTGGCTTCACTGGAGAGACACTGAGAAAGTTTAGGACCAGGTGCCTGCAAAGGAGGTCTGTCATGAGGTACAGCTTCAGAGAGAAATCTCCTCTGGTAGGACCAACTTATCCAACTTCTTAATGATCTGAATCATCAAGCTGGGTTTATTTAGTAAAACCTTCAGACAGAAATGTGAAACATTTTCCTGGGACTGTCTACATTTTTACAAAACACAGTTTGATGATGGATCCTCACTGGCCTGTGCCATTAATAGCTTGGTGTGTGGGAGAAATGATTGTTGCTCAGGGGAAGTTACCTAAGGAAGATCACCCCTGCTTGGAAGTAGGTGAAGGTCTTCAGTAAATTGAGAGAGAGAAGACTGAGTGGAAGATCTTGAACTCTGCAGAACCTTCAGACATTTTAGAGATCTCAGTTCCAATCCAGGGAATTCCGCTGATGCCTTCAGCAAAGTTCTCAGGACACTTCAAACTGATCCTAATTCTCTGTCAGCAATATTCACAGCTCACACAGCTGATGTCAGGTTGAATAAAGTGTACACAATGGGGTAAAAGTCACTTGAAACTTTCCTTTCTATGAGAAATCTCTAGTTTCCATTCAGAATTATAACTTTTCTCTCTCTCTTTCTCTCTCTCTCTCTCT